>OX424446.1:3093737-3639602 GCA_949152495.1 Lasius fuliginosus | reverse complement strand
TAAGAACTCAAGCGTTAAGACTTCTGTTGTAATCTTCTTTATTTAAACTTGAACGTTTCGGTTCTTTCTTTGGACCATCTTCAGCATGATGTTTACAGAACGGTGTACAAATTGATACTGACGGATTGTGAAACAACAAGATCATAAAAGAGTGAACTTTGAAGTACAAAACAATAACAGATCATAAATGATCGTAAAATTCTATTGCCGGATTGTGAAATCAAAACAAATTATAAAGGAGCGAGATGAGATGTGCCAATCAATAACTGATCGTAAATATATGTACTCGGGTAATAAAAGTGAACCAAATTATTTAGTACGCCCGTAACGGGATAAATAACGAAAATGGGACATAAAAGTGGACGGTCGCATATTGGTGAACCGCAATACACTAACAATAAGTGTGGGTGGTTAATAAACGAGTGACTCGCAATGCACCAACAGACCTCCAATTTTTTTTTAAATTTGGAATTTTTTAATTGTAGTAAGTTAAATAATATATAGCGTAAGAAAATAAATGGCACACGTGTAGCGCGCGCTTTGTAATATTCTAGTGTAATTAAAAAATATAACAGTGCAAAAATGCTTCTTTAGCGAAGCATTTTAAAAATAAAAAGCAAAAATATAAAAATAGATATTTAACAAAATGTCAAAATATTTTAAATAGTTTTTGTATTTAAACTATTTCAAGCAGAATTTAGTCAATCATTAATTATTTGAGAGAATCTGTTAAATATAAAATTATATTATTAAGCATAATATAAAATTTATTTTTCAAACACTCTTATGTGGACAAAAATATATTTTAGTAACAAGTATTTAACGTACATATTTACTAAAAACAAGGATCATTGTCTTTGACTACAAAAAGAACTAAAGTTTTTACTGCATGTAATAATTTCGACCGCAAGAAACTTACGATATAATTACGAGCATGTAGATCCACTTTCGTGCTGGTTCTCCGAAGCTACGTTTCTGTCGATGCACGAAATTGCATCTGATATTTGTCCGTAGCCGCATTCCCGTACCACTTCGATACCGCGGGTGGTCGTCGGGCGTTAAAAGCGCTCACGCGTGCGGGCGATGAAGAAGGCCAGGGAGAAAGAAAGGAAGAGAAGAGAGTGAACGAACGGGTTGCAATAAGTGATTCTCCGTAACTATAAATAAATGGCGATACGTCTCGAGAAAGGCTTCGTTTGCCCGTAAATCTTGAATCGAGGCATAATCGCCGAAACAATCTAGAATCTACCGCGGATCGAGCCGTATCTCTCCATGTGTTTGGGTCCTCGATGAAGCCCAACGTTGCTTTACCGTCGACGGTAAAATAGAATCTAACCGCTCTCATCGGTAATCCAGCATCCATTTATAAATCAAGCTCCGGTATTGACGTAGGCCGGTTTCGTAGCGGCGAAATTATCCTAGTCTGCTTGTGTGTAGGATTATTATCCCTACTCTTCTTATTCATAATAACGTGATCCGCAACCGGAACTAGAAACTTACCAAGACAAATTTCTTTTCTCTAAATTTTATGATAAATTTTTTTTTAGAAAATATCACAATATCTAGAAAGGAAATTATAATTCGTATTAGTGCTTTTTTTGAGAAGAATACTGAATAATATTAGAATATATTATTTTAAGTTTTATTAAGTATGATGCTATATTATAATAGCGTATATACACAGATCTATTAGTAATCATTGATTATCTTATCATCTGGAAAATGTATGTGCATGAATGTGCACTGAAAAAATCCTCTACAGCAATCTTCCATTGATTGCTGGATAAATGGAATCGAGAATTTCATTGCGTAGTCACGTATCATATTAAGAAATTGCAATTACGTTCAAATCGCGTACATATTTTCGCGATCCATTGATGCTAAGCTAAATTGCATCTGCAAGAACGTACACATATATGTTTGGATTCGATTAGCTTCCGCATTTTTCACGAATAGTAAAAAGAAAGACATATATGGAAACATTATTATATATGATTTATTAATCGCGTTATTCACAAAATTTACAAATGTTATTAAATATTTCTCTGATAAATAATTTGTTCTATGTATATTCCATTTAGCAATGAATTTTTCGTATTCACATTCTACATAATACACGCGACAATTTTTTATATTTAATTTCTTGCCATCTGTAGTAGCAAATTTTTTTCGTTGAGACATTTTATTGATCGAGCAAATGTGTATTCTACTCTTTTCTTGATAAAAATCCTATTATATGAAAATCTGTGAAAGTGTATTTATATTATAAAAATCAGTTTCGGACAATTGTAGTAGCGTGATTTCACGCCGTCAATCTTCCCCGACAATTAACTAACTGTAAGACTAACACAGTGGCTATTAATTACAATCAACGTTATCTTACACAGGCAACCGATGTAGACTTTAATCTCATACATTTGAAGGAGACATTTACCCCTCAAAATCGTATTGCTATATGAATACATGTACATGCATCGATATCGTTTTAGTGTGAAAAAATTATTAGCATACATAAAACTTGTGGAATTCCTTGCTTGGATCGAAGAGACTATGCATGATAAACAGGTTTATAAAAAGGTGGCCAAAAACAAATATACTCGGACATACATATGATCGTATGTGTTCATTCTTTTTCCAACAGATGCCGGGAATGTTCAGTATTTTTCTCTTCGAGATGGATAAAATTAAATAATTATAAAATAGTAAGCAATAATATATTAAATAAATTAATTAAACATAAATGAGATGCAATGCAAAATTGATTATCTTGTTTATATAATGTCACATAAGAATATAATAATTAAAATAAAATGTACATATATCTTTTATTTCAGACGTTTTATTATTAAATAATTTCAAGAGAAATCAATATATAATAATTTTCCAGTCTAATAATAAATTATAGTGAAAAGTAGATATGATAGAATATAGAAATAATACAAAGAGGACATGAGCAGTTTTTTTTAAGAAAGAAGAGAGAATAAAAAAAAAAGAGAGAATGGCGAAAGTTCTCGCAACGACGAGCCCGAGAAGAAAGAGAGATCGAAGAGAGGCTGTGCCCATTGATTAACGGATATCTTAATTACTGATTGGCCGCACGGACTAATTAAATCGTAACTCAATCAGGACTTCGACCTGCCTCCTGCGCCACAGCGATTTTACGAGCGTATGCGCGCAGTTCGAGGCCCTCATACATATGTCCTGGACTGCTGATGGCATATGGATGGCTTTGAGTAATGCACTCCAATCCTTACCCTACCCCCTTTTTACATACTTCCTTCACCAATCTTCTCCGCACGGCGGCAGCGTCTCCTTTTTTACTTCATCTTCTCTCTTTGCACATCTTCTTTTTTCGATCGACAGTCTCCTCGCTTCGACGGCATTATATTCGCTTGGAATAAAAAAGTATAAGTGTAATTAGTAATACCTACCACCGCGCGAGTCTTGTCTCTCTCCGTTGAACGATGTCCCCCGGTTCCTCCTACTTTTCATTCGTATAAACTACACAAGATATGAATTTTCAATGACAGAGCGCGTAGATGCATTTTTTAATGTGTGTTTGAGTTCATCTTTTTGCATAATGCGGGCTCCATAATTAGCACAAAGCCCGTATTCGCCCGTATTTTTTGTTTAACATCAGATGTAACTAATTTTATATTTGCATCTGTAAATGCTATCTTGTTATTTTAAACAAATAAAACTTAGACAATGTTAATCTCAATACAAAAAAACTATTGATTGACATATAATTAAAGCTAATGATTTAATATGAGCATAATAATTAATATTTTCTTTTTTATACCGCGATATTCAAATGAGATAGCAATTAACTTGTAAATTAATTGTAGCTATTTAATTATAGTAGAATCCAAAAGTTGCATTTAGATTCGATGCATCTGCAGTATATGTATCATATTTCATATGCATAAAAAAATTTATATTACTTACAAGTGATATTCAAGCCGGAAGGTTATTCACACAAATTAATGCAATAAGAATATTATAAAAAATATATAAAGAAATAAGAAAAAAGAATATTTAATGTAAAGTGTTTTTCAAAACCTATCACTATATTAAACTACTGTTTCTTTTCTCTATGAAATATAAAAACACAATAAATTAAAATACATTAATACATATTTTTAAAACTTAATTGTATTGACGTAGAAAAACAAATTTTATAAGAACAATTAAAATTAAAGACTTATTCAATAAATAAAATTATTTATTTAGTCGAAAACATTTCTTTACTATTATTTCCTAAGATCCTTTATGTAATATTTTAATCACAATGTAATTCTTTTTTTTGCTTCTAGTAAAAATTCTAAACTGTTACAACTATCAGTCCTATTTATTATTTTCAAATGAGAAATGCGTCATTTAAATAAAAGACACAATATACATTGCACATTTAAACATCATTTAGACAATACAAGAAATGATTCTGTTTTTCGAACATATGAAAACCTGAATATTAATAAATTCCTCATCTATCGTTATACAATATATACAGGATAGATAATATTTAGAATATCTACCGACACCGCTTCTCATGTAGTGCTTTTGTGAACAGCAGATGCATACACACCAATTTTTTATCAAACAATCATCTGTGTATTATCCAAACTGCAACACAAATATGTGATTTTTATTAAATTTTCTCGTTCAGAGAGCAAAAAATCATAGAGATTAATATTAAAACTTCAATAGTTTTTTTTATTTAAACAATACGATTTTTCTTCTATATTTGTAACAGATTTCTCTAGTTACACAAATTTATCTCATGTGTCTCTCAAATAATTTTAAAATGTTAATTTGATATGTAAAACATGCTTATACTATTTAAAAGGCATCCTAATTATTTTTTAGATACTACTGCAGTTGTTTTTGAGCAACGAAATGTAATATAAAAACGATGTAAAAGCGGTGTTTATAAACAAATTTTCACCAGAAATTTGTTACTTATGATTAGCATTAAATGTAAAAATAATAAAAATGTAATTACATTTGCGAATTGAATTGGTAAAAGATTATATTTTCTCTCTAGCCGTGTTATATGAGCAGAAAAACCTTTGTCTTCATCTTCCTGCTTTATCAATGGAGTAGTTGCAATGTTCTGACAAGTTGTTAGCGATAAAATAATAGCCAACACGATTACACACAATATTCTCACAAAATATTCCATTTTAATATTTATATAACACTAAATATTATAGTCACTGATAGTAAATTTGATGTATTATGTATGATCAAAAATCAGAGGAATTATAAACGTAATATTTTTGACGTTTCATTCGATCTCTTGTTATACTCTGCTAGATTTCTCCATTGTATCGGCTATTTATATTCTTCTCTAGAGACAATTACGCAAACTACGTTTTTACCACCACTTCAAACAACTTGCTAATATATGTATGTCTTGAAATATAGAAAGAACGGCCATTAAAGAAGAGGCTATCCTTGAAGATTATATCGTGAATATTCATTATGAATTTTACATTTTATGTTACGTTCCAGAAATGAAAATACTCTTGCGTGTTATTAAGAATTATATAGAATAATCTCCTTAATGATCTCCTTAATTTATAACATAAATTGATGTCAGTATGTAATCTTTCATTCAAAATTTAAAGAAAATAAATTGCAATATCTTATTGTAATTACCTATAATGATATGCTTAGTTTCCATTCCATCATAGAAATAAAAATACGATTACTTTAATTGATAATTAGATATTATATCTAGTGTTTTAGTGTTCACCTTAACATGGTATTTAGTAAGATGATTAAATGTCTAATACGTAAAGCTATATATTGGTTATTTTTGCATTATTCTTCTTTATTCTATTTAATATTGATAAGAATACAATGATCATCAATAATAAAAAAGATTAAAAAATTTTACTAAAGTTTTCATTTTATATATAAAAATTTCAGAAAGTTTTAGCCAAATTAATAACAATATTAAATTTATATTAGTATAAAGTAAAAAATATCTTAATTAAATCTTAATATCTTAGCTGGATCTTGACATATATTCGAACATAATAGATGTAGAAAACACATTATAATTAAAAAAATATATCAGAAAAGAGGATACATGACAAAAGACAATTTTACAGATATTTATGTAAATATAAAATGTATATGCAATCTCAGATAATAAATAGTCTAAGCTATTGCACAAAGTATTCTGTCATTAAATGATACATTCGATCTCTTGTATATATTCAAGATACTTTATTATTGATATTCGAACAACAGTACTGGATGGCAAACGAACGTCTTAACTAATGTAGAGGATGACAGAGACAAAAAGCGTGATATCAACATGCGTAAATTTTGTAACAAATTAGTGTATCGTTGACCACTAGAGGGTCGCAAAACCGCCTTCCTTTATATTTATAATAGCAATCGTTTTATCATGTCGATCGCCTTTAACAGGACGGTTAACTGCTCCATACACAGAGCAATTAATTACAAGTAGTCTGCATTAATCTTTGCAAATTGGAGCCGAAATCCTCAGAGTACGCCCTGCAATTTATAAGACTCCTTATTCATCAGATTGCGCAACAAAACCAAACCGTCCTATAAAACAAATGCAGATTTCTCTTTTTAATTCTCCGACTCAACTAAATAAGCCGGATGATAGAAAGTAAGATCCTTTGTCACACGAGAGCATATTACACTGCTTGGTGCTTCGAAATGCGTTAACTAAGGCAAATCAGCACATAAAACAATTCGCGAGATGTAATCCGTAACTTTCTTTTATTTACACGATATACATGATTAATAAATTATATAAATAAATATATATAAATTTCTCTGATTTTTTTCCTATCCTTAGACATAAAATTGAAACAATTTACTCATTAATTGTTGAGAATATTTAATATCTTAAATCACACACAGTCGAATGTTGTAATTATAAAATTATATGCGAGAAATACTTTAATTGCATCTCTTATTTATTCGATCTTGTCAAGGATCGATTTCTGCATTTCGTAAATTCTTCGGCAAGATATCGTCATCATTTCTTGTTCCTTGGCTGTATACAACAAACGAATAAATGATTGCACGCCGTTTCTTCCTACTACACACGGTAATGACATAAAGATATCTTTTTCTAGTCCGTGTCGGCAACCCTAAAATATATTTTATGTTTTTGACAAAAGAAGAATGCATAAAAAAGTATAATTAAAATCTGCAAACAAGAAATTGAGATATAGTTAATAAATAAATAAATCCTATTGAGAAACACCTTCAAAAACGTTGAAACAGTAAAACAGGCGCAAGTGTTGCGCACAATAGCATCGACGATTTCACTTGCGCAGATACCGACTCCCCAGCTGTGATAACCTTTCTTTGTGATCAACTCGTTATCACTGTCGATGATTTTGGCGTGCAAATCCCCCCAGGATTCTGGATCCGTTCTCATGCCTATCTCTTTATTAATGTCTTTCAAAGGCATGCCCATTACTGCAACGGCGGACCAAACCGGCACTAACACGTATTGAAATAGATAGTTAATGGAGATATATCGCAATAATATAACGAAGAAATCAATTAACTAAAAGTGTGGAAACGTGTTCATTAGAATTTACGATAGATTTTATATAAATTATACCAGAAGCCGGTCCGCTTTCACCAATGATCAATGCTTGAATTGCGCTCGCCGAAATTCCGAGTTTCTGAGCGATAAAATACTGAAATCTACAACTATCCAAAAATGTTCCTAGTCCTATAACACGGTTGGGTGGAAATCCTGATAGCTTCATAGCAACGTACGACAGGATGTCAACTAAATAAGAAAATCGAGGCAATACTCTTCAATTATTATATCTATAATATTGGCGATTATAAAATTCATGCTGATTTATCGATTACACTGCATCTAAATGTTGTAAAATGTTTTGATGGAAAAGGATTAATTTATTATCACTTGTTAAATAAATGCAACGCTAGTTCCCATAAAAAAAAAATGTTATATGTGTGCAATTTCTGTTATCAAATACGTTAAATATAATAATGAGGCAGTACCTGGTTTTGAAAGGATAAGGAGAACGCTGTTCGGCGCGTACTTGGAGACGTTTGGAATGATGTCCTTGAAAATTTTCAGATTATGCTCTAGATAATCGGCCGATTGCTGATCTTCATAAGACTGGCTTCCAACTGTGATCACACACACCGCGGCGTCTCTGGCGCAAGCATAATCTATCGAAGCGTAATAAATGCTGGATGATTCATCATTTAATGCAAAACAATTAGTCTTATGTTAGAGACGGAAAAAAGACTCTTTATATTTTTTTCACAACTTTTATGCGTAAGCGATAATTTTGCCGAAAAAATCACGAAGAAGATAAACTAGCTTTTTCTCCATTTTCGAGAGTTTCGCGGTTTCCAGAAATGTTCAAATACTATATTTTCATTTTATTACTGTTGTTATCGTTTATTAATCTGTACCCACCGCTCGCTCGTCAGTCGTCGCGCAGTTTATCTCAATTTTATTAACATCTTTCGAGATGTCTCAGTGCAGGTAATAATGCACACGTACGTCACCGGTGACTTTATCGCTAATCGCGCAATCGCGTAATTTGTTTATTCGAACATTAAATCGCATTCATATTCGAGATAATTATTCGTTACTCGCGGATAATGTGATGACGATCTTCCCCCTCCTCCCCATTCCCCTTTTCCCCCGTCGAGTTTCACCTTTGGTACCAATAATCTTGGGATTGCCGAGATACGCCGCCGCGTGGCTGATGTCTTCTGCTTCCGCCTTGGCAAGATCTTCGTTCACGTCTATGAGGACGAGTTCCGAGGCAAGGCGCTGCGATGAATCATAAAAATGAACAATTAAAATACAGGATAGAGGAGCTATAGATTAATTAGCGATTACCGCTTCTCGGCAAACAGTTTTATTTTTTAACGCACTTCGAATCGTTATGTGATGAGCATCAGGATACTCTCTCTGGAAATTGCATTAAGATACAATTTGGTGCGTGATCAATGGCACTATTTGCAAAGTCCCTTAATAATGTGAAGAATCGTTAAGATCCGATTATATTTATTAAAGTATACGGCATCGAGATGCGCGCTGTTTTCGGGAAAGATTCACCTTGTCGGTTTCGCTTTCTCTCGTCGTCGTCGTGGTTGTATCTGGTGACACAAGCGATGTCTTACGCAGGGCGATAACTCATTCATGAATAATTACGGGACCGGTACAGCTTCTTCTCATCGTAGATTTCTTCTGGGGACTACCTTCTCGACCCGGCAGGAGATTTGAATGCGCGGTCCCTTGCGATCGTATTCGTTATGGAATGTCCAACCACATGAAGAATGCGATCCCCTGTCTGCACGTACTTCATTTTTCTCTCGCAATCATGATTTTCACGTAAATGTTTTTGATTTGTGTCTCCGCGGATTTTTTTACTTCTACTTGTACAGCTTGCCCGAGAATATCATCACATTATGGCGTACAATCCCGAAAATATTATAACGTTATACAATTCATGGAGTGACGCGGCAAACGAGTGAGAACGATCAGCAATCCATATTCATTTTTGAGCGACGGATCATTAAGCTTGGAGTGGTTCCGAGGACTAGTTCTAATTTGTGCAGACTAATTTGTGGTATAATGAGATATTCGGACGATCATGTAAATCACCTCGTAAAAGCTAATGGGCATTATTCTCCTAGGGCCGTATCGTATACAAATGCGTTTTTGTGATAATGGCAGCGGACGGCGCGTATATTAAGTACGCTTTACCGACGCTTGTGCACCGAACAGACGGACGCATTTCTCCCTGATGGATGGTGCTTCACGCGTTAAGACAAACGCCCGACTGACTACAAAACGGCTTCTCGATATATTACGTTGCGCCCTCGTGCTTCCGATCTGTTATTTGTGCGCCACTTAATTATCATACTTCATCAAGCGTGACTTCCGCATGAAATATCGTAAGCTGCTGAATTTTTCCTTGTACAGATAATAACTGTTTTTCAAAAGTTCTTAAAATATTCGTACAAATTCGTAACAACGCGCGTGAACGCAATGGATAATTTTAATCTCTCTATTATCTCTCTTGATCAAATAAACACGCACACAGCGATGTTCTCGCGATCTAACGCGTAAGAGACGGACATAATTGCCCCGCGTATTAAATATCGAAGTAGATTTTGTCTCGGATATACGGACAACGTATCTTTTGCTGATGGTTTTATCTGGTATAATTCGCACAGCTTGATACGGACCATCCAACACGACGTGTCGCAGCGGGGACGAAGCGAAAAGAATCGGAGGCAGAAGCATATCTCGCGTGTGTAGTTGCAAGGAACCACTTACGGTAGATAGATCTGCAAGGTGGATGGTAAATCGTGGTAGTCGTACGTTCTCTCGTACTTCGCGATGATCTCGTTGATGAGATCTCCCAAGCTACGACGCGAGGTGCAACGGCACGGCTCGATCGTATCTTTCGCTTCTTGCTCTTCTTCGTGTTCCTCTTCTCATTCCCCGGAAATATCCTCGGTCGCCGGTTCCGGCAATCAGAACATCTTCGTGATCATGTCGAACAAGCGCCACCGAAATTTCGACTCCCACAGTTAACCCAAATGATCAACATTAAGTAGGAATGCGTACTTTCAGTTCTGATGAAGGCTGACTGTCGTGCAAGAGGAAGTCATTCGTCATCGTCAAAAGCGCCGACAACGATGCGGTTTTAAGGAGATCCACGGCATTAATTTCATACGAGACGCGAGCAATTTTCCTTAAAAAACTATCATCGTCGGCGGTATAACGAGGTCTCTAATATTTCAGTTATTCTCGGCACCATCGTGACCTCTTTGTACATAACGAACTCCGCTACATGTTATTTAGTCTCTCGATGTACATTGTAACATTATCTAACGAGAAGTCTATCGTCTGTTAGTTACGCCCTCCATATTTCATCACATGCGAGCACTATTGTTTGCCCTCGTAAATTTGCGGAAACCGAAACCTGAAATTATAGTCGCCCACGCTTATTACCCTCTACCGGAATGTACGTATATTGAGCATATGGGTATTACATTGTTGCTTTATGACAAAGCAATTCACATGTTCCATTTAATTTTTCCCTTTGATAAAACGAACACGAAATTATCTAAACAATACAATGGTAATATATAGTTTCGTTTAGAATATTACAGTCAATTTTGTATTCTTCTTTCTATTATTACATTCAATTTATTAAAACCAGATAAAAAATAATGTTACTTGTGTATGACTATCCCATAAAATTTTTAGAAAATTTCTAGGTACTTTCGTAAAATCTTGAATCAATTACTATTATAAAATATTATTTATATACAGGTTTTATGGAAATTTCAGATAAACCGTCTTATAAAAATATTGCAATCTCTCTCTATAGTTACTAATTTAAATCAGTCGGTTAGTTATTATGCACATAGGGCGCATAGTCGACGTGTAAACATTCGCGACACGATAACGAGCGAAAGAATGCACAAGATTCTTTACAACTTTCTATCGTCTTCTTCCTGCCATCTTCTCTTCCATGTTTTGCCCCACTCCTTCCTATAGCCAAATTCCTTCTTCTGGTCTTCCGTGGATCATTTGCATAATAGCCTTTTCGAAACGGCACACTAACGAGCCTACATTCAGGAGTCGTCCAACCCGTAAGACCCGCACGTATACACACACATGAATCTACACACGTCGACCGTTCCTTCGTTCCGTCATCCTTTCTTACATTAGATGCAATACACAAAGGTGTTGCTGAGGTCCGCCAACATAAAACATTATATCTTTGATTCTCCGGAACACAAATACGAATTATGTGCTTGAGCCGCATAGATACGGCGCTATGTCTCATTCACGCTAAATTATTGTGAACGTGTTCATACAGATTGATGTATCGAGTACATTATCGTGTCATCTGATAAAACGAATTACAAAATGCACAGATCGATTATACACGCACACATTAATTTTGTATAAAATTAAATTTTGTATAAAATTAAATTTTGTATAAAATGCGTGTGTACATTCATAAGTGTATCCATGAAGCATTAATATTAATATTCACTTATATGTGAATTTTTACGAGGTTGACAGTAATTCATGAAACGAATCGTATGCCACCGTATACTACGCATTTAAAAATAAATATGTAAATATAAAAATATATGTGTGTGTATGGGTGTGTAAAAATTTAGGGAAGTAAAATCTACACATGATATGCTTTCAATAGTAATGGACAGAACATATCATGTGATTTGTAATTAGAATAGGTAAATATATTTAAGTTGAAATTATTGCATGATGCTGAATATATGTAAATTAATTCATGGATAAATAAATACTAGCATAATACTTTTATTGCACATTAAAATATAACAATTTGATGATTATTCATGTGTCTCCTATTTTCAATTAATAATAAAAAACGTTGTACGTTGTAGCTTAAAGTCAAAAAATTACACGAAAAGTTAGAAACGCAGAAGAAATTGAAAATTACATCATACTAACCTTGAATAGAATCGCTATAGCGACCGCAACACCTTTAGGATCGCTGCCTACAACAACGACCTTGACACGATGGCCATCCACAAGATGTTCTGCCTGTTTGGTCAGTAGAAAGGTTACCGTGTTGCCGGCGACATCAGGTGATTTCCTTCTAGATTCCGTCATATTCGATGCACCGACGCTCTTTCGCTTTTCGATATAACACTAGGTAATTTAGATAAACCAAAAATCACTTAACATCGTGGATATGTCTTTAATTGGCGCTTTTCAAAAAAATTTTGCGTTCTGTGTTAAAATTTATATAAGTTAGAAAGCACGTTTGGAAAAGCAGACAGTCGAGACGATACTTTTGACAGGAGGACAATGAAGTCGACGGCGGATATGTAACAAGTAGCTTCACTGTCGATTTAGAATGGAATGGTAAAAAATGAGATATTGCAACAAGAGATAAAATAAAATATTGGAAAATTTTCTTCATCTTTTGTGTCTCGTACGCTTATAATGTACAATATAATATGTACGAAATATGAACCTCGAGTTATCTTGTAGCGGGAGATATACAATTCGATTAACACGTTTAATCACAGGCCAAAGATGCAATCGATAAATTCAATCGCGCCGTACAAAATCAATTATAATCGGGAAAAAATGTTTGTTATACAAAAAGATAAAAGCTCGGAACAGCTGTAGAGACGAATCGCCAATTGTGATGATCGCGCGCATCGGCCCTACTATAGTTTTCGTTTTTCAGGGGATAGAAGGTCGTGAAATTGATCGACAGCTGTTCAATTCGCACAGGTGGGATGCGCAGTGTTGCTAAAGAGATACATTCAATTTCTGTTTTACAGGGTATTCAAGAAGGGTCTTAGGAATATTATTCTTCATCCTTGTAGAGTTTACTAATTCAATTTACTATTATTACAAAAACCTTATTGCTTATTTCAATAATCATTCAATTTTCACATTTTTATTATTTTTCCAAAAAAAAAGCTAAAATATTTAAATAAATCTTATACAAATTTAATATCAGAGAGACGTCCGTAAAACGTGTATATGTATGAGACGCAACGATCTTACTACAACGAAGAAACATAAAGCTAATGCAGAAAAAGATTGTAGTTTAAATTATCCAATCTTCTTTAGAGCCGCAGCTCAGCCATACACTCGCTTCGCGTGCAACGGAGAATGCATTTTCATCCGCCCTTTCACCTTCCCGCCGTACATCGTTCGGCTTCGTAAATCAAAATTCGATCGAGCAAAAAGGAAACGATAATAAGCTTCGCACGAAAGCGCATTGTAGCGGGAGCTGCATGTACCGGCTCGCGAGTAATCTTAGAAGAACGCGACCAGTTTAATTTTTCAGGAAGTCGAAAATTTCATTCATATATCGTTTTATTACAGCGACCGAATGTACGTATGTACGCGGAAACCGATCGCCAGGTGCAGCATCGTCTTTATTAATGAGCATGCATTCTAAAACGCATTCCTTCCTCTCCCGTCGCACTTTCCGTCGCGTATCCGTTCCTCATCCTCCTCTTTCCCTCGGCCGATCCTCACTCTTCAACGTCGCTCGTCGATTCGCGAAGAATGCCGCACTCACGCAACACATTGC
Source organism: Lasius fuliginosus (assembly GCA_949152495.1). Classification (NCBI taxonomy): domain Eukaryota; kingdom Metazoa; phylum Arthropoda; class Insecta; order Hymenoptera; family Formicidae; genus Lasius; species Lasius fuliginosus. Next base: position 3,625,467 of record OX424446.1, on the reverse strand, counting down.
GAATGCCATCGGCGCCCCGTTGCACCGCCGTCTTCTCTTGATCGTTCAGCTTCTGTCGTACCGTGGCGCATACACCCTCTCGGCCGAGAACACAGGGAACCGACATATATACATCTTTGTCAGTCCCGTGGGAGCAACTCTGCGAACAGAGATTCCTTGAGTTTGTTTCCCCTCTCGCGTTGGGGAAATTGACAAGCGAATAAATGCGTTCGTTTAACGTGCGAAGATTCGGTTTGCTCGTCTCGCAGTCATCGGAAAAGAATCGATGCAATTCAAGGAATGATTTAAAGGAATGAGTTAAAGATTTAATAATTCTAATATTTGTGTATATCAAAATAATACATACCTTACAATTATTATCAGTAATAAATCTAATACTAGGAATTTCTATGTATGATTATAATATATGATTATTCAATTTACTTTCCTTTATATATTAGATTATTTTACTAACTAATTATTTTGCTATAATTCATATTACAATTAGTAGCAAGCAAACTATATTGAATTTTTATATGCATCTTACGACTCTGATTTACTTTCTGAATTAGATTGTTAATTAACTCGTTTCTTTAAAAATTTTAAAATAATATTAACGTGATGAGATAACAAATTCTATTCAATGTAGTCAATAATTTTATAAAATGTTAACTTATTACGTAACGTATATGTAAGTATATCTTACGTGTATGTATGTCGATGCTGGCAATACTACTTTAGTATTTCTGACGATGGCGTCGACGATCTCAGCTGTACAGAAGCCGAGAGCCCAGCAACTCGGCCCTTTCTCGCCCTTCTTTCGATTAAGTTCGGCGTCGCTATAAACACAGTCAACGTTTTATTACTTCCCTAAATTCTCTCGAGAATGTTCCGTGATCTTAACCACTGACGTTTTATTTACAGCCTCGGAGATGTCGCGCCACTTCTCGGGATCATCCGCTTCGCCCATTCTTGGGTTTATGTCGCGTATCTTCGTACCCGCCACGTGAATGCTCGACCATATGGAAACTGTGTGAAACGGCAGATGTTGGAGGCAAAGAATTGCCGTTATAACTGTTAGCTTATTTATAACACAGCTAAACTACATGATTTTTCAGCACAATTAATATTTACGATGTGAAAGTAAAATGTCTGTGTATTAATAACGTTTGACAATATACTTCGAGTAACGTAAAAATAAAAATAGTAAAATCATATCGTTCAAAGTGCAGACGCGTCAATAAAAACAACTCTTGTCGATTAATTATAAATCACTTGCAAAATTAATGGGAAATACCAGACGTGTCACCCTGCGCGCCGATATTCATGCAACTAATCGACGTGCGCGCTACTCCCAACTTCTGACTTAGTAAATCCTGAAACCTAGAGCTATCGAGCAGAGTCCCCGTGCCAAGTACTCTGCTTGAAGGAAATTTGGATAACTTCCAGGTGACGTACGACATCACGTCGATCGGTTGAGTTACGACGAGTAACACCGCCTTACAGGCCAACTTCGCAATAGTAGGAACGATCTTCTTAAACACTTCGACGTTGTGTTTTACATTTAACTCTTCGCCGGGCTTTCTTTCGCAAACCGCGATTATCACTACAGATGAGTCCTTCACTTTGTAGACATCTAAAATATAATTGTTTATAATATGTGAATATGATATAATTGATTGTAATATGATTGTGATATGTGGATTGTAATATATAATTGAATTAAATTAATTGTCTTAGATTATCATGGAATTTCTAAATGCAAATATATATATTTGATTTTTAGACATCTTTCCTCTCCTAAGAGAATTAAGGCATAAATTGCTCCGAAACCTTTATAGAAGACATTTGGATATTCAAGCAAAAGAAGTCGTAACGGGAAATGACTCCGTTCAAAATCAGATACACGTTTCCGAAGAACCCTCTCCGGAAAGTTTCATTCAATCGCGCAATCATCAGTTCCTCAGAAACGCGTGGAATACAAAATGACTAGAAAGAAATAAGAAATTTTCTCCCCTTTCGAGAGAGATTTACCATCGGAAGAGATGCGCCGATAAAGTTGGCGAAGAAGACAATCCGGCATGGTCGGAAAAATAAAGAGTCTTCATGGCAACACCTTCACAAAGTGCTTGTAGTAACACGCAGCGGTACCGCGACTATACGGAAGATACATTTACGACGGGGAAAGATGTTGTTACAGATAAACTTGGCAAGTCCGTAAAAAAGTCGTCCCACTTGTTCCAGTAATTGCTACCTCGCACGAGACAAGATCGAAAAGAGCCATTCCGCTATCCGATAGATATAAATACCGGCAAAGCCGACTCTGCGTTGTACGCAACGCTGAGAAAATTTGTACGAACCAAAAGCACATTTTTGAAGTGAAACGTGCGACAATTTGATGAAACTATTCACGAGGTCAAACTTTATCATTCCAGTTATCGAGATCACTGTCCTTCTGAATTCCCACGAAAAATACTGCGTTTTTACAACTGGCTGCTCGTCGGACGAGGTAACCGCGTGTTACATACACGTTGAAAAGAGAAACAAAATACCGCATCGTGAAGTTTCTCGATCATAGCAGAGATAAATAAGAGTGGACGAAATTTACGAGGGTGTCCGTGAAAAACTCGGGGGAAACGCCGGTTGTCCGGTTCGCCAGCGTGCGAGCACGCGGCGATGTAGATGAGAATCTAGATTAAAGGACAGGTCCGGGGGGATTCTGGTCCCCGAAACTCTCTGCTTCTCAACCCCGGTAACCATTCCTCGCCTGTGCAAGAGCACCGCGACCCGTTGTTTCTGACCCGCTGCACGTTGACAGGGGTCCGTTGACTGGTACAATCTGACGGGTCGTCGCTTAAAATGGGTGTCGATCGGAGCGCACGGGTGACGCTCGGCAGGCTCATCAGTCTGAACGTATCATTCTAAAATTTCTGGAATTCGTGCTGTCGTGAATGAAACTGCCTTGCATTTAACGCGCGGAAGGCCTACATCGTCCCACGGGCGCTTACGATTCGTTGATCCATGACTGTGAATAGAGCACGACGACGGGATCATACGAAGTGTGAATCATAGTGACAACCTTAATACTGGTTTTACTTTGACACGGATAATACGACAGACGAAAGTTTTTTTTTTTTTTTTTTTTTTTGTAAGAATAATGTATGATCAAAAAAAGCGAAAAAAAAAATACAGTTGGATAGATGTATTATGCAATTAGTAATATATAGTTCTTATTTTTTTATTTAAATTAAATTCTAAATTTTCATCACAAGAAAATACCTGATGTGCCAATCACCAATGGACATCCTAGAAAGACACCAGCGTGCTGAATGTCTTCGGCCTCGGCAGAGGCCTTGTCCTGATTTTGGTCAATCAGACAAACTTCACTCGCTATGCGCTAAAAATCACGCGAAATAAAATAATCAGTCAAATGTTGCAAACTACATATGTTGTTTCGCATGTATTTACTCTCATCAAGATTGCGATGGCACAGGCCATTCCAACTTTTCTTGTGCCTATAATCGAAACTTTGACGCGATGCGGATATGCATCACATTGTCCCAGCTGTCTCGTTATTAAAGCGTTTTTCGTGGTTGTTATAATCGGAATTTTATCAACCTATTGAAGATACATTATTTAAAATACAAGCATCATTTCTTTAAATTTTTTATTCATTTAAAATACAAGCATCATTTCATTAAATTTTTTATTCGACGAGATATAAAAGAACGTTACTCCCAACTTACGTCATCGGATTCATCTTGCGTTTTGCTATCGATATTGCTCTCCCCTGCAATATCATCCCTTCCAGAAATGTCAGACCCTTCGTCAGCCATGCTCCGATTGTTGCCGTTAGTTTACCAAATAGCTGCATGAGCCATACATTTAATAAGAACATATGACTCCATCCATCTGTTATACTTTAGTAACTGTGCATGTACGTGCATCTTTCTCACGTGCTAACGCTTTAAATATATCAACCGCGGCACTTCGCTATTCTCATTACCTCAATCGCGTGATTTTCTTTTCCTACGTTATTAACTCCGCGAACGCTCGTCGAGGTGGTCGCTGCTTCTCAGGAAGGGGGCTTAAATGAGCGGCGCTGCGAGTCTTGCTGTTTATGCAGATCCGGATCGACCTACGCAGAAACGAGGCATTGGTTTTTAAGGTGAATCAGGTACCTCCGTTATGAAGATGAGGTAACGTTCGCAGAGAGGAGATAACCCCCGCAAGAGAGAAACTCTAGCTGGAAGAATAACGGCGGAACTTATCCGCGCGCCTCGCTGTAAATTAGCCGCAGGTAGTCTCGTCGTAGAAGCGCAGGTACCCCCTCTGACTCCCTCTATGGCCTCTATAGCTTCATGAGTCGCCTGTACCCTGTACACTCCCGCAAACATACTCCCGCGAATATATCCACGCACATAATTGTATGTGTGTGTGTGTGCGTAAAATACGTGCCGAGACTTATTAGATAATCACAGCGAGTGAATATGATTTTAACGACTGTTCCGAATGAAATAATTAACCTCGAGTCACATGCTAAATCATACGTGACTTTCTTAATCGCGTTCCTGCACATATAACCAAAAATTTTTATTAAAGTTTAGAATAAGTTTCTCTTTAAAGAGAAATATATTATCACCCATAAGGAAAGAGACACACATCTTTAATATTTAATAATGATATGGAAGTTATTAATAAAATGTAGTTTTTACTTTAATATGATTTATTATGCCTTTAAAGTTTTAACATGAAAACGAATAAATAATTATATTTATTTTCCTAGATTTAATTTGTTAACATTTAACAACTTGGTAATGTTTAATAATGTAACCATGTTTCTCCTTAATGTTGAAAGTTACATAAAGAAACAATCCCCTCAAATATCGGAGGAACCTTATTGAAGTCTTAAGAGAAAAAAATCGTCAAATGTATCATTTATTTTCAAATGAGTGGACGAGAAATTATTAACATCAACTTGCTATATTATCTTCGAGACAGGCCTAAAGACTCCAGGCAAGCGGTAGCGAAAAAAAAAAAAAAAAAAAAACATAAATGTCATATATTCTTCCCTATGTACGCGTTGAAAGTAACTCTTTGCGCTCGCGATATAATGGTCGAGCGACAATCTTAACCATCTGTAAAGAGACCAGTTAAAAAAGTAAAACTTTTTCATTTACTTTTGGTGTTCGCCAATAAATCATGCCTGCTGCATTCAGGAGTAGCAAGCAAGGCGTTCCCGGTAGTTTGGGCATCGCGTGGTTTTAACACACATTCGAAGATGGATCTGCCTTTCGAGAGGTCTCGTTTTTCGCGCGTTGGTCCACGCGATCCTGGCCGATCCACGCTCACGGACACATTCAATTTTAACGTTAATAATCGCCGGGAAAAATGACGGCCTTAAACACGGCCATTCATCAGAGCCGATCGATATTGCGAATGCGCCTTAACGACGGAGAGATACCATCGACCGTCCCGCTGCAGAGTTATTGAATCGCGTCAAATAATATACGAGCCAATAATGTATGAATAGTCCTGCAATTATGGCCCGCCGATCGTATCTAAGGGCGCGTTGTAATTTAGTAATCGTTCATTCTTACCGCGTCGAACGAAGAATCGACGAATATCGGTGGATAATATCGATCGGCCGTTGTAACGGCGCGATTTTTCACGTAATGTCCGAAGAGTTTTAGGGAATACAATTTGCACGACTCCGAATCGATAAAGCAATCTCTGTGATCTCCGCGATTATTCGCTACCTCATTCGATTCTCTCGGCAGCGATTACCTCTCTAGGTTGCCTCGTAGGATTGTAATAGGAGATAATACGTTTTATATCTTTTTAATGACCCCGTGACGCTTGTAGCCATTCATAATGCCAGTTAAAATCAGTATCTACCAATTAAACGATTTCCTAATAACATTCAAGCTGGATAGAGAAGATGGTAGGATCGGAGGTAAGGAAGTAATTTCGAATCTGACACTTATAGTTAAGCACCGTGGGTGAGAAGCACCCTGCTTCGAGATAATTAATTCTCTACCTTAATTAATCATGCGAATTTTATCGTACGTCAAGATAGAGAAACGATACGAATCGATACAGCGTCATTTCAGAAATTCTTCGTCCGTGATCAATGTTAATATCTTGCCGATTCTCACAATCAAGCTCATGCGTTTGAGACGCTATTGTAATTGCAATACTCAAACGTAAGCATGCAAAAGAAGCCCTTGCACGAGGACACGAATCAACCGCGATAAAAGCGTGATTCGACGATAACGATGTCTCGTGAGGCAAGATTTAGTCGAGTGGACGGTGCAAACGAGTCTCCTCTTACCGCGGAGATAATCCTCGGAGGTTAGTCGTAAGCAACCGATCTTCTCTCTGGTAGAGACCGAGTCAACCGATCCAGACACTGGCTCGCGCATGCCTTTGGTGCACAATGGTTGGTACTGCAGCTGATACAAGTATGTTCGCCGTGCAACCGGAATTTTAATTGGCTATTTGTTTGTCCGCTACACTTCGTGGAGCTGCTATTGTCCGCCCTGCCGCAGGAGAACGGCCATCACCTCTCCTCTCTTCCTTCGTCTCTTGCCACGTTCCTTCTTCGACACCCTTCCCTTTGCTCGCGATCGCTTTTCATCGGCGCGGTATTAATCTACTTTTAAGAAAGAAAGCGTTCCATGAAATCACTTCGTAGAATTGTGTTATTTAATCCTTGAAATTGGGAATCCTTTTTCAGAACAGGGTGGTTGTTGTGGAAAAAAAGGAGCTTTTGGAGCTTAATTGAATTTTTAAAATCAGCGTATAATTATTTATCATACATTATGTCGACTAAATTATTTATGAAACAATATAACAGCACGTTTGTAACACGTGTATTACATTTTAATATATCTTTATTAATTCAATTAATATTATATTGTTACATAATATAAATTTCATTATTTTCTTTCCTCTTTCAATAGTACTTGCTTGTAAATTATTTAACACGCCAGATGATTCCTTATAAATCTCCGTTTTTACTTCAAAATTTCCGACTTATATATTAATTATCTTTCAATTTATTTTATGATTTTATATGTATTGCGTTGTATTGATATATACACATTTGTATATAAACTGTCTGATTTTACATTTGCACATGTCTCCACACTATAATATTAATTATTATCTCTGATGTTACTTCTACTTCTAATGTGCGTTTAGCGCACCGTATAAGATTAATTTAGCATGCAAGTCTTTATTCTTCTCGGTAATGCGTTCTAATAAATTAAGAAGCTATGGGATTGCCATTCGGCTTAATCAACAGAACAAGAACCGACACGGTTCAGTTGTTTGTTGAAGTCGTACGGACTGACTTGCCTTGAAGCGAAACAAGGAACGTCATTCATTGAGATTGGGATCAGCTCGAATCACGGCACATTTTATATTCTCTGTGATATTTATTCCAATTAAAATTATACATCCATTTTAAGCAAGATCCTTTTAAATAATTTGAACGTTTAAGAAAGATGCGTATTGCCTAAGAGAGAACGCGCCATTGATACTCGCAGAAACAAAGGTCACAAACGCAAAATCGGTAGTCCAAAAAACATATTGGTTTCCGTGCATCATTGATTAATTGCTCGTTATTTACAAGGGTTCCGAGATTCATTTCCGCCACAGTAATTACGGACTATTCGAATGGACTGTACGAGGAGTTTTTCTTTTTGTAGGTGTGCATATGTGCCCCGACGTAATCTCGCCAATGATCACGTACGATATTAAAAAAAAATTTGCCAGCTCTCGGCTTTCAATCGAACGTCGGAGATCTCGGAACGCGGTCGTAGGAGGTCGAGACTTACGGTACGCAAGTTCCACAGCCACGTACTCATACGACCCCCGTGGCTCGCTGAAATATCGCGCGGACGCCGCTTCATTTCGATATTTCTGGCCCTGAGGCCCCGACGAGGCGAACTTCTCTCTCTCTCTCTCTCTCTCTCGGGATCGGGGCAGAGGAGGGCCAGCGAGAGTCCTCTCATTTTATTACATCGCATCGGGAAGGGGCGAGGCCGATGCACAATTGTTTATGCCCGTGTCCCGCCCTATCGAACGCATCGGACACATTCGTATACATACCTACCACGTATACGTACACGTGGTGGGTACGTAGATGTCGAACGTGTTACGTGGTGTGATGGTGATGTTGGTGAACGGACGTCGCGCGCGTTCGCGTTGCGTACCGTATCCTCTTCTTACCCCGCAACCACATGCCGGACTCCTCTCTCCGTGCTCCACCTCTTTGTTTCTTCTTCGTTCGGGCTAAGATTATTAATGGCCAGACCGAGGCCCGATACCCCGAAGTGTCAGCCTCGTGACAATGACGAAGCTCGCACTTCGAGTCCACCCTTCTGTCCCTTCCTTCTTCTCCGCTTCTCTCGTCTCATCTGAGAACGAGTACCGTGCGTTATCGCGTGTGACTTCGATTGACGCCGTAGGTTATTGCAATGGAAGCGGTATAACGCGATGCGATTTGCAACGCGAGATCGCACAATCGACTTGTCATGTATTATTCCTACTATGTTAACCATTGCGATTAGTCGTACGACTATAACAGTGATAACAATTCTAGGCGACAGAAAGTATTTTCAAAAATTTTTTATAATTTACACGCGAATAATTTTACTTATAATAAATAGAATAAATATATAAATTTGTCAAGCATTGCCAAAAATACGTTTGAAAATATTTGAATTAAAGTTTTTCATTTCATTCAAGTACACACAAATATGAAAAGAAAAAATGAAATATGTATATATCTCTTTCTCTTAAAATTATAGTTTAAACAAACATTCAGAAAAGAGAATGCTTAAGAGAAATTGACGTAAGAATCAGCTGGCAGATATTCCCAAATAATATCTGTATATGTATCAGCAAGTGTGATACTTATTGTTAGAATAACATCATGGTAGCAGGTGTTCTGTATCAGATTGTCAGACGGACTGGGATTTAAAGCCGATATGTAAATCATGAGGCTATAACACTGCTCTATTTTCCCTTCAGATAGGACTTAATCTCGCATCAAGCCACATTCTCAAGATACACGTCGAGTGAAAACATATACCGCTAAAATAACAAAATTTAATTTAATAATCTCGCTTAATTACAAAATAATGTCAGATGTACTGCAAAATTGTTCAAAAAAACGTAAGGAATTAACTCAATTTATAATATGTAAGGAAAAAGATGTGAACGTTAAATTTGCGGCCAACCAAATTAATACCGAGGGTGTATTGTGTATGGAGGGAAGCGCGAAAGAGGAGAATGTGAGGAGAGAAAATGAAAAGGTAGTTTGGAAGTGATGCTGAGACGAACGAGTAACGCAAGCGACGGATGGGCGCGGACGGGAATAAAAGAATGATGGGCCTATGCGGGAAGAAAAAAATCGCACGAGCGAGAACGCACTGCGCTATCTCGGTATTCGCGTCGCAGCGCAATTTCTGCACACAACCTATCTCTTTTCCTCCGAATATATCGTTTGCTTTCTCTGCCGATTTCTCTTTCTTTCTCTCTCTCATTTCTCATTTCTCCGGATTGTTTTCTGTCTCTATCCCAGTTGCCAAGTTTGCATATTTTAAAGAGAGAGAGAGAGAGAGAGAGAGAGAGAGAGAGAGAGAGAGAGAGAGAAACAGAAAATTAATACTCGCCAAGTGCGCGTAGTCATAAAGCTTCCCCACGACGCGGTAATTATGTAGGACCGCGTGCATTATACACCCTCGTCTCCCAGCGCGCCGTGCCACGTTTCGCTGTGGTGAAGCCGCCGTTGCTGCTTTACGAGCTCCTGCTTGTAATAACAAAGCACCGCTGTATGATGACACGTTAAAAACCGCGTTTGCACTATCATAAGTCAAGGCCACCGGCTCGAACGAACACGCCGCTTCTCCTTGCGCGCGGTAGCGTGGAATTGATCCATTGTGAGCTCGTATCGTGTCTTTCTGATCCGTCGTCTCTTTTGGGATGCTTTTTAATACGAACTTCTCGAGTGGAAAAAATGATATCTCATACATATATAATATCAATACTTCAAAATATCTGATTAAATTTCTAACATCCGAATAACAATAATTACAAAAAATTATTATAGTTTTTGTTCTCTATCCATAACGCTTGGTGTCAATTATCCATTTTCATACAATAATCGTTTACAGTGTCAAAAATTTTATAATTTCATGTAATATGGCTGGGATATGTTTTCGCGCGTATTTCGTACATATTATTCCTACGATTGTTTTTTTAAATATTTGTCAAGCATATTTCTGAAATGTGAAAAACCAATATATTTAATTCTAAGTAACATACACAGAATTGAACATTGTGTACATCTAATACTGCAGATAATAATTTTATTATCTACGTGACTTGTAATTTCTTTTTTTAGTATGAACATAAACATTGTGTCATATATCATATTTTATATTCAATGATAGTGTTTGATATTACTAAAATAATATTAAAAAACTATGTTAAACCTTAAGATAATATTTAAATAAAGTTATATAAAGTCGTAATAAACTTTAGAATTTTTCCGATTATGTTTTTATGATCACGATTTTTGTAATATAAATTGAAATATCATGAAGACATGATACGCAAAATTCAAATTTTAACTTTATAGTAATAGTGGAGTAATAGTAGAGTATATCAATCACGGTTGTAAAAAGAACTATTATTTATCGCACTATTACTACTATTATTTGTCACACTACTACTACTTTTCAATACAAATTATAATATAATTATATCAAATAAAAAATCTCTTTATTATAGATACGAATAATTATCAATTTGTATAAAATGTTGTTGTGGGACTTAAAACATATTATATACAATATATATATATATATATATATATATATATATATATAGAGATAATATATAAATAATGATTTACATTATAGACAAACGTATGTATCAAACTTTGCAATTTAGGGATTAATATAAACTATACAACATACATGTATAGCATTGATATTTATTAGTACAAGATATTTCGTTTTATGATAATAGAATGATAATTATTAATTATACACATTATTTTACATAATTCCGACAGAGATATTGTTTCATGTAATTCTTCATGATATCACGCAAATGATATATCATATCATACAGAATATACTTGCATTTTAATTGAAAAATCTGCCGATTATCTTGTATCATATAATATGAGATTATATTGTATCATATTATATTATGGTATTGGGAAATATGGGATTGGCATCATTCCGTAATTTCCAAATAGATAGTCATATGTCTCTTCCCAACCAACATTGAAGACTATATTTAACCAAGCTATAAGTATCTGAAATGTAAGAAAGTAATGAATACTTAATTTCCAGCTTTGTGATGCAATTTTATATCTTGGAAAATAAAGAAATATATTATGTTATACGTGTTACAGTCGTATATGAAACACTCATTCTTCTACAAGACTTTTCTTTCTTCAGATATAAATAAATAATTTTTTCTTAATTCCACTTCACGTATTTGTTACGAATTACTATGTGGAAAGACACATATATCCATTATCCATTTTCATACAATAATCGGTTTACAGTGTCAAAAATTTTATAATTTCATGTAATATGACTTGGATATTTTTCCGCGTATTTCCTACGTATTATTCCTACGATTGTTTTTCTTAAATATTTAATCAAGTATACGTTGTATGTGCAAATTTTATAAATACATTACAATTATATAATTATTTGCTTCTAAATAATTATTCTAATGCGCAATTTATATTAAAAGACTATCAAATATCGACAACTAATACAATCTCTCAATGTATAAATATAAATTTTAAAAGATACATACAAATCCTAAATATACATAAAAAGCTTCCATACCTCATCTAAAAGATGCTCCTCTATCAATTTAATTCTGCGTTGAAGAGGACGTGGGAGCTTAAATATAAATATTAAATATTAAAAGATATACACAAATCCTACATACACATAAAAAGCTTCCATACCTGACTTAAAACAAGCTCCCACAACAACTTAAGTCTGTGTAGAAAAGGATGTGGGTGCTTATTGTTAGTTGCGGGTGTAGTTGCGGGCGTAATTGCAGGCGTAGTTTCAGAAGTCGTTTCATCAGCCATGATATCAGAGATCATGGTAATCGCAACAACAGCAACTATCAAAGTTACACATATTATCTTCATTGTTACAAATTTATAAAATATCCGAAATTTAAATTTTTCGTATCACGTCTTCATGATGCCTCAACTTATACTACAAAAGTCGTGATCAAAATACCATAAACATTATCTAATCCGGAAAATTCTAAAGTTTATTAACATTTTATATAACTTTATTTTAACACTATTTTAAGATTCAAGATAAAACAATGTTTTAGTATCACTTTAGTAATTTTAGCAAACAGTATCGTCGAATATAAAGTTGCTTAAAGGAAATAAATATGATGTTTTATGTATTGAGATATTCACGTATATCTACGGTACAAAACACGTTCCTACACTTATTGCACTAGTTAAATAACGTATCAAATATATCAAAAGAGTTGTTCTATTCGAGTTGTTATATTGTTCTATCTAGGAAATAAAATGTGAGCATTATATTATTTCTTAGAATCTCATAGAAAATTAATCTCTCTTTTTCTCTCTCATTAGACATTTATAAAAAAACTTTTTCCATTTACATGCCACAAGCCGCATATAATATTATCAGTAAATTATCGATAATTGTTACAATAATTAAAGATGTTATCACGTAATATTCGTGAGACTTTATTCAGGGAAAAATTTTGTTAAAGCACATAAGATCTCATTAAAGTTGAAGCGCACTTCCACACAGTACATTCATGACGTGAAATGCCTTTATCCACAATTCTCAGTTTTAATTGTTCATTTTCACGTAATCGTAATGTCAGTTTACAAAAATCGTATAATTTGATGTACAATTAAAGAATATTTTAATATTCTTTTGCGTATTTTCTATACGTTATTCAAATGTTTTCCAAGTATCTGTCATATGCATCTTTGTGAATTTTTCAAATGTAAAAAGCATAATGTAATGTTCAATTTTGAACACAACGCAACTCCGATATGCATTTTTTATCGGAAGATATTTAATATAAATACAATTGTCTGCAGCGATGATATATTAGATAGGAAATTTGAAATTGGGCTGTCTCTCTCTCTCTCTCTCTCCCTTTCCATCTATCTATCTATCTATCTATCTATTTATCTATCTATCTATCTATCTCTTTTGGCCATCAAAGCATTGGGTGTTAATATATTCTACAGTGATCTATCGCTTCGTGTTGGCGTGTCCGAAGAGTTTAAATCGTGATTAGGATATGGATGTGGTGAGAGTTGTAACGGTGTGTGACTTCCTGGCCACTGTTAGCAGTCACGTTGAATCACTGTGGAAATGTTTCTTTGTAGACATAGACGAATCGCTTTAGCTCTCCGATAACGAGGCAACGGCGCGCCAACCGTTTTGTAATATTCGTATGTTAATGACTAAGTATGAATCTCGTTACCCAGTATGCTTATGCCGATATAAACCATAATGTATCAGAGAACCGATACTTCACGAGGCACAGTTTGCCTAAGGATACCTCATGAAGACGTTAACGTAGCTGAAATTTGGCATATATGCCCTTGCGTATCTGAACAGACTTACGTTACTTATGTATTAAAGTGTTATCATTTTATTAAGTATTTTCATAGGCAGGAAGAGATTTAATACAATTTGCCATTATCGCTACTATACATTATAAATACTTTTGCACGCATAAAGCAAGAGAAAGATAAAAAAATAATCCCTCTTTGTGGGATGAAGGATATTAAAATTAGATATAAAGTGTCTAACAATTTTAATATAAACGTAATGCATTTCATTAATAGCATCCTATTTTATGAAATGTCATTGTACTCGCGTTTTAATATTTTATTAAAATCGTTTTACATAATGAAATAAAATATTCCGTTAATCGTCGCTCTGTCTGCCTTTATGGACAGTTTGTCCATCCCATAAGAATAAGTCCGCGGACACTTTTATTTCCGTTCATAAGAAGCACAACATTTCGTTCTGCAATTTGCTCGCATCATGCTCAACTATTCCTTAAGTCACTTTGCATTTATATGAGCGCATCTCGTCCTCTCTCATCGCGAGCGCGTTCCGTACGACGAGAGAGGAAGGATTGCACGCACATTTATCTGGTCATAAGAGAACAGAGAAGGAGAAAGAGAAAGGATGAATATAGAAGAGAGGACATGGCAGAAAGAAGGGAGAAAGCGTGAGGTGCATACGTCGGGTAGCCAGAACGGAGGATGCAAGCTGGATGCAGTGCAGTCATAGAAAGTCCGCGCAAGAGAAAGAAGGAACGGACGGAAGAATTGAGAGAATCGAAGAAGAAAAGGATGGCGGCGCGTCGACAGGCAAGCGCGACCGCAAGAAAAAAAGAGAGAGAGAGAGGAAGGGAGAGAACTCGGAGTAGATGAATTATGTTAAACGCCTGTTTAAGTACATGTACGCCTAGGGATACACACACCGGCGCGTCCCATTCGTCTTTTCGATTTATATTAAATCGCCCCTCGAATGACCCGACAACGCTTTGGCTGAACCGCGCCAGTTTAGTGCTCATGCTTTTCGGGATTCAGCGAGTACAACGATATTTATAAATTCCGGCAGATATTTATATATAAATTCTGTTTTAGATCAAATATCTGCGCTAACGCGCAGCATCCCTTAAATTAATTCGATAATTCGCAACTATCATATAGAACGTATGTTTAATTATTATATAATGTATATTAGAGTTATTATACATAATATAATAAATATGATAAAGGAGAAAAATTTCAATTATATTTTCATATTTTCAATAATTTTCCAGTATGCGCGCACTCAAAATAAATGTTTTTCATTTGATATATAATATCCCAAAATACAATTACTGTGCAATGCTTCCTATATGAAATCTATGAGCGTTTAAAGGTTACATTCCTAGTAAATAATTTAGTCTTCAAAAAAATCGTAGAATGGATGCATATGTAGCCTTGGGCTCTCATCGCAAACTATAAACTATTCTTGCAATTCTGATAAATTGATTGGTACGGCCTCCATTTCGTAGTTTAAGGTCGTAAGGACGCGATGCATGTTAGTAGATATACTCGAATGCGTATAACACATAGTCGAGTATTTTAAATTAACAATAAATAAATATCATTATCATTGCATAACTAAGGAATCTGATAAAATAAAAATAACTCTTGATCCGCGCCGAGCACGTTTCTATTTACTCTTCGCTCTTCGATGAATGGTTATTTATCGATATCATTTATCGATAGACAGTTACTCTCGGCTGAGGCGGTATTCTTCTAGCACATTCCAATGTATTGAAAGCCATGTATTTCTCGACGCAACTCTTCAAATATGCCCCTCATATCGAATAATTCGCTTAAAACTAGCTCGCTCAAGCAGCAACTATGATTGTATCATACCTGTCCGATCACAGCTGATTTATTTTATGCGCTGAATAGCAACGGTATATAAGCTCCGTTCTCATAAGCGATCATCGTTGTACACGGCACGGCGATATATAGTATAGTCAGGTGTAAACGCGCTTTCGCACTCTCTTCGGGCAATTGCGGAAGAGGAAATCTGAAACGCGATCCCTGAACGTCTTGCTTGTATCCGTCACTTCGGTGCGCAAGTGCATCGCCGTAATAATACATATTAAAACAACGCTTCCGTGTGCAAATTGTTGCTTTTCACGGAAATCCTTAATCTAGTTTCATTATAGTGACACTGCACCGGACGCTTGAATCGCTAGCGAGTTTACGCGAGCGCGGCCATACATCGTGCACACGCACGAAATGCGAGAAGGTTACATCGAATCGACTTCACTTCCTGAAACACGCGCGATAAATCAAGATTAAAATCATGGGTTTGTTTTATTTTTTATTTTTTTTTTTTCGGTCGAACCTAGAACGATGCATTGAACGTGATATCAGACTGCCATTACCTGTTCTATTAAACAGTACCTCTCTCCCGGCTTTATCTAGATGTATGTATAAACGTAGCTTCTAGAAGATACTAATCAACAGCATTCAGCGATGTCGATTCACGCAATCCGTCATCGACAAATCAAACGCAGATACCGATGAGAGGAGCCAGCCGCGCCGGACCGAAACACAGGAAGATAATAAATAGACCTTAGTGGTAAGGTTCGCAGGAGCACGTATGTAAAGGGGTGGCCCATTATCTTCCAGATATTGTCGGTCAGGCAAATAGACGATAAATATTAATTGGAATCGGCGAGATAAAACAAATGAATGGCCCTTTGCCACCGGTACAAGTGCCGGTCACGCGCCTCTCGAAGGAGCAACGGAGAGTACGAGAGGAGGACGCGCCGAGAATCGTGGGTCGAATCGCAAAGATGAAAACGAAGAAGGAAGACAGCGCGTGGAGAGATGCACGCGCGTATCCGATGAAGAGAAAGGAAAGAAGGGGAGAGAAAGAGAGCAAGGGGAGACAGAAAAGTGGTCAGGCAGAACGGCGCGGCGACGGCCCTGGCTTGGTGATTTATATAGAATCATATCTCCATCTGAATGTCTTCATTTTTAACGCACGGCCGCGCAATGGTCCCTCCGCTCTCAGCGGCTTCGTTTCGGCTCCTCATCTTTGCACTCCCTCTCATATGCTCCCTCCCTCTCGCTCTGTGTTTCTCCTCCTTCTCTGAAAATCACTTCGTTCGCTCGCTCTTAAAGAACGATGGGAAGAACGAAAGCTCGCGAATGTACCTCAGAGTACGACGCAGATTTCTCCGATCCCTCCCTGGTGGTCCATACGATTTAATTTCTTCATGCATACCGCCCTCCTTTATCCATCCTTTGACCTAAAAAGATATGCATTGAATTCCCAGGTCACGTCGTATTTAGGTGCGACCACGTTCGGGACACTCGAACACGGCTGAGGAAATGCCTGCAAGAGGCTGAACGCAACCACGCAGATGATCTGGTAATTTTGTACGCGCCGATCCGACCGGCGACCGATCGATACGCTCGATACCAGTCGATTTCGTTCCGTTCGCGCGTGCATAATCGAAGAAGCCCGGTTTTCGGCGCGCTCAGTCTGTTGTAAAAGGAAATCGAGCATTTCCTGATTGTCGCGGTTGGGCGAATTTAAAAGTTGAGAAAAGAACGTTAATATTAGGAAAATTAACATAAATGTTGTAAACAGTTTAAAATATTTTACGATAATTCTGACGAATTTTTCTACAATTACCTTTCTCTTAGAAAATGTAAGTTCTATGTATATAAGAGATATATTACATTCTGCAAATTAAAAGAGATGAGAAAAGTTTATCAATATCACAATCTTTTTAAAAAATATAAGTAAAATATATGCAAGAGAGATATTACATTCTATAATAAATAATACAGTTTATAAAAGCGAATGAAAACAAAAAGAGAAATTATAGCACAATGCGACGGTAAAATATATGAGTCTGTGTTCCTTAATATGTCGGTATTACTTCAAAGAAACTTTGCTTTAATCTTTCTCTACACAGACATTCGTGTATTATGCGCATAAATAATGTGAAGATAAGACTACTTGATTTTTGCCTGATTCGTCGTTTGCGATTTAGATGTATATCTGCCCGACGATGAAAGAATTTCCGGCGAAAGAGCCTATCGCGCGCGGTTTGTAATTATTCATAGATATCTACATAAGTGTGCGGTGCGTGAGGTATGATTATGAAAGCTCGATTACGATGAGACGCGTACACGACGTTTCCAGGGGAAATCGCGCTATTAGACGCGGCGCGATAACGTAATAGCGCTCGTACAAAGAAGACGGAGGAGGAGAGTGTACTTAGGATGCGATTTGTACGCGCCTTGTAAGCGACGATCATTACGAATGGTAATCGTTACGGGGATTCATGATCCGGCCGATAGCTGCGCCGGCATGAATAATCCGACGTTGCCTATGCGCGCGTCTATTATTCGTCACTAAACGTCACCATCCTCGAGGGCTCGTCAAAAAATTAAAAAAAAAAAAGAGAGAGAGAGAGAGAGAGAGAGAGAAGTGGCCGGGGCGAAACAATCCATTAAATAGTCGCGAGATGGTCCGCCTCTCCGAGTCCTCGAGTACAACGATGACGAGGATAACGAAGTACCCGGTACCTCGAGGTGACACGGACTACCAGAGAGAAGAAAAGAATTCACGACATCCGCGCACTTCTCCTCATGCCTATATTATATCCTCGAGGATACTTGTAACGGGGGTCCCGAAACACGTCGACGCGCCGCGCCCCGTGACGACTTCTTTCGAACGATGACCGAGCGATTCACCAAGGGTCTGCGTGCTGACGATCGCCTGACGAACGTATTCCCGTTTCCGACACTCCCTCGCAATCGTTACGGAACGATACGCTCTTTGACTCAACGAAGAGATACGCGTCCGATGATCGAACGTGCATCGGCACGCATAGGATCGTCGAGAGAAAAATGCTAGCGGGCGCTTGATTACGAGACGACCGATTTGTATGTTACTTACATAGAAAGTCATTCTCCTTACTGTGATAATAACGATATAGACAGAATCAACTAAAAGAAATCAGCAAAATAGAATACATACATTTATTGAATAACCAGTAAAAGAATGCTATTAGATATAATTCGTTTTGAGGTAAATGTAACTCTACATAAGAAAAATGTTTCTTCAAATATATAAAAAAATCATATTTAAACTTATTTAGTTGATTACATATCATTTACTAATAAAATAGTAAGCTAATTATATTCAAAAATACATGAAAATTTTAATTGGAAACATACAATTATATTTTCATATGATTTTAATATTTCTGATATTCTGATATAATTGATTTTTCCACGAATTTTTATCGGCATCGTACACTGGATGAAGGATAAATTTGTCTAGTCAAAGATATCAAGAATCTGCGATATATCATGTGCTTAACGAACTTTAACCGACAATAGGAGAATAAAAAAACCTCGTTCAATATGGGCGCATAAGTCGCGGCAGCGTTCGATAATCGATTCGCGTTTTTCACCGGGGTACAAAAACAGGTGCAATTAAACTTTGCACCCGAGAAAGGCGAAGGGAATTCGCTCGAGCAACATGCGAACCAAGGACTCTCTCCTCGTTCCTCGTCTTGCCCTTCGCACCGTTCTCCTCTAACCCTTAACTCTACTGCGTCGTCGCGATATCATATGGCCGGCAATAATGCATCTCGGAACGACGACGGTAAGGTGCAGACTCGGGGCCGTTGACTGGACGAGCTGCAGTTTTGCTTTACGACGCGGTTGAGTGACATTTAATACCGAACGGCGCCCTTTAGCGCCTTTACCGCCCATGAGTGCTTTACCCTGAGTCGTATCGGGGACCATCGAGTAATTCTCCGTGAATTCCGCCATAAGTCTTTAGCGCACAATATTTTGTCGTTTTCACGCAGTGATTATCTTAAATGAAAACTCGACAAACTAACGAAATTACATAAAAAAAAAAAAAAAAAACGTGAAATACATCGAACTATCCACTCGTGTTTTGCGTGTAATTATTTCCCATACAAAAATATGATCGAAGAGCGCGCGAATAATTGTTAGCGTATTTTTTAACATTTTATAAATTTATTTTTTTTATTGAAACATTAACAGTGAGATGAATCGTGTAAAAATTTATGTTCTATGTAACGGAACTCTCGCCTAAATCATCATAATGCGACAGGTGCAAATCGAAATTTCACGTAGAGGAAGAGCGCTAAATTATATCTAACGCATCGCATCGGGAAAATTTTTCATCCTCGCAATAGAATGATTTCGCTCGTGATATGAAATATAATCCCGCCTCTACGGATTATTGCGTGCACGATCATCGCGCGCGATTTCTCGCGCCTTAAGGCCCGTCGCTATTACCGGTCGCGAATTTTTACTCGAAAACGGAGAAGTATCGGCGCGATAGCTAAACGCGCAATAAAGCAGCCCCGTGGAGCGCGATTAACGCGCGCGAGATCGAACATGGACAAACAATAAACGATTTTGTGCGAGCGAAGCGCTGTCCTTCGGAGCACCCGTTCGATCGACCTTCGAAGAGACTTCACGAGACTCGTCCGACCGGACATTTACGACGCAGTGAACATCGACGGGACCGACAAACACAACTGACGCCGCGAAACTGACATATTCTCGCGAAATATCGGAGTTCCGGTCGCGTTTTATGTCTTGTCGGGATGTAAGCATCGGGGACAGTTAATCGTCGCGACGCGGAGAATATCTTACGCATCAGACGTCCTCCCGTACAAAGATCCCCTGATGTGGTCGATACACAAGGTTTACTATGGTCGTTTAAGAACTATTTATTTCCTGGTTAGAAACACAAGCATGCGCGCGTACGTCGGAATGTATCGAAGAATGCATTTCATGTAAAATGTATTAAAAAAGGTGAGAAGATTGTTTTATATTATTAATTTAGAAATATAGTGTTGTTATGTTGTAAAAAAGCACACACGGGTATGCGTACGAAAGTCTTTTTTTTTTTTTTTTAGTTTTAATTTCCTTCGTAATTTAAGATAAAGAGCAATTTAATTGCTCATTGCATTTACGAAACGGTGCTGTCTTAGAAGAATTCCGGAGAATCGCTCGCAGCATCAAATCGAGGAATCATAAAAGCGATTTACGTAGGATCGGCGGAGATGTCTTGCCTGTTAAGAGTTAAACGTCCGTCTTGCACAGGAGGTTGTCAAGAGAAGAACCGGCCGACTATACAACGCGTTAGACCCCATCTCGGACCATCCACTTCCGGACAATTTATACCTAGTCAACTCGATTTCACGGTGCGCGCCGCGTGCAACCGGCGCGGCGCAGCTTTTTCCACTCTCGCGCGGTCTAAGTACGCGCCAATACGTAAGAAGGTATACGGGCAAATGCGTCATGGGGTCTCCTCAGCCAATGAATATATTGACCTACGCGAGAGAGAGAGAGAGAGAGAGAGAGAGAGAGAGAGAGAGCCGATCTTCCTCCGAGACGGTCCCCGGTCTGGAGCTTTCATTTTGTCATGTTTCAAACGACCTCTCGACGCGCGCACTCGCGTTTTCGCACTCGCCCGAAGCGAATGCCATCCCCGTTCTTTTGCCTCGCTCCGCTTTGAAAATGTAATCGGCGAACATAGTATATCGCTCATGCGTTAACATTTTTGCGCGTTTGCCAGGAAGACACGAATAAAACCTGAATTATCCTCTCCGATTATTCCTAAGCGCTAGAAACTGTTTGACACGATAGTTACATCGTCGTTGCGCGCTTTGTTCGTTTTATCAAAACTACGATGCCGCATCATAAAGTAATCAGAATCGATTTTAATTACGATGACATCTATGACGTTTTAGCTCCGCGTTCCCGCGATACCGCACGCTGAATTATCGGACATTTATGAGCGTATCCGTTATTCGATTTCATGCTAGCGATGGGTGGTAATTGCATGTGCAACGCTGAAATTTGTTGCCCCTTGTCGCTATCAACCGTCCCGTAACGTCTTCGTCGATAATATTTAAGTATGCTCTCCAATGCAAAGACAAATATGGTTGTATCCGCGCTTTGTGTCGTGTCACAACTATTCACATTATCTACAAGACGAGTCACAACATAATAAAATCACTGCCTATAAACAGATTTTTTTTTTCTACGGTATAATTATATTAAGTAAGCTAAAATTTTTAGGGGTAAGTTGGAATTTACATGAAAAAAAAATGTAGACGAAATATTACACGCACAAATCAACATTACAAAAATATGTGTCTTTCGAGAAAGAGATCTAACTCCTATTCTTTATTATTATTATTTTATAAAAACATTTTTTATAGAAAAACAGAAGATTTCAAATATTTTATTTTAATGCAATTTTGCATACTCGACGTTATATTTGTTGTCGCATTAAGACTGTCTTATGTTCGACACTCATTAAATCGCGGAACATCTCTCGGCTGAGCAAATCCGCATTGCAGGTGACAACGAAATCGTTTACGCGAAAGCGCGATTAAACTGCAGGTGTAACGACGCATCCACGCAGACCAACGAGCGGTATCGCTCACAGCGAGACACAAATTAAAAATTAGACAGCCAGAATGAGCTACTCAAATTGCGATTCCGCATCTTGCAGGTCTCCCTCTTTTTGTCCTTCGCTTTCATCTCGCGGCATATGTATAAGTCTCGCCCCGCGGATAACTCATAAAGTAGACCTGTTTATTTTATTGAAGCCCTTTTGTCGAGCCGCTCGTTTGCTTGAATCGCTGCCTTCTCCTAAGCTTCTCCATTCACGTTCGCTGAGTAACGACATTTTCGAAATATGTATGTCTTCGTCGTTTTTCTCGTCTCGTCGGGACGACAGACTCTGAGGCACGCCAGACTCTTCGAGAGCAAAGACGGCAATGGATCGCGAGGAACCTGGGGATAAGAGTAGAGCGTGCACCTGCAGTCTAACAAGGGAATCCGTGGAATTCCTCGATCGAGAACCGATGTACATACGTCGGAACGATGGATGCAAAGCGAGAATCTTTTATGCAGTGTAACGACACCGCCGAGGACCGCCGCGTTGTTCGCTCGAGTCGTTTACAGCATGACTAATATCTCGGAATGAGCGTGTCTAGGCACGCGTTTAGAATGCAATTCGCAACTCAACGAAAATCACAAAATCTTTTCCGAATAAAGAAGTGGAAACTGGAAAAGTATGTGTATGTAGTGTGTAATAAAATTTCCTCTTAGAAAAAGCAAGCATGACATCGATGACTTGCGCGTTTTAAAGAATAATATTTCAATTCGTACATCCTTTACTCTTGTATATCGGTAATTGCAAACTTTCGAAATGAGATGAATTATCGCGCAACTCATCTTGTCGGTCAATTAGAGAAATGTTTGAAATTCCTTTCCAAACGGTAATTTGATGTAAAAATTTCTAAATTATTCATTTAAAAAATGCTTGTTTTACTTATGGTTTATCTTATTGATTTGGATATTTATAACTATTTCGATAATAATTACTCTTGAATGCTATAATTAAATACAGCTGTGTTTCATTATGGAACATTAAAATAAAATTTCATCAAAAATTTAAGAATGCAGTCAAATTATACATGTATTTTACAATGAGACCAATTACAATAAAATTGTAAAAGGTGAAAACCCGATAAGACATGAATAAAATATTTTTTCCTAACATAAAAATTGTCATTCAAGAATTAAAAGAACAGTATCCCAATGGCGATAGAAAATAGATAAATTGAGAGCGACTCTTCAAGTTTGCTTGTTCATTTATTTTCGACGCTATAACAACCCTAAAGGTTTAAATAAACGATGCCGGGATAGTCTGTTTAATACGAATGATCGGATGTCGTTTTCCGAAGAATCGACCACCGTGCAGAACAAGCAGCCATTCTGTATAGCCATGGAAATAGTGTCCATCGGGAAGACAAGTTGAAACTCCAAGATAAGATAAAATATGGACCCGGATAATCTAACACGGACCTTCTCGGATTCCGATGGTTTAATTTCAATCGTACGTTGTAATAGCTAGTCTATAGCTCAAGTAACACTCGAGGTAACATAGTTTTATCACAAGAAACAGTATCCTATAACCGTACTCTTGAACACGGTATTTAATTATCAATTAAGTAATATTGGTAACATATAGATCCTGTTTTGTCTGAGAAATAAATAATTTTATAATTCACGTAAGAGAGAATACAATTTTAACGGCGAAGGGAATTGTGTGTACAAGGATGATCTATAATAAGATATTTCTTTGTATAGAATAATTTTTGATATAGTAATATGCATTCTACAGATACGGTTGCATGTTAGAAGAAAGATGGCTTAACATATGCAGCCAGCGTAACGACTTCGGCACATTGACAAATATTCTTGTTCGATCTGATACCGTTTCTTTAGAAAAACCTATATGCGCAACAAAAACTATCGCGATTACAACAGTTTACGGGTATAAGATATCCATTATAAGATTATAGCAATTAATGGGAGATGGTAAGATATCTATAAACTTCTGTAACATTAAAATTATTTACAAAGTAATGCACATTTTGCATTCAATAATAGAATATCATATAACAATCAATTTCAAACAGTATCGAAATTTTTTTAAATAAAAAGCCGCATTTCTTGTGAGAATATTTATAATTATAATTATAAATAAAATAATTATTTTTATAATTGTAAGTATCTCTTCAGTATATAATTCAGTATATAATTAACCGTTCGTTACACACACACGAAAATGCAAGCTATTGCAGAGATTTATGGGATTATATGTGGGTGATGTCACGAAATCTACCAATAACATGCAATCGAAATGGAATGGCTCACTATGCCACTACGATCCATAATGGCCCTAATATATGGAGTGAATAGATCTCATCGCTTGCGTAACCATCCTGGGCCTTTTCTCCTCTGCACGGAAGATATGCTCCCATAACTCGTTGCCTCACTATTATATCGAGCTTTGGTCTTCCTCTCATCATATATACTCAATCCTCGAATTGGCTGAGCCACCCAACGCTTCATCTCGATCTTCTCTTTCTCCTTGTTCTCCGCATCCTTTCTTCTTTTACCTTCTTTTCTTTTTCTCCCTTTCTCTCTCTCTCTCTCTCTCTCTCTCTCTCTCTCTCTCTCTCTCTCTCTCTCTCTCTCTCTCTCTCTCTCTCTGCTTATTCTTCGTCTCTTCCTCGTGGTCTCGTACATTTTCCCGTCGCACTCCAGCAACACATCCCGCGTTATTCGCCGCGGGATAGAGAGCGAGAGAGGACATATATATAGTTAAGTCGATTGTTCGATGCGGCCACGGATCGCGCCATTGTCGGGCTGCGCATTTTTGTTTCTCGTAATGAACTATTGATCGCGAACTGGCGATCCTTTCACGCCACGGCGCGGCGGAGGGATGCGAGGGAAGGGATCGTACGATGGTTAAGGCCATCGACAACCTCCGTGGAGCCCTTCAATGGTAATGGCAGGAAGAGCAGAAAGAAAGCATATAAGAGTGGGCGCGTACATTCACGGATCATTACGCGACAGTGACGAATTATAACGACGCGGTCCAGTAATGCGTCTCCATGTGCCCGCGTTTTTGCCGCCGAAAGGTAGCGGAGATCGATAGGAGATCGAGCGAGGAAAGAACGACACGGCGGGCAAGGACGACGGCGGAGAAGGAAAGATGTGACAAGAGTGCAAAAGAAAAAGAGAGAGAGAGAGAGAGAGAGAGGAGGCCACGGTAGTGCATTCTGCCTCGTAAACCTGTTCCTCTTTTCGCCGCCCGTGAACCGCTCTTATTTACGAGGGCTTCGCGTGCCGCCGAATTTCGGATTCACCCGCGGCGTCACAAGGCGAAAAATTCGGACTGCCGGATTATTTACGGCCGCGGAGTCTGCGTACGCGATCGTACCCAATGTATATCCTCGACGCTCTCGTTTAAAGAACTCCACCTGGAAAGTTTCCGCATTACGAGTCGATCTTAGTAATTTGCTGCTCGAGATCACGATGAGGCGATAAATATCGACGGTGGTGCGATACGTAACGCGCGTGCTATCGCTTGAAAGCGCGTTTCATGCGATAATTTAATGCTCAGAATCGATCGAACTAACACCACTAACGTAGAGCACTATCGTAATATCATATCCGGAATACAAATTTACAATATTACCTTGTTGCGTGTAGTAGCTAGATCATTCCGAGAAATTTGCCATTATTTTCTATGTTAGAGTTCGACGATTTGCACACTCAACATTCGATATATCAGAGTCTGATTTTCTTGAAAATTCACTTTAATACATTCCCCTCTAGTTTCATCCGTCGACTTCTCATTCTACTTCGCTCTCGGAGTTGACTTTTTTTTTCGACGTAAAGTAACCGCGGCAATACGTGATCGATCGCACCCGAGGTCATAGACGGTCATAAATTATCATTGCTTACCCGTTGCGTTCGGCCTTAAGATTCCCACGTCGAAATGAGACCTTCCACCCTTCAACCGGGCTCTCTTTCTCCCTCCGCCCTCGTTCTCGTGCGCTCTACCACTTTTTCTCTAAGCCCGTGTTACAAGCATAACGATTCCGTCCTAGACTCGGGCAGCAGTTGCTGAAACGAGCGGTAATATATTACCCAATGATCGAGATCATTCCTGCCATTTGCGCCAGACGGCTCCGGGATTAATTAGCCTGGCTGATACTTCGAGATCTCGTTTGGACGACTTCCATCGCTCGATACTTTCTTCTTCTTGCACGATCCGTTCCGTTGTCACTCCCGCCTCTTGCCTCTCCTTCTTCTTCTTTCCTGTCTCTGCACCACCTCTGATACTCAGCCGTCGTTTCTTCCATGCACGACGGGCTCGTCGATGCTCCGATCTCGTCCAGACATATCGAAACGTCGACGCGGTAGAACGCGCGTGCCTGATCGTCGTTTAGATCTGCCGTCGATCCCCTTCGTCGGTGCGGCTACGCCATTTCTGCACTGATGACAAAGAGAGGATGGAAACCGAGACGCTCGTAATTCAGTTTACTTGCGATCGTGACGGCGTGATTTGCGACCGACTGCCAGACCCTGAAGGAACGGATATATATCGGAGGATATCTACGTAGAGAATAATAAGCTGCCAGTTTCACAAGTAGTGAACAACTTCGATATTCTTCAGGGTATCCAATTTTTTAAGTGTCTTCGGTGTTCCACTTGAAATTTGATAACAAAATGGAATTTTTGTATAAATGGAACTGGCGAAGATTTTGTAAATCTTTGATTTTTATGAAAGCATATGTGGTACAAAATATATTTTCTGATCATTAATGTATTATTTACATAATGTATATCCCATTACTTTTACGTAAATTTTAAAAATTGTTTCATATACTTAACTGGTGATGTATTTATTTTTCTTTTTCCAGTTCTTCTCTATATAAAGGAAATATTTTTCTTATAAATTTAATAGTTTTATGTATTGAAAAATAAAAGCCTTGATAGTTTCGAATTGTCTAACAGCGTCCAATCCAGCGAATTTATTTTCACGCTTTTACATACACATATACTTTCAACATGAAATCTTGTTTCGACGCTACACCATTCGATCGTAAAGCCGATTCTCATGCCGTCCCTGAATAATCGCGATCTCGCTTGTCGTTTGTATTTCCAGCCTGAAGAAAACCGCAAGTGGTGAAGCTCTGGTATAACGATGGTCCTGTGCTCATCCCTTTTGGCTGCCAGAATTCGAGGGGGTCTCGACGACAAACGCACCGGCTTAAGTTACCGGCTCCCGAGCCGTTAATTCGTCTCGATCGAGTGCCTAGATAAATCGACACGTCCTCTTTCTGGGACGCGCTCGAGCGTGGTATCGGCCAAGAAGATTGGCCTCTTCCTCGCATCCCCGCGACAGTCAACAGCCCCTTCGCACCTACCAGCAACAGCCTGTCCGAAGACCGGCGAATGCGAGCCGTTCAGATGGCGGATAAGCCATCCGATATCCGGCTAATGTTGAAGATAAATAACAATTATTTTATAATTAAGCGACCGAGCGTGGGCAGTAAATACACGTCGCCGGAACAGGAACACTCCTCGATGTAGCAACGGCTACACCGCAATCCGACACCGCCTGTTGCCTCTCATTCATAAGACGCGGGCCGGCATCGATCAACCGCGCCTTGACCGACTCAGAAATGAGATGCACATTGGCGGAATCAACTCGAATGAAATCTCGCCGGTAGCTGAGTTTATTGTTAATTAACCTAATCATTTGAATGTCTAAATTATACGGAAAATGAGATGATGTTTTTGGTATATAAATTTCAAATTTCAATATATTTTCGTCGTTATACAGCTAAAGAATCACTCTCCGACAGAATTTTGCTATAATGAATAATTAATTTCTCTTTAATTTTTAAAGTTATTTAGTTTTAAAATTATCAGGAAGGAAGGGATGATACGTAGACGTATATTTGTACGATATCATGATCACATCTTTTATATATTCTTAGAATTTTAATAAAAAACATCTTAATAAAAAATCTTAATAAAAATCTCAATAAAAAAAAAACATTAAGAGCATACCTTAGCAACTACATATTAAAAAGTTTTAATCGTGCATTGAAATCCTCGGTACTTTGAAATATTTGAAAATTGTCATTAACAAGAGTCGAGAACTATTTCGCGTATTTTATAAAAAATTTTCGGTCTACAAAGCTGCGGTAAGATTTATTCATAAATTCGACTAAGAAGCGATTTGATGTGACAAAGAATAATTTTGAATTTCTCAACATTCTGTGTTCTTGGTTTGGTGAATCTCTCTGCTTCTCTGTCTCTCTGTTTCACCCTTCGAGGGCGTCTACGATGCACATCCACGTAAAATAAGACTCAACGAGATCGTAAAGCGACTTTCTACCGCCATAAGTTATGTTTAGTACGTACGCATAAAGCCATTATATACCATATGCCGTTCTGTAATACACCATAAAATTCCGTGTTATATATCTAAGCGCGATATCATCTGGGTTAGAAGCACCCGTAGAGCGCGCTCAGTTAGTCGATTCCTCTGTACCTTCACCTCAACAGTCAGCATCGCAACGGCAGTGGAATGACCTTTCTCGCACGAGCTACAGCGTAGAAGTACGTTCTTACCACGGCTGTCTCTTTTAACTCGATCAAACCGGCTATTAATTTCACCCTCCGCAGTGATATGCTCTCATGGTAGATGCATTCCTCTCGGATTGTTCGTCTAATTACTGCGGCATGAGAAGATTCCGCTGTTCTCGTAACGACACTATTATATATATATATATATAACGTCAATATCAAATAGATTTTAATAGTTTGATATCTACCATAAAATTTTTTAATGGCTTTTTTTGCCATGAAAAGTCATTCTTCTTAGTTATTAGATTACTGAAAAAACTGTAAAATTCTAGACACAAAGACCCAAGAGAATACATGTATAGACTAAATTTAATATAAAATCGTAAAATTCGCAACATTGCTATTAGTGATATATGTATATACTCAATGTTTCATCACTTTAACTTCCATCATTATTATCGTTTACGCAAATATATATGTGACTCATGCGGATTCGTTCACCCTATATAAATTACACATAAAGAACGGCCGTTGAAAAGGATGATACCGCGGCCAACGAGATCACAAATGACTCCTCCATATTTTTCATTCATGAACTCCTCCTGTGGATTCAGTTACCTTCTAGACATTCGCGTGTACGGCACGGACAGTCGTTTTCCGAATGATATGGCATGTGCATCAGCGCTTCTCTGCCACGATGAAGCACGACAGAATGCGGAGATGGAGGAGAAGGTGTAACATTACAGAACTCCCGTATGCCATTGACTTTACGGGGTACGGAAGCCACGTAGTCGTTAGCTACTGAAACCTCTTCGCGTATTTTCCTCATCACGCATCGCAATACTTCTCATACCACACATTCAAAAATCGATAAGGCGTATTC
This sequence comes from Lasius fuliginosus, assembly GCA_949152495.1. NCBI lineage: Eukaryota > Metazoa > Arthropoda > Insecta > Hymenoptera > Formicidae > Lasius > Lasius fuliginosus. The sequence goes on along the minus strand of OX424446.1, from coordinate 3,595,957 downwards.
GAACTTTGAGTACATTTTTCACAAGTTTCTTTTCTATATCCCTAAATGGAAGAATCGTAATATGTAAATTGGAACAAATACTAATTGAACTCGAAACTTACTATAAATAAATGTACTAAAGAAAATATTAAATTAATAATTTTGCATATTGCGGACGGTCTCAAAACGCGATTGACATTAAAAAATATTTATATAAAAAATATTTATATTACAATATAAAACTTCTAACGTTGTTGTGCAAAGAACCTATCATTTTGATAGCCGATTTTTTGACTACGCTGATGCAACGCATTGTACAAGCGCGCGCGTGTGTGTGTGTGTGTGTGTGTGTGTGTGTGTGTGTGTGTGCTGCTTGTGCAGAGTGAGGTGTACGATTACACAGTATAACATGACTCGATGAGCCTCCCAGAGAGAACGCGGTATCGTCACGACGTGCAATGCGGAGCGTCGCGCCTCGACTGTGTTTACACGCGCGAATCGCGGGCTTTGAATAGGGGTGGATGGTTGATCGCCAACGAGCCAGAGAATACATACATTCTGGTGTACGTATGTGTTCCTGGGAGACGTACAGTAATCACTCGTTGGCGGAGTAGACCACCGTGAGTCGCGCAATGTACATAGTATATCCTGGAGGAACCGCGAGAGCCTAGAGGCGACGCGAACCTTATCAGGGACGCGTACGTATGCTGTACATAACTGTCGGGATATAAGTGGATACTGTATTAATTTATAAGATTATTGCAGTTCAATCCGTGATTCCTGAGATATGTTACTCTATTAATAAAATTAATGGCTATTGCGTATACGCTACATTATGTTTGGAAAGCTTCGTTACATGTTGTATTTAATCATAAAAATTGCATATTAAATTATTAGCATTTTTACAATTGGTTTTGCAAACATGAGATAATTCCACGAAGAAATTGTACAGATGCTTTTTAATGTATGATTTATGTTGTGTGTGTGTGTGTGTGTGTATGTGTTAATCAAAATAGTTATATTTAAATTCCTGAAGCAAGTTTCTATCAAAGTTTGAATTAAAAATGAATTCCTTTTTGTGTTTCGTGATAATTTCTTAAAAGTGTCCAGTTTCACGCTGTGGCAAGCAATTGCCATGTTCGCACGAGAACACCGTTGCATCGTTTAATTTGTAATAATGTTGCTATACGTTAACTTAAATCCTCCGGCGCGAAGATGTAAATCCGCGTGTACATGCATGAAGATCCGAATAATTACGTATGACAGTTGTTCATTAACTACTCATTAACAGGCTTCGAAGTGCGCGTACTTTGAAAATATGTAATTACTGCCTTTCCACGGTTGTTACGATCCCGTACGGACTTCTAAGATGTGCAATGCCATACGCAGTGATGTATGTTTTCAAGGGTATTACTGTAGGCGCTAATGTACGACAGTGACCCGTTAGTACGACTTATAATAACTCGTTAGGGTAAGCTTTACCGCACCGCTTGCGTACACTCAAAACTAATGTGGTCACAAATAGCGTCGATAATTTTCTAATGATATAGCATTCACATTATTTCTCATAAAATATAAATATTAACAGCAGGATTATATCTTGCAATTTTTATTTATACGATTAATATTTAGAACCGCAATGCGCGATATAAAAGAAGCAATATGAGAATTCTTTATCATAATTTTCACATTGGACCTCGGTACTAATGTATTGGTAAGTTCAACTGACAATTATCAGAATGTATGTAAAAATTGCGCATAGAAAAATACGTTTGAAAGCCAAATTATTATATATAAATTTGACAATTGTTATCCAACTGTGCAACGTTATATCATATTCGCTAATGTTCCTGTACTCTCAACGAATGGTGATGTCTCGTGACATACGCCATCGTCTCATTTGCGCTACCTTGCTCACGCCAAGCAGTAACAATGCGCGTGACGTTCCACCGTCGCCGGATTTGCATTCGCGCCCCGGCAAATGGAGGGTCAGGGATAGACGCGTATGGTTGATTGCCAACAACCGGAGAACGTATAGTTACATCGCGAATAGTACACGTAGCTACGGCGTGTAACGATCGCTCACTGGTGGCCGCCGCGGGATAACCGCGCGTACGACGACGCCGGTCACGACTGTCCGGAATTTCTCCGCGTCGATGCGTCGCGACGTTTCGCACGCGGACAAATTGCTCGATCTATCATGCGCCCTGGCTACAAGGCTAATCCAATTTGTATGCGGCGCGATAGCTCAGCAGGAGATACGATCCATTGACGTGACATTCGTATCGCCGGAGCGCGGCGTCTTCGTTGACGAATGAAGAAGCATGACCGACTGGAAGCGCATAAAGCGGAATGGAAGGACAGGGTACACTACGTGTGTTAAACCGACGTTTCCCTCTCAGCGTACTATACAAGAGAATATTATATAAACGGCAGTTTATAAACAAAGAATTAGTATGCAGAAGTAGTTGGATAATTTTTTAAAATGTGAAATATGGAGGAGCTACAGAGAAGAGCTTGATGACAACGAGATAAAGAGAATTTTGCGCATGTCATTGTGAAAACTATCGACATTCTCACCCTTCTTTCGTACATTCGGAAGTTCGTCTGTCAAATACATGTTTTGATAATATTACAATCATGAGAAGGGATATTCCGAGAGTGATAGAAGCGCGTCAGTAAAAGAATAGATTGACTTATGTTTATCTACGGTGCGCCGATACGTATAATAGAAATTTCCAACGTGAGCTAGAATCATTAATATTCATTTGAAAGTCTTTCCTAAGTCAAAACTCCAACGATTTGATCGATGATCAGATCCGACAATCTCCATGCAGACCGTTAATCCAAAAAATACGAAAATTTTCAACTAGCTTTTAATGTCAAATCACAGCAGCCTTTTGTTAGCTATTTAATGAGGACAAACTGACGTGTGGTCGTAAATGCTATTTGTCGGAATAATCATGATATATAAATTTTTTAACAGAACCGTCTATCGTGGTTTTATAAACGCGAGTTGAATGTAGGTGTTGTCATTACGTATCCGCGACGAAGAATTCAGAATATGTGTATGTGTGTATATATAGGGTGATTCTCACGAGATGTGTGTGTGTGTGTGTGTAATATATATGCTGATAAATATAACTCGACTATGTAATACAATGAAGTCACCGTGCGCTGCAACCATCGCGAAACAGAGAAGCCATATATGGTAAACGATGGTGTGGCAGCCAGGTATTTTGCCTCTGCAAACCCTCTATAGAGAAAGAGCGAAAGGGCGAATCCAAGCACCAAAGAGAGAGACAGAGAGAAAGAGAGAGAAAAACTTGCGGTGCTGCAACGAACAAAGCACAATCGAACCTACCTGACGAAAAATATCCGAGTCATCCTCGACTTAATAGCTAATTATCAATTAATTAAGAGAGTCCCCCCGACGCTCCGATTCCGGCGCAACATATACATTTAGCCGCACAGCGCAACGCGCTCTGCAGATTCCTTTTATAGAAAATTTGCATCTCATGAACATTATCGAGTCGTTATAAGACGGGACGTACGCAACAATATATTACATCAAGAACGGCCGCCCGTGTACAGTAATGAGTTTTTCGATGCATCCTACGCAATAAAGGAAGATGGATGATACGATTTCCGATCACGGGACCTTGACATAGGAACTTAATCGCTGCGCAAATGGAATTGTTAAATTGATTTTTCGGATGTGTTAAAGCGAAGATTCTGAACGATAGACGGTGGAACGAGGTAAAGCGAATATTACAAGAGTCTTCACACAATCACGCGATTGCTTCAGATTACGACATGACATATTCACACACATGGCATAGCTCATATTTGAGTCACACATTCATCAAAGCATTGCCGTCTTATGTACGATATATAGAACTATATATGTTGCACATATCGGCAAACTAACATCTATATTTCTTACAAACACACGTCTTTTTCGAATATTATCGATGAAAAAATCTTTATAATCGCTGTCAAAATTTGGTTTGCTCTCTTTAAAACTTCCTTAATTTTAAGCTTTTAAGAATATTTTACATAGTCAATTTCAAAATGAGTTTGTAATTGACATTTTTTAATTTATTATTAACTGTAACATTTCAAACCGAAAAGTTAAAATCTGATAAATCAATAGATGTACGTTCACACTCTGTTAGTAATAAATAATAAATAATTTGTCGAGCGCTTCCGAAGTTGGTCTCTTTTTATATTAGATCGTGTATCGCATCACTTTCCTCAGACATCAAGCAACACCATGGAAATAAATGGATCTACTTCAACGGTCTGAACTTAGCGTACGCTAACAATGTTACAAGGAAGCACCGCGATGGTCATTAACGATGTCGATACTTTCACTCGCGGCGCAGAGTTGATCCTATCCTCCGAACGGAGTACATAACTAACACCGAAGCAACGATTTGTAACGAAAGCTGCGAAACGAGGGGCACGCCTTTAATGCGAAGATATCCGCTCTAAGATCCGAGGCGTGATGTACCCGCCCGTGTTGAATATAATATCAAATATATTGGATAATGCTGCGCGAGCACTTATACTCGCAGTATTGGTTATTAGTTTTGGCCGTACGATACGATCTTAATGGGAATACTTAGGTGGGAGGCTCCGGGACATTGAGGATGATCTATACTACGGACTCGTGTACGCGCATCAGGCCCGGCTGATAGATCGACCGGATCTATTCGTAGGACTTACTGTACACGATACCTTACCGCCTTCCCTCAATCTCTCTCTCTCTCCCTCTCTCTCTCTCTCTCTCTCTCTCTCTCTCTCTCTCTCTCTCTCTCTCTCTCTCTCTCTCTACCTCTCTCTCTCTCTCTCTACATTGCTCGTACCTAATCTGCATATGTGTATATGAATGCACACCATCATAAGGCCCCGTGCATACGGGTACTGCGGCAAACAGCAACCCGGCGACAACACAATACAGCCAACACGAGAGCCGATAAGATCGGGACCCAAACTGCTGTGTCGAGAATGCCTGCTGAGATCCGCGTCTTTTTTGCACACACTCGCATTCAGCCTACCGTGTATATGGATCTGTTTCTTTCCCCTCTCTGCCGCTCATTGTTATTATTAGGATAGACGAGGGACCCTTCTCTCCTCCTCTCTATCCTTTAATTCCGGAAGAGCGATTCATGATACGAGTCTTGGCCAGAGTCACTTCCTACCGGACAGCTGTGCTCTGCCCTCGATGCTTCCCCCACGAAACTCGAGGTAACCCCTTTTTCGTACGCCTCAAAGCACACAGTACAGTCCCGGCTACGAAAATTAGCCGAATGCGACATCAACGAAGTCGATATTGTTTAAAGGACATTTTTGTTATATCTGTGATACATGTATTAATATTTAAAAAAATTATGTATTATATATAATTATTTTTTAGCTTCTTATATTAATCCTTGGACAGCGAATAACATAATAACTGCTGCACGAAGATCTTAATTTTGACTCATAATAAAATTTCTGTTATACATATTCCAGAATAAAATTTGTTGACTTTTAATTTTGTTATATTTAAATTTTTCCTCTTTTCAAAAAATGCTTATACATTATGATTAAAAGAAAAATATATTTTTAAAATAAAAATAGATGATATTTATTCTAATTCATCAGTATGACGCATACATAAAATATTTGAATTATTGTATAAATTTTATACAACAATTTAAAAAAAAACATATATCATGAATAACCCGGCGTCCGCTGGCAAAGAATTAATACTTGCATTTATCTTATATGTTCATTAAAACATTGTAATAATTATATCATATTTGTGTTATTTCTCTACTTATGCTATTATCCTATATTCAAATACATAATTTTTATAATAAAAATTTGGAAAAATTAAACCCATTTCAATATCAAATATTCCGCGGGCATTCTTAAAATAAATTTGAATTGTGCCTCTAAATTAAACTATGTTATATATGATAGCAAAAGCATTAAAATCGCATTCCAGGCGCGTGCTCGGAATTCTCGTGTCGTAGCTTGGGGGTATTTCGCTCTCTCATAAACGGTGGCCGACAAACCAGTTACTACTCTAGCTCCACAGTGGTACATTAACTGACGCGCAAGAGTGACATAGCCATATTTTCCGTCGATCAACTAAGGAACGCTTGGCAGTAAACGAAATATCGATCCGCGTTGTACTGCGCGCCGCGCCTTCCAGGTTTAATATTCTTCTGCATTTCATGTTCAAACGAATCTTAATTATCTCTCGCAGATAGAATAAGGCGTCATCGTACATTCACACGACGGTGCGCGTTTGGTTTACGATGATATTTGCATTCGCATATAAGTGGGATTGTTGATGTCGTCGTGACGCGAGGTACCGGACTATGCAGATTGACGATTATCATATTTTCCATGGCTGACATTTATAGTTCGTGAGCGCTTCAATGTATCATACGTTCGTGCGGATTATCTCCGCCTCACGGAAATTTCTCCGTTGCCGCGGCCGCACCGTCAGGATTCGAGAATAAAGCATGAACATGATCCACGCGTATACGAATAGCTCATCCACGAAGAGAGCTTTGCTAAAGGCATTAAACGTACGTTATGTCTCTCTTTACGATTCACGGAAGCCTCTTGTGAATCGTCAAATCGTCCAGCCGAATGGCTTCATAATTGTACTCGTTGTATAGAGAGCGAGGTATTTGATAAGCCTCTTCAAGCTTCTTCAGAGAGATAAAAACCTATTTTTATCGTACGAAGCACTGTTATGCGAGCAACGTTTTTTTCTAAAGACTTCTTGATCGTTCTATAATATCAAAGACATGTTCTCGAAAAGAGCACTCTGTTTTGGGAATTTTGGTATCTATAGAGTCGAATGAGGGTGGAGTTTTGAAACACAGGATTTTGACTCATCACAAGGAGGTGGGAAAGGCAAGCAGGATTCGATGCTGCGGGTAGATTCACAAAATGGAACAGGTGGGCGAGAGGAGGAGGACGACGAAACGAACGGGAGAGAAGGAGGTGATGAATCCTCGCGATTAACACGTCATCGTGGAAGAGCGTGTTTAATCAGTGTGCGGAGAAGACGCTGCGGGGCGTCCGCATTCGGACCGTCGCGTCGGCCCTGTCGTTGCACCCCTTTTTAAAGCGGTCGGAACACCCCGTCATAAATAACAGGGCGTTCTGGAGCCTTCGAGTCACAGGGAGGATGACCGCGATGGTAATTGTGAGTTACGCCGGGCCCCGGGACATGTTCCAAAATTAACGATGATAACGATGATCAAAAGTAGCTCCTTATACCCGGCAACGAACTTCTTGCTCTGCTATCTTTGAATTTTAATCCCTGCGGGATATAAACTTTTCACCTTTTACATCATAATAATCACCAGTGGTTGATTGCAGTTATAAAATATAGAGTTTGAAATATGAGCGTGTATATACGAAACATCAATAATATATTATAAAAAGAAAATTAAGTATCAAATGTTTAGGAAGATCTACAGCTTCAATTCGACTAGTAAAAAAAATTGTATAAAACAGAAAGTAATTGAGAAAACATAGAATTGCACTTGCTATCTATAATAATCTATAACTGCAAATATAATTTATTTTTTTTTTTTTTTTTGTAATTTCTCTTATCTATCTTCAAAAGATAAAAGGATAAATTAGATGGAGAGAAAAATTATATAAAAAATTAATTATCATTAAATTATATTTACAATTGCTTAAAGTTATCACACAATGTCTATTATCTTATAAAGATTCAATGAACATTATAGTCTTTCTCTGGTGCTCAGAACAAGTTAAAAACGGGAAAACAACTATCTGGAACGAAAGGAGAGAAGCGCGAAACATGGAACGACGGGCGGCGAATCAATCCGTGTAATGTGGTTTAAAAAAAAAAAAAAAAAAAAAAAAACGTACCAAAAGGAAGACAGAGGCCGATACATACGGGACTTGCGCCTGTGAAAAAAGCTCCGACGTCGGACCCGGCTGCTGAATCACGGAATAATACCATGAATGAGTTTCCAATCACCGTGACGTTACACGAAGTAGTAACTCCATATCTCTCATCATCTTATTGAATTGTTTTTGTCTCGTATTTTCTGCTGCTATCTAAATATAGCTTGTAATCCTCTTTTTCACGGAAAATGTATTATTTTATGTTTCTATATTTTTACAATATAATCGCAGAACGTAGTAATATACACGTATATATATATTGACTTGTATCCAATTGGCTATTCAATTAATTCATCTTATAAAAAGAAATACAATCTCGAAATGCGCTTCGTCTCCTTCATCCGCGATATCTTACTGTTACCTTAATATCCTACATATACATATACAGATACACAATTAAGAGGTCTTCTCATTAAGGCATCGGCATTCCCAATACTACATGCCTCAAACTGATTAATTAATCTCGCGAAATTCTCAATCGCGGGTAAAAAGCAGAATCTACGATGGGAGGCCCAACTAACGAAACGATATCTCGGCTCCGATCTTGCACGGCTTGCCCGCTACCATAGAGAGGACGAGCTCTCCTCTTGCGAAATGAAAATGGCACCGACGTTATTAATTAATCGCGCGTCGCCCGCTCTTGTTTCGTCTCTCTTCCTCCCGCGTTTGGCCTACCATCACCGATCGAGCGGACAATATCTCTTCGATTAAACATGGTGGCCCTCAGGACCACCGATCATCTCGGGCCCGCTTCCCCTCCAGCTCGAGTTTCTCGTGGCAAAAACCGGACGCTGCTCAACACCGACCCATAAACAGCTTTTTAACCGATGCGTGCACTTGAATATTCAATAGCGCAAGCCGCACGATTCGGTGCGGCATTGAAACTTCTCTTTGTCTTTCTCTCTCTCTCTCTCTCTCTCTCTCTCTCTCTCTCTCTCTCTCTCTCTCTCTCTCTCTCTCTCTCTCTCTCTTCTCGCCATAAACGCGGCAATTAATATTGATTTTATTAAATTCGATTTCTTATACAGCATCAGGATCCTCCCCACCAAATGTCACGATGCATCGCGTTTTAATTATGAACGCGTCGCGATCCAGCACGCTGGCATCCGGCACACATACCGACATGCTTGACGTATTGTTTTTATCAGTCGTGCAAAATATGGCTCGCGTTTGACTTGACAAAAAGGGCGTAAACATTAAAAATAATTTTAAGAAATGTTTCGATATTAACTTTAAAAATGCGATAGATTAAGTGCACAATTTTATAGAAGTTTTATTTAAAATTTTAATTTATTTTTGCTTTGTGACATTCTAAAAGAAAAATTTTCGATTTTCTTATATAAATTTCAATTATCTGGCAAAAAAACATCGTGTTTAGAAGATCAATCTTCGACTCGGTTGAAACAAGATATGTTATTAATTGCCTAACCATGGCTTTATCATACCATGATTGTTAAAGTGCCTACATTTCCATGATAAAGAACACAACATGGTGTTTAGAGCGCTATAAATCAACTTAGTTAGTCCGACAGTAGGCGAGGCGCGGACTATTTTACAGACTGACCTGATTATGTTACAAAAAGAGGGAAAACTGAGCAGGCAAGAATAATGGAAAGATCTAAATGACATAATAAATCTTCAGTGTGTCACGCTTATAACCACGTCTAGGTTTCGCAATGTAAATCCAACATTATTCCTTCTTCTTGCTTTCTATATTATACTTCGATGAAACAGGATATAAGATATTAGAATCTATGCAGATATTCTCAATGCATATTTATCGCTAATTTTGTATAACGCATGTTTCTTCTTTTCTTATATTGACATTGACAAACTTCCTTCTCTTTTATGTCAAGTAATCAAGATAGAGAATAAAAAGATAGAGACAGACAATTAGCATTAAACGAGTAGAAAAATATGAACTGTTAAATTTCTAAAATTTCGTTTGTATAGGCAATAAACGAATATTTATATGAAGTTAACACGCGAAGTGCGTACAGAGATTTAAAGTCTTCCTATCGTCGTCGCGCGTTCGCGCGATGCGAAAATTATTCCGCGATTCAGTCTGAGCTTCTTCATGCAAAGTAGAGGAGGAATCGGGGGCTGAATTAACGTGGAGAGTAGGTAGATTGGTGCCAGATGCCATGCTCTCAGTGGGACGCCCAGCCGCCCCAGGAGTGAAGACGTTCGAGTAATTGGCCCTCTGCTTCGATTCCGACTGCCGCGGCCGCGGGGCACCCGATTCGGCGGCGGTCTAACCGGACCAACATCCTCTCGTTACAGTGGAAGCGCCCGTCCTGGTGTCGGCGGGGAGCTACTGATTACAGACTCACCTGCAGGACTCACCCCCTCCACCCTTTCATCCCCCTCTTCTCCGTCGCGCAAGCGCGAAAGTCTCTTCTCGCGGTCCAGCCATCACCTTGTGCTCGGTACACGTGTTGCCCGCCGCGCATAATAAGGCCATCCTTTCCTCTCGGACGCCCCCAGCTCCGTCATCGTCGTCGCCGTCGGGACAGCGATTCATTGAGTTCTCGGAAGCTACCGATCGACCATCCCTTCTCCAAACTTGACAAGTCGTTATTGTGAAAACGACATGGAGGAAAGTGGTCATAATGTTCGCGACAGAGACAGAAGATAGTCCTAGTATGATTGATGCGATCTCTTGAAATGCGAGTAAAATGGATCGGCAGTATACAATGTCGTACCTCTTGCTGTGTCGACACGTTTCTGTTTGGAGTTTATTAGCTTTTTCTGGGGTTTATATTATCGCTGACAATAATAACGCCAGCGTAAGGAAGAGAAGCGGTTCTTCTCCTTCCTTCCTTCCTTCTTTTTGCATTTGTCAATTAAGTACTGTGTAGGACACGCGACGAAACTCGGTAATCATTACGCTAGGATACGAAATGGATAATGACGAACTCAAGAAAGTAGAAGTTTTAGATCTTATCGGCGGCGGCTTTTGATAAAAGAGAAATTGAGAAGACCCGCTAAAATTTAAAAGTCCACGTTGTAATTTTATTTTATCGTCGCCCTGCTTAGCACGTATATCTTGAACGAGGCTTCTTCAGCTTTTATAGCATCATTTGCTGCATTTCCCTACTATGCGGATTCTTTAAACAATGTTAAAGACCTGCTCTCTGATGGAAAGATTATGATGTTATCTCAAAGCGGTTAATTTACAACAAGAAATGAATCGACTGCAAGATCTTTGAAAATAACAACGTAGTGTGCGTTATTAATACGCTCATATTCTCAGATATGTATGTTATATCACGTGTATACACTTACACGTTCATCTTAGCGTGATTCACGTCACCTGAATCGAACGTCGAAGGATACGTCACGTAGGCGGATGGCACTAGACGCCTTTGTGCCGCTCGTTAGCGTACAATGCAAGGAGATTAGGTGTGTAGGTGGGATGACATACTTAAATGTTTTTAGAATAAGCATTTAGTTAATTATCCGGTTACGTTTGTCCCCATTTCGTCGAACTGGCTGCCTCCCTCGAGAGATGTATAGAGTCGATGATTATTCAATAACACACGCCGACTTGAACTTTGATCGCCGATGGTGAGACAGCACGAGAGTCTCGCCTGTGTACGATGTCTGATATATCTTTCCTAAATGATGACACATCAAACAATATTCGATTTGACCCTATCGTACAGCGCGAAGGAACGTAAAATCTTATACAATAAAATGTTTCGTGACTGTGGACTATTGTTGCGTCATTTTTATTCTACTCATTTAATTTTATATGATATCTATACTTGACATTTATTTTCTTTTCAGTTCTATCATCAAATCTGTCTTAATCTTTATTTATTCTGATATTATATTTTTTATCCAATATTTACAAGATTGAATGAAAAAGTAAGAAACAGCTATCCGAATCTCGGAACCAGTCTAAGAATTATAGAATTCTCGCATTGCTTAATCATCTATTTTTATAAGAAGGCGTAACATCGTAACATTCGATACGACGAATGAGAAAGATTCACGAGAGAGAATACAATTTTAAAGAATTTTTGGTAGATTATATAAAATTTTTATTTCTCCACTCTATAACGCGTCTTATAAATATGATAAGAATGTAAGATAATGTGATGCGAGAATCACATAGTCGCTGAGAGATTGAAAAGATTGTTAACATTATATATCAAAATCTATAAATATGGTGAGAGATCTTTTAACAGCGCTTTCTCCATCAGCACTTTTTGCAAAATCTCACATTAACATAAAACAGCGAAGAAGAAGGGCTTCTTTTTGAAACCGTATAACTTCATTTCTTTCACGTACGCTTCCAATAATTTTCCCAGGAGTTCGCTTGGGCATGCTTCGTTTGGGCCTAGTGCAAAAAAGGAGCCTGCCCTTACCGAGATGCTAATTGCCCCGCGTGATTAGTCGGGCACCGATCGCATCATCCGGTTGCTCGAGCCATCGAGCTGAATCGCGCAAGAGAGACGGCCAGAAGAAAATAGCGTAAATCAATCAACGAGTCTACCGACCGTTTCGACGACGATGGTCGGGGATAATTGGAGCAGCGACAAGTTGATCAACAGAGCTGGCGCGGCTTCTTTCACGGCACGACGCGAAATGGTGAAAGGGGAAAGGGATGGAACGGATCCCCGACTTCCACTCATCTACTCGACTATCCAGCTCCGACTACTCCTGGTCGGAGCCCTTAGTCATCGAGGGTCCGCATCGCAGGCATGCCTCACGGATGCGACAAGAAGTAGGCATGAAGTCCTGCAACCGTAAGGACGTCATTGCTTATTCAGGCGCAATGACCTGATTGTCAGCAGCGTTAATAATCGTGCGTCATTCAATTCCAGAGAATCTCCGACGCGTCATGCGCGTCTCGATCATTTGAATCTCCTATGGAGAATGCTGAGAAAATGTCATACGTGCATGACCGAATCCTAAGTTGCATGCAATCGTGTTTCATGGATTAGTATGTATGTTCGAATTAAGCGTATGCAATAAGTTAAAAAAATAGATTGCATTGTGTGCGATAGCTATTATTATTATTAATTATTATTATTATTTTAATATTAACACATCTTCCATTCTTCTTTCTCAGCGACTATAATCCTCGTATCACATTATCTTATATTTCTATCATATTATAAGATGTATTTTCTGGAGTGAAAAAGTATAAACTTATACTGTAATTTACGAAGACTAAACATTCTCTAATACGTATTCTCTCTCGTGAATTTTTGTCGTATCGATTACTAAGATAATAAGCGACATTTGATACATCGAAGAAAATCTATCGTTAGAATATATTATCGACTTTTACGATAATTACTGGCATTAATTTTTGAGAGAAAGAAAATTACGCGCATGTGTACACACGCTGACAAGAATTATGCAAAATTAATCATGCGCGTAGTGTGTCACATTAACAACTTGGAAACTCGAAAAGAATGCCGTAAGAAAAGACTTAAGCAGGGACAAGATGGAAAGCGGGAAAGAATTCTTCTCGGTACGCGTCGACGCTATGAAGATAATGTTGATTGCGAGGAATCCCGTATCGGTCCCTCTCCTCTCTTCGGATTCCTCAGTCATGCGTTTCTTATTGTCGCGCGACATCCCTATGACTCGAGTCCTTTTGCAAAGATGCCTACTCCGCTCTATCTACATGCTGCAAATTTAATCAAATCTTCCATTTCTCACATCGATCTCGATTTTGCTTCCGTGTGTTGAATAGAAAATAAATGTATATCTACATATATATTTGTACGAACAAAAACACCAATCGTTTTAATCGAAGTAGTTATACGCATGTATCTATACGCGTGGCTCGTCTAATTGAGAGTTAGATTATCGGAGTTCATTAAGGCTCAAACTACTCAAGTTCGTTTGATAGATTTAATCGATAGTTTAAAGAATATTATATTATATATATATATATATGTTTTTTTTATTTTTATATATCTTCTATCAACAAAGACATAATGATACAAAATACACAAACGGAAAATTGACATTTATGAAACGTTGTATTATAAAATAAAATGATATTTTTTGAGAGAAAATATGACACTTTAAATAAAATTTAAAAAAACTATTATATTAATATATATTATTATATTAATAAAAAAAACTACCTAAACGACTTTCGCATATAAAATTTAGTTTTGCACATACACGAAAATTGTTACAATTTTCATAGAGTTATTTTTAATATTTTCCAACATTCTACAACATCCATTTTTGTTCATTTACATTTTCATATAATAAAGACACCCTATAATAGTTATCAGCATTTTTAAGAGGTCTTTTACAATGCTTCTAAATTATTGAAGTGCTCAGCTCTCTCACGTGTGAAAACGTTCCTAAACTATCTTACGCAAAATTATTGCGAGCGATCATTTCCGAAATCACATCTCAATGTCTCTCTGTCATCCGACGCCTTCAGTGATACTAACACATACTCCTGCCGTTTGTCGCATCATAGCTCGAGAGAACCACGCGCCTATCTTGATGCAGATAACTCTTTCTCCGTTCCTTTCGTCTCGCTCCTCTGTTACGTCTCGTATTCACTGTTACTTCCCTTGTCTTCTGCTCTTTCGCATATTTCTTTTTTTTCCTTCTTCCAGAGAGCGGCGACCGTTTCGCGCACAGCTTTGCCGCCTGCACGATTTCGGCACGACGTGAGTCGCGCATTTGTGCGTGTGCGTGCACGACTATGTACCTGTATTTTATTGCCGTTGAACCACCGGCATATCCTTTCTTTTCGGTTTTTGTTTTTTTCTTTTTTCGTCTTTTCGCAGCATCATGGCTGACCACCCTCGTGGCCGATACGTACGTGATCTTCTTCCGTTATTCACGGTCTCTTTCTCTTCCTTCCGTTATTAAGTATTTTTACAATTCTACTTTCAACCCCGCGTAAAACGTAAATGTATAATAATTAATATATTAGAAAGCAACAGAAAATCAATTGGATCCCTAATTAACATTCATTAATGTTTATAAGAACAATTCAATTCAATTATTAGATCTATTGTGAAACCATATCCAAAAAATTACACGAAAAACGTTGGAATTGCAACTTGCAAATTGTAAATTTTGCCCCAATTTTGATATCGATTTAAAACCAAAAATTATTATCACGATCATTAGAAAGCCGTGAGAAATCACTTTCTTAATAGCCGACAGTAATCCAGCGCTTTCAACAGATCTCTTATGTAGATACTTTGAATCTTCCGCGATATATTCTAGTCAACGGTGCCACAGCGTGAATCACCGGAAGGCATCAAGTGTTTAATGTAACGTCCACTATCGATCGTGACGATAATGCGAGAATCGGCCGGAGGTGCGATATCGGGGCTTAACGAAGGAATAGGAAAGCAGGCTCTCGGAGATGCGGTGTCACGTCGAAGCATCGCCACTTTGAAACCGCGGTATTTCAGGAAGAGGCGTGCGAGATAACAGAACGAAGGAGAGAACGGAGCGCGTTTGACGGTTCTCGTTACCCGGACTGATTGCCGGCACTCGAGCAACGAGTCGAGATATCCACGGGGATTCGTATCTCGAATTACAAATCTTACTGAAGACGGCTCAAGACTTGGCCCTGCCGGGAAAGGCTCTCTCGCGAGGAAGCGGGGCGTGGAGCGTACGTCTTTAAGAGGAAGAGAAGTATCCCACAGCCGGGTGTGAGCGAATCGAGACGACAAGAAAAGGAGCGTGGTTCCCTTTTCGCGAGATACAACGCGCGCTCGCACGAGCGTGAACGCGAATCTAAGTAACGTGCTTTGACGTGCGCGCGTGAATATCTATACGTCGACTGTAGCACGAAGCTGAGAGATTCGATGGACCGACGTCTCTCTCATTCTCTCCTTGGAGTCCGTCTCAGTTCCTTGGCGCTTGGTGGGCCCTTTAAGCAACGGAAGAGCAGCCAGTCGAGACTCAATTTTCTTTCCTTCGCTCTTCCTATTCTTTCTCTCTACTCTTATGCAAACCGGCTCCTCACCTTCGTGAAAACAAAATAACGATCAGAGAAGAGGGAACAGAGAGGAACGGAGGAAAAGAGAGAAGAAGATGGGCCTCCAAACCGCCAAGAAACAATTCTCTTCTTTCCTCTTTCCTCTTCATTGTCGGTTCTCAACTTCTCAACTCTTTCTTTCCCTTTTGGTTCTCTTTTTCATCTTTTGCTTCTTCTGCGCGACACCCGCGACTCTGTGCAACTTCTACGAGATCATCGATCCCCCAGTGACAAATAAACTTTAAGCCCATCCATGTAAAAATTTTTCGATCTAATAATTCGAAAATTCAAAGTATCAATTTTAAGAAAACAAATTCAACTTTAATCAAATAGTCGTCCATAAAATCATTAAATTCCGAATAATATTTCTACATCACCTATATTATAATCTACTATCTCGTTAAATATTGATAAACATCTTATTGATAAACATCTGTTCTTCTTAATCCATGTTATGCATCTTGCAAATCATCCATTATGTAATTTCCGCTATGGAATTGAAAACTTACGTAAAAATATTTGATTAACATGTAATTGCGTTTAAACTTTTTCTTCGTTCATAATACGGGGATAACGAAGCAGTTTTCCGCATCAGCGTAGAATAAGTGGCCTATTGTGCATTGTATCAAATCATTAGCTACACGTAGTCTCAACATGATTATCCTCTCTTTCCGTCGTTTACATTTTTGAGCGTCCCGTTATCCGACGAAAGAAAAATCGACGGGCTAATCTACGGGCTGCGCGTAATGACTCTCCGCGAGCCTGACAATTTAATTCCTCGATCTCGTCCTCGATATCCGGTATCGTGGGCCGCGAGGTAGTTTATTTAATTAGTCCCGTCAATTAACTTTTACAGATATGCGCACTATACGTGTACACGCGCGTCAACGTGTGTAAGCCTCTCCTACCGTGTTGGCCGTAATATCGTCACGAGTCTCGCTTAATCTCAACTGACAGTGATGATTAACGACGCGCGAGAGCGGACTCTCTTGTCCGGCTCACCTGTCTTCCACATTCATAAGGTTAAGTGGAAAAGCCGCGGCGTGGAATGCGACATTCCGACAGACCTCGGAGAGACGCCGAAGATAAATAGACCTAAGACAATGGGATCCCTCTTCTCCTTCCGACGAATGTAGGCCTAGGCGGAACAGCAAGTTCACGTGGCTGGAAATTTGCATTCGTCCCAACCCCCTTCACCCCCTCCCCCTCCCCCGAATCCGTTTATAAATCACTCGACCGGGCTCTCTCGGGGCCTCTCCGCTGTCCACGAACCGCGACGCTGTGCTTCGAGAGGGCCAGATATTGTCACGGCTACAAGATATATGTGTACTACCGTAGGTGCGCTATTATCCCGCGGTCCGTTCGCTCCTTCCGAGGAAGGAACGATGTCGGGGGTTCCAATCATAAGATGCAGCCGAGACTAATGTCTCTTCCAAATTTGCATAACTCGCACGCGAGATCTTGTACAACGCGAGTCCTTTGAAGCTTCGCGGATTGCGCCTCGCGATGATTGACTTTTCGTTATGTCAGTGTCGACACAATTTGCATTAATTTGTGCGCGCTCCGCGTTATATGAATTTTACATCATCATTTGATATTGCTGACTTTTACTTAAAGTAACCTTTCTCGCTTATTCACGGTGACATTCCATGACGCCACGGACGATAGTTATGTCAAGAAGAATCGTATAAGCACTGATGTCATGAACACTCGACTTTCATTTTACATCGTTAAAAGTATCACTAAAGTCATAAATGTATTTCTGTCTTTGCGCATGATCGCGTCGAACAAATAATATTTATATGAAACAGTCTCGGAGAAGCTTTACGGCCGTAATTCTGATGCAGAGAGCATCGTTATCATTATATCATACAGCCTACGTCGTGAGCGCGTTTATATTGCTCAGGAAATAGGCGGAATTAAAGCGTTTACGATCGACCACGCGCATTAATAAAAGCATCCACCTTCGCGTTCCTCAGAATCTTCCTTTTGCCCTCTTCCCACGAGAATACCTTGAAACGGTCGAAGATTAGAAACATGGAAGAGAGACACGCCTCAGGTGCGTTCACCGTGTTAACGCAAAATGTTAATGCAGAACACGTGCTTGCGATATAAGGAATACTGCCAGTTTTAGGACTCCTTGTTTCTCCTTACTGTCATATTGAATTATGACCTCAGAAACAACAAATCATGAATTCTTTTTCTTGCAAAATAAATTAATTTCTTTTTATATTATCATCACTCGCGTTCAATTATATAGACTGATATACTGAAAGCTTCTTTTTTTATTCGTGGATTAATAAATAACTTGAAATCTAAATCAATTGTTGTAAAATCCCTTTCCTCTAGAAGAAATGTGTGACACGTGTAGAAACGCGTGACACATTATAAGTGCATTTATTAATACAGAATAATAAAAAAAAAATTTTATATTATATTGAACTCTAGTAATGGCATATAACAAAAACTAATTTATTTTAATTTATTTTGCAAAAAAAAAAAGAAATCATATAGATAATTTCTGATTTGCTCATTCGCAATTCAATATAATCGTAGTGAGAAAACAGAAGTTGTAAAACGATATTCCGCATGAAGATGCATCGAGGTGCAGAGAGACGGGAAAACGCCAACTTGTGCTCGCCAAACTTTGTTCTATAATTTTATAGTGCCTACTTTTATCCGGTCCTTAATTAATAGCCCATAAATTGCGAGCAACGAGTCGTTAATAATATGAGCACGTGCGTGCGTGTGACTTGTCTGCGCCGCGGTTTAGTGTCCTTTCTTTGTATGCAACTCGGCTGTGTGCGACACGCTTCGGCTTCACGCATTAGTGTATTTTATCGTGGAAACTTACGCGGGGCTGATACGACCGTTACAGGTGTTTAACGCTCGTAAACAATGGTCTACCGATTTAGTCGCCGGTTACCATTAAAAAGCACGAGAGATGCTTCCCGATTTTTCAACGATATGAGAGAGTCGCACCACGATGGTACTGATAGCTTCACAATAGGTGATTATTTTCAGGCAGCGACGTTGCATACAGAAAAGTTCTTTCGCGGTGGCATGTTGCAATAATCACTATGCATACGTTGCATACGTTGTGTGTCGTTAAACACTTTGAAAAAGTGCCTTTATGAGCACTTGCTAAACATAAGTTTTCTGAATATATCGTAAAAGTAAATACATTTGAATACCAGATATTAATTTTAATTTTACTTTTGCATTACTTTTCAACGACAGAACTTTTAAACAATTTGGATCCTATTTTTTTAAAATAAAAATATCGAAGGAGATGTCATTTATGACAGTTTTCCTCAATCTCTCTCTTTCTCTCTTTTACAGCACCATATATTTTTATAATTAAACTTTAGATTAAAAAATTCTATTAAATCTATAAATCTATAAATAATTGAAGATTTAATTTTTTTTGTAATCTATTTGTTTTTCTAAAATTTTGATTGCAAAAAGACTTTTCAATTACTCGTAACTGAAAAATTATTGGAAAATTATTATCTCGACTTTTGCTAAGAAAAAATCAATTTCAACATGACTAAAGCAATAGTCATCTTTGTTGTTAAGAAGCAATACGGGAGAAGTAGCATATACTATATGTATATATTTTCTTAAGTGCTTTTTAAAGAGAAATAAAGAATCCCAAATCATTAACTAAATAGACATTATATATCTTTTTACATAATTAGTTATCTATAATTCATGAGAGTATCAGCATGTTTTCAAATTCACAATTCATAAATAGATATAATTTAGTTTCTGTGCAGCTGCGTATGTAACGATATATTCAATACCCTAAAGCTCCCTACCATCGCACGTAATTGTCATGCTTTTAGAGATTGTCTGAAATTCAGGCAATCGGTTATCATAAACCGCGTTCCTAAAAAGATCTCGACAAAATTAACGTAAAATGTGTACGCGGAGAACCTGAAGCTTGGACTTACGCGAATGTATTCCAATACGTACAATGCGTACTCTCTTACATAGAAAGAAAGAGAGAGAGAAAAGGCTCATTGCCGAAGCATGCAGCCTTGTCTTGTACAATTTGCTTGAACATGTCCGTCGCGGTCGGAGCGCTCGTTTGAACCGGTCGCAGCATCCTCTTTTCGCCAAGGAAATGAAGAGGATATACGATGCCGTTCCTCGGTCCCGTGGGATCAAGAAGCGACGAAATTCACGGTGTAAATTCCCCGAGTCACTCTCTCTTTCTCTCTCTCTCTCTCTCCCTCTCTCTCTCTCTCTCTCTCTCTCTCTCTCTCTCTCTCTCTCTCTCTTTCATTCCTTTTATTTCTTCCCCTTTCTTCCTTCCCTTCCTCTTACTTTTTAATAGCGCTCTCACTCCTCTTCGCAAGATGCTACCTCTTTCTATCTTTGAAGAGTTGTTGGCAAGTGTGTGTATATGTGCAACAGGCTTACACCGCGATAAATCTAAAGGGCCTTCCGCCTCAGACTCGAGAACTCGATCGGGACAAGTCCACCAGGCGTAATCCGGTGTCGACGACGCGGATCAATGCCAGATCCCGTCGTCGAGCTTTTCGATGCCGTAGATTAGATCCCGCTCCTTCTTTAAATCCCTAAGGGCATAACACTCAGCGCGCGCTTATCCACGCCTTTCTTTCCTTCTTTTATATTCCATTAAGTAACACATATACATAATAAATGTATGTATATCCTATATTAATAAGAGATATTACATAAACTTAGGAATGTGTATAGCCGAGGCGTCTTTTTCTCATTGTTGCCAAAGAAAAAAAAAAAAAAAGAGAGATTCGATCATTATATTCGGGTTAAACGCGATTGGCCCGCATTAAAAAAGCGGGGCCTCTCTTCCTTAGGTTCTAGCTATATTTCCCTCCAACTCTCTCCAGGCGTCTTATCGGCGCGTTTTCGTGTTACTATTCACTGTGCATGACGTGCGCGTGAAGACGGATGCCCGCGGCAAGGTTCACGGGATTGATTACCGCAGTCAATAATACGGGTGTGTATATTGATGAGAGCGCGGAATGAGAGAACGTTAACAGGTCAATGAAATTATACTGTTACAAAGATTGATGCTGTTGTGATTGATGATTGATGATACGCTCGGCACTGAGGTGGCAGAAGGTGGTTTTCACCTGATCACTGACCATTTCGTCGAATTTGTTCGACTATCGTTACAATTTGTATTCCATGTTATATAAGCTGACATACTGCGCATTGAATTTTACAGTCGGCTTCTTTAAGCAAAATGACGTTGATGCAATCAAATAGAAATTCCAGCTCTGTTATATGTGAAGTAATTATTTCAACTTAGCTCTTGGGGACTTATTAATTTTTCTATAAATTCTTTACAATCAGATAAAGAAATAAGATTTTATAATTTTATATTATTTTACAAACACACACACACACACATATATATACATACACGCACGCACGCACACACACACACACACACACACATATATATATATATGTATTTATTTATTTACAATCAAACAGTCTGGTAACGTTTTTTAATAGATTGTATTAACACGATTTCAAAAACAGCTGTGACTATAATGAATCTATGCAATCGACAGAAAGCTTAAACATATAATCAGGAAAGTTGGAATCCGAGCTACTGTAAAAGCATAAGGCTTTAATGTTCTCAGCAAGCGGTCTTAAAATGAATTTCAAATTAAAATTTCACTTCTGTGTTTGTTAACTAAATCTAATAAAACATAAATCAATACTTAGAAAAATCTGTGACGCGACTAACTGGTTGTTAAATCGTTGGGAGCTCGATAAATCGTTACCTCTGAAGTTTGCTAAGATTACATCGGCCATTACAGACTCCCGTCGTTTTCCTAAAGATGTTCAACGGTTATCTCGCTAAACGTTTAATTACGGTATGCAAATTAACTCTGTGAATAGCTGTGGTTGCATAAAGTAAAATGGTTTATGATCGACAAGAATTTCGCCATATGGAACCAATTTAGTAATCGAAACGTAATTGAAAAACGTGAAACTCAATAAGAGCAGACTTGACATTCCGACAAGCTTAAAGTCTTCTGTGATTACGATACTTATCTTCGACCTAACTATGTCATCAATTTCCAAGAGAAACAAGAGAACACAGATAATTTCCGAGAGAATTGTATAACACGAGATTCGCGCGAAAAATCTTCGGAAAATTTTCCCGCTGAGATGAGTGAAAATCGTATCTATTATATAACGAGGAAAAGAGGCCAATAACTTCGAACTATCATCGGTACTTTTGTACGCTTCGCTCGCACGCGGAGAGAAGACGGTTCGCGCGCGGTACTAATAAAAATAATTATCGGTATCCGTCGTTATTGGTCGGCGTCCAAATCGAAATCTGATAAGGACCCTAATAAATGCCGCGTACCGATCGCCTTAACGGCGATGTGGAGACAAGCTGTTTCGAGAGCCACCGGATGATCCGAAGGGCGACCATGCCCTCGATGAACGCCGCTGCGGAATGCGTCGTCTACGGGTCCTAATGATCCCCGAAGCCGGACCCACCGGGGATCCTGATGATATCTAAGCCGAACGAACCCGGTCGTCCGGACCTGCAGCCGTGAACGCTGTCTCGTCCTTGCTACTGTCGCTGGTAAGATTGTTACCTCCTCCGCGACATATCCTCACAAGAGACTGTGTTGCATTCTTCGACAGTTAAGTATTAGTAATTCACTAATTGTCTAACGATAGGAGATTGACACGACTTGCGCGACACTACGCTACTGTCGCGGGGAGTAATTTGAGATGGCGTATCCGGAATAAAATAACCCAGCCCGAAAGAAAATCGATGGTATATATTTGGGACGTGAAGAATTTCGAGATGGATATCGGAAGCTTACTTAGCATCACGGTAATTGTATCATAAGTCAACATTCTAAAACTGACTGACTAAGGTATATAGAAACTATCCTGGAATTCAACATTCGTTCAACCGCTCCAGCAAGGATTTGATAAATTTAATAATAGCCGAATTGAAGATGTTTAAGAATACTTGTGCTTACGTTGTTAATTAACTATTTACTTATATTTGGAAGAATAACGGCAAAATGGGCGCAATCGCACAATGGCAGCGAGAAATAGCATTTTAACACCTCAGTGAGGGGAGATGTTTGGCGTCACACATCCGACCTTCGCTCTTATGTTCCTCTGCAATGTTCTGTACGTCACTTCCTTTTCCGAACGCGTGTGAATGCGCTCTGAGCGTAAACGCGACTCGATCTTACCCGGTATTGTCGCGAACGATCCTTGCCTCCCCGACGACATCGTCCTTCTTAGTCGCTCCCTCGCGCTTGAACAAGGGATGAATGATCGAATCTGCCCGTCGTATGAATAGCGGAGTAATGTTTGTTTTGAGTACAGGTTCTCGCGCTTTGTCTCAATGAGAGTCGTTTTCCTTCGATGCTTCCTACTCCAAGCCTGTTTTTCTGCCTCTTTCTCTTTTTTCTATCGCATCTTTGTTTTTTTTTTTTTTTCTCGTATTTGTTTTGTGATTACGAAGACTCTCAGACGATCGATTCAAAAATAAATTTACATCTAGGTTTTTGTAGAATAATACAGGACATTTTAAAAATATTAAAATTTACATGAAATGTAGATTGCTATTAATAGATAGAAAAAAAAATATTATCAACGACTCGAAAAGGAAAAGAACAAGCAACAAGAATAAGGGCTGAAGACTCAACGTTACATTGAATTTTCGTCTTCTTCATTGGACTTTTTCCCGAACGATGTTGACGCATGAACTCGACGGATTCCGGACTCGATAAAGACATTAGACGCGCTCCTTGTTCTTGTACGGCGGCTTTTGTGCTTTTCTCGGTCGAAAAAGAAGTATCGAGATGCGGTAGGCGAAAGAGTGGCGCGAAGGTAGAATAAAAATCACAGGCATGACGGCGATTCTGTCACGGTGTAACTGACTACAGTACAGTTTCGGAGTATGAGTTAAGAAGAAACTAAATGTAGAAAGAAACACGATGAAGAGATAGAATGTAACAGAAAATCTTATTTTCTAACGCTTACATAATTGGTCACATTGATTAAATCATTAATTTGTTATATTTCTTTGGGCAAAATTTCTTATATTTCTGCCATATGTATTTATTTAATATTAGAATTTCATTTAATTTTTAATAATTTAAAGAGCGATATGTATATGTAATAAACGTTTTGAGAATATTATTTGTTTTCTAAGCATACATCTTCAATGCGCGCGCGCGCACACACACACACACACACACACTCACACACAATATCGATTTAATTCACGAGATAAACAAACTTATGCATTCCTATCCACGAATTGCATTATAAATTTCTGAGACTTTTGTATGTCCAGCCATTCACACATTTATCACGTGTTTCGTTCATTCACACCATGTCTCTAATTCGCTCCCGTAAGGAACGTACCGCCTTTCATCTGTTTTTTATACACGATCCCAAATTTTCGAAGGTGTGGCAATTGTTTATCTTTCATTATATCTTTTTCTTATTTAAAAATAATCCCGCTACTTTTTCGCATTTACAATTATTAAAAAAAGTTGTATTAACAGTAATTTTTGTTCTCTATTATAACTTTCTTCTATTTTTCTAAAGTGCAAAGAAAATTTTCACCGAATTTTTATTCTCTTTTCTTCTGCTGTGGTATATTACTATTAGTTCTCTTTGTTAAAGTCGTGAATATTTTATCTAAGTATTTATTTTTCGTCTATTTATAGATAGCTAAGAGCATCCTGCATATTAAACAGCTATCCAAGTGCAACCGGTTTTTTTTTGTCGACAGATGTTTAGAAAACGAGAACAGCTTGCTAGAAAATTTGCACATTGGCAATATTTAATCGTCATAATGTTACGATCATGTTTTGATAAAGAGCTTAATAAGATGCACTGTGCTAGCTGAATTCCTAATGTCACACATGGATGACTTCTTTCATTTTAGAAATTCTTTCGTGAATCACGATTTGTGTTTCTCTACGTAAATATAACTAGGAATGGACTCAAATTCAATATGTACTTAAACATCCGAGTTGAATCCAATAATCAAATTTAATTTTCTAAGATTCAAATAATACTCATAAGAAATAATATTTATAAATATATTGTACTTGCAAAGTAATCAAATCTAAAACAGTTATATTTTAATTTTTTAGATTGAGTACCTGCAAAGTACGAAATGTGCTTATAGGTAAGTATTTTCTATCGCAAAGAATCGAATCTTTTACAAGAGTAGTACTCGAAAATTAAAAAATCTATTTATGATATTATTATATATTAAATATTTTGTGTTAAACTTATTGTTTGTAAAAGTTTTTAATTATAATAAAAGTAATATATTAAAATAATTATTGCTGTATACACAAACATTTTGATTTAAGACAACGTAAAATTTCTAAATACTCATAAAAGATTCAAACATGCTTGATCCAGGTTCGAGTGTATTTGGAAATACTGCTTTTTTTCGAAGTAATCATAGAGAATTTGAAATCATGCAAACAAATTCGAACCTACTTGTAAGATACCTTAATTCCATCGCTAGATATAGCGTCGTACGATTATATGATCCGATGGAAAGCCTTTTAAAGGATCAGAAGATTCAGGCTAATACCTGAAATGGTGTTGATACATTTCTATGCCAAGCGCTTTAAGCAGGTCGAGTGATTAAGATTCCCGCCTGTCCTTAAGGATTATGTCCGGTGCGAGTATCCGTCGCTTAACTGTATTTTACGGCAAGCCGTAAAGGAACCTGCCTGTGCAGGTGCAAGAACTTGCGCACACACTTTTTGTTTATCTTGTTAAAATTCTTACGAATGCGGTAGCGATAGCACGAAAAGTAAGTTTGCTGCTACCGAGATTGAGAGCAACCATTCAAAACACATAGAGTTTCAAAAATAACATATCTACTAAGCCATAAGCATAATATTATGTCAAAAATTATGAAAAATAGCAATGTTTACATTTACAGATATAAATAGCTTTTATTTTAAACAAACATAAGAATTAAAATCTTGTAACAAATTAATCTCTCTTCTGAAATACAATCTCGTTTTTTCAATTAATGCCAAGTAAATTTTATTAAAAGAGTATTAATTATATTTTTTCAAGTTTATCTATTATTTTTAATACTGAAGATTAATCAATTGTGAGAAAATCAAATTTCTTCATTACAAAATATAATTAGATTCAAAATATATAATTCAATATTATAAATAATGTATAGTCGCGAAGAAAGCATGCATTTTTTGCAACAATCTATGCATCGTAGGAATGTAACTGATTTATACGTTTATACACTATCAAAAGTCAGAATATTTCGACCATACGACGTATTGATAGTCGCACCTATTGCAACAAGTTAAGAAGTTACTTCAACTATTCATAATTAAAAAGCAGATATACACGATAAGGAACGAATAATAAACAAAGATTTTAAGAAATCTCCCTAGTGTAATATTAATATGCAACTAAATGCATGTGAGAGTAAAGAACTGTCGTCCGCTCATTATGTACTCTTTTGAAACTATATGTTTGAAGAAGGAAGCAATTTCATACGAGACAGCAATTTTGTGTTTCGCCTTAGTAGATTCGCTTTTTTCGTACCTGCGAATATTAGGGTGTATTCATTTCAGAGCAGTGTTAGGTTGCATTGTGGCAAAAACTCATTCCGTCGAGAGCTAATGACATATCCATCGTTATAAAGCCAGTAATCTTTCTCACAATTTCGCTAACAGCGTCACCGTAATACACACGAGCTTACGAAGCACCTGTCAATTTCAAATTCAACAAAAAATATTTCGTCACGGCGCAGCGCATCCACCTGTTCCTAAACTTAATCTAAACGTTATTTCCCGATGGTTAGCGAAATCTTGTGCAAGAAAAAGATACAGACAGCTGCTGCAACACGAGAATGAGAGCAAAAAGAAAAATCTGTATTAAACTGACGCTAAGATTATCCTCTTTTTACATTATTAAAATAAATACATACATAATAAATAAAAGACGCGTATATTTAATAGTATATAATCAAATAGAAACAAATGCAAAACAATAAAAGCTAAAATTTAACATTATTATATGTATAAAATTCAAGAATAGTAAACTGAGCACAGAGAGAGAGAGAGAGAGAGAGAGAGAGAGAGAGAGAGAGAGAGAGAGAGAACGACGAGAAAATAAACTGTGAGGGGATGTTACTATGCACATACAAAGAACGGAAATTAAAGTTAAAAGACCGTACCCGGGAGCACGCGAAAAAACAAACAACGGAGATGTCGTTGTCTAGGAGGGAAATGGAAATTAACGCGGTTGTCAGGAAACGTGGGTCGGGAAAAATAAACTAAAGAGGGATGAGAAGAGGGCGAGGGGAGGGGGGGGGCAAAGGGGGAACAAGCAAAGGACGAGAAAACGGAGAAAGGGGACCGGAGCGGCGACGTTCTCGGCGACGAGACATGACGCCGAGCTCTCTGCGTGGTAAATTACTGACGTACGCTGAAGAATCCGAGCGCGCCGAGGGTAATTCCTCGGGCGGGTGAGGCGGTATCGGCGGGTCGCATCTCCATGACAAATACTGGCAGGACCTCGCGCGGACGCGGTAGATCCTATCTGGATTTTATCCCCGCGGAGATAAATGGACCCGCGTATATAAAATGCCGCCTCGCAGTGGTTATGCGTACACGTGTACGCGTGGATATAAGGCCACCGCGCACTGATACCGGTATCTTGCGCAGCGGAAACCGCATGCGGAAGGAGATCGCCCCCGATACTCTACATATTTGCCGCAATCCTAGAATTGCCGCGGGCAGCGAGAAAAAGCGCGATCAAGATGTATGCTAAAGGCAAATTTGCACATCTTACACTCTCTCTCACTAATTCAGCTTGAAATATTATATTTATATATATATATATATAAAGTAAAAAAATATATATATCAAATGCTACTATATATTTCTTTTCCATTATTGATCGTGAATGATTATCTTTGTAGAAATGTTTTTTACATAATACGATATTTTATTCTAATTTCGATGATTCGTTTAAAATAATTATCAATGCAATTGTACGCATACGTAAAAACTTGTATGCAAAAAAATTATTAGACAGTTTGTAATTTCTAAGATTTAAAAAATGTAAATCACAGTTACCCCCATAATAAAAACAATTACAAATATGATAATAAAGCAAGTGATAATAAAACCTTAAAAAAATGAATTAATGATACTAATTACAAAAAAATATTTGAAATTTCGCAGTTTTTAATGCCATATTTGTTATATATTTTTTAGAATATTAACATAAAATTTATCCACATCGGATACTATTATTTAAAAAAGTTGTTTGCGCCTATACACATATAAAATGCACAAGCAAAAACGATATTGTCACACTATCGCAATATCACACTATTCTATAAATGTCAACATCCTCAGTCTTTACAATCATGCTTCGAACACCGCCGCGTAATTAAGATATTTATATCGTGGCTTCGTATAGAGACTCCTTTCCCTCGACAATTTAAATTCACTTTCCATGAACCAGGTTGCGACAGTTAAAACGAGATACGATCAAGACGGCACCACTCTCCTTCCAATTGGATCGGCCACCAATCCGTTGCCGTGAAACTTAATTAATTCCGCCTCTTGCCGGAGTCACGCTGTGTCTTTATCTTAGACTCCCGATTAATACGAAACACAGCCTTATCATAAAGAATTAGCCTGTTTGGCGAGAATCGAATAGTTGAAGCATCGCGCGCGCGCGCGTGTGTGTATGTGTACATCCGGTATTGTAAAAACGCGTCGCTTATCTCAAGTATGCGTGCTAAAGCGTATCCTACCGACACGCTTGTATCACACGTGGCACCGCCGAAAAAAATTTCGTTCACCAAAAATTTCGCTTTATCGTCGAAGATGAGATACGTGCGTCGATTACAATGCAGCGATTGTTTTCCTATGCATCCTAAAGTTTCCCTGAACGTCTCTTTTTTTTATGTGAAATTACAAGACGTCATTTTCAGTTGGGAATCTTCGATAGATTACGCGGTGGCATTGAGAACGTTAGGAAAATATCGAAGGGAAAATTATGTCAGCACGCTGAGGTGCGGTTAAAATTGTATTGATTGTGAGATGTAAAATGTCATTGTGCACAAGATGTGGTCTACCAAGAAGAGTCAAGACAGTAAAGCACGATCGGTTTAGCGAATACTCAAACTCTCGCGCGACTCGAAATCCGGTTTATAATATACTCGCGAACACGCATTAGGACGCACCTTCGCGCCCACATAAAGTCCGTAGAATAACGCAATTAGCCGTTTCTGAATCGAACTCGTGATTATCGTTATTCGCGCCAGTCTCCTCGCAATCCCGCCGGTCTCTTTTACACGTTTAATTCCTTGATCCTCTTTTTTTGTATGTTGTCGTTAACGCTGTGACCTTCTCCCATTAAGAACGATTATATCGTTACGCCGATATCCACGCTCCCGACATGATATTACAAAATCGAAATACGGATCGCTTTCGATGCGCACGCTGCCGCTTTGAGATCGTCTCTCTCGATGGAAAATGATATTTATAAAAATTACAACATACTCTGTATTTAACATTAGGAGATATTGCATTGGTCAGCCATTAACTACATTTGCGGTATGTCTATAAGCTATTAATTATCTTCTCAGATCACATTGTACAGATTATTATACAGAGGATCTCAGGTTTCTTTTTAACTATAGATTCCTCGATCAATTTATTGCTGACATTTCCAGCCAGTCCCACTACAAAGTGTTGAAAAACATGTACAGAATTTTTATATCGTTGTCACATATACAATATGAGTAACTTTGTTTTTATTCTAATACTCTTGGGACAAATGCGCACGAATCTCCCATCATGCGTAATCGATCGATGAGCTTCGTGATCGTGCTTGTAAATTCGACATTCCTAACGGAATTCAACCTTGAATCCTCGGCGCGTTGGGAAGACAAATCATTACCACTGTAATTTCTGACTATCAAGGCCGCACGGACGTAATATACGATCGGGGGATCGGCGATCTTACTGGGAATCAATTTGAATTAAACACCCGTTTTGTATCCTAGAGGCAGCTGGCTCGCGACGAGCAAGGCCCAATTAGGTTTTATAAGCGGCACGGTGCAATATAGCGAGGATCTTAAGCCGCGCCTTGGGGGAGGGGAGGGGGGAGGGGGAGGAAGAACACCTGAGTTTGACAGAGGAGAAGCAGAACACGGAGACAAGAGCGCCCCTTAGTAAAGCGGTCCGACAGAATTCGCCCGCCGACTTCACACCTTATTTATCTACAGCTCTTTCGCGGCGTTGCATCCGCGTTGCATTTACCAATGTATATGGTGCGTGGTCATGAAAGTTAAACCGCGGCAAGCGCGA
Organism: Lasius fuliginosus; assembly: GCA_949152495.1. NCBI lineage: Eukaryota > Metazoa > Arthropoda > Insecta > Hymenoptera > Formicidae > Lasius > Lasius fuliginosus. The sequence continues at coordinate 3,565,633 of OX424446.1, read as the reverse complement.
TCCACGCGTTCCGAACACATTCCTCCATTCGTTCGGAGATTTAGCGCGCGCGGAGGTCGGCGAAGTTTCATCAACCACAAGCGCGAAAGAAACGAATTACAGGTATAAACCGTCGGAGAATTGACCACCAAGCGATGCGAATATATTTGTACGATCGAATGCTGTCATGATAATGCAAGACATTGAATGATAGACGACAGAAAAATCCGGCGGATTTTTTTGATGATTTTTCTATGTTTTCGAAAAGACGATAAAATCCGACGCGTTAGCAATACACGTAGCAGCTATTGCGGTATTACGAAAGAACATTCAGGGAGAACTGAGAAAAGAACATCGATGGCCATAATTAATTATAATTAACGCTCGGGTTATACGGCCGATCTGATTGAGAAATATATAATGCCGTTGCAAAACACGGTTGACTTCGAGATTCAATATCCCACGTTCCAGAGGCTGCCACAATAGAAGTCGCGTTGTAACGGCAATCAGCAATTCCAACGCGCGGTTGGGAAAGCAAACATTCCGAGATGGCAGCCTACTCTACATTGAATAAGCGCTCGGCAAATTTCGAGAGGCGAAGCTTCGACTCGCATCGATACGAGAAATTCAAACCATTTCGTGGTAACAAATATATAGCATACGTTATATGCTAAGCGAATTTGTGCATTCTCTAAGATCGCTGAGAGGGAAACTGTTAGCGAGAAACGGAGTAAATGTGCGTATAGCAGCAGACATTTAGCGCGACTGTGGCATAAATTTACACGCGATCGACGCACCTATATACATGCACTATTTTCATTCTCTTCCTGCTTCCTTTGCCTTATATGTGCGTAACGTACATGTGTGCGCGCGCGTATATCACATATATATCTTCACGCAACCCGCAGGATACCAAGGACACGAACACAGTCAAGATGCTTCGGAGAGCTCTCGGCTTCTCAAGAGGCGTAAGCTCATACTTTAGAAAGGCTAGATGTGTATGTGTGCACTCCAAACGAGAAATCTAAGTGTACGCGTGTATGCGGAATTTAGCGGTTCTACAAATGCACGTGCGCATATGGTCGCAATCGTAAATATTGCAGCCAACGGTACGCACATTTTATGTAAATTTCGAATAATCTTGAGAAATATGAAGGAGAAGATAAGAGCATGAGATAAAGTGAAAATTTCACGCATTGAAATGTGATTCTGACTTTGATGATTAAAAAAAAATAAAATAAAATTTTGAATGTGTGTGAGAAGCTATATAATTTGTATTTACATCATTGGAATGCACATAAAAATAAAATTGTAGTTATAATAGATTTAACCCATAAAATTAAATGTCTAACTTTATGGTTCAGAAAACATAGTGACTACCTCATAGTACTATCTTGTTCGCTGTATTTGATGACTGAGATGCTATCATTATCCAGAAAAAAATTTGCTTATAGTGGAGAATTTAATTTTAATATTATACAGCTGAGAGATTCAATCTTTATCGAGAAAAAAAAATATAATTGAGAAAAACATATAATTCTTGTAATATTTCAAGATAACTGTTTTTCTTCAATGTAGTCTCTGGTAGTAATCATGCCGCTATAATAATCGATCTTACAATTTTCCAAGCAATCAATCCGTCGTCAGTTCGTAGAGATATCCGCGAATGTCGTGACTATGCTGTCGCATCTCGCATTTCTCGACGCAATTCGCGACTCCGAGGTTCTTCAAAGCGCCGTGGGAACAGAATGGGAGGAGATACGTTCCGGTGGCAATCAAATTTATGAAACGCACCTGAAACCTCGAAAGATGTTTATCAAACTTCCCATTTCTTCGCAATGAGACGAGGACAGGGAGCGTGTAAGTTCCCAACAACCATATGTATCTTGAAAGTACTCGACTCGGCGCAACTACGCCGGTGAACGTCAGGGACGAGATTTAGAGGCCGCGACGGCGGACAATGCACGACACCTGCGGCATCTCGAGAGAAACGAAGAGAGGAACGAAAGGAAGAGAGGAAAATAGAACGAGAGGAAGAGGGACAAACAGACGGAGAGAACAGAATAAGGGGAAAAGGAAGCGGAGGTGGATTCATCTCTGCGTGTATACGCCACCATAAGAAATAGCGTGGTTCGCTTATGTACGTTACATTACATAAAGAACAGAAAGTGGTACCGGTAGCGCGGAGAAATAAAGTAAAGGGACATAATCTCTTAAAGATTCTCAATATCAGTAAACGTAGCAAAGAAAAACTAACTGTCGGCAGACAGTATTTATCTCAGATTCATTTTTATGTGATTAATTTGAATAACTAAACACATTCCTGTCTCTGATTTACATTTATAACACTTCCAAAAATAGAGCTACACACATCATAGTAAATCAACAAACTACATTTGACATTTCGACGTTCGCCACCGTGAGAGATGCTGGGCTCGCTAGGATATTAATTATCCTACTGATGGTCGATCTCTCGCGATTCTTTTAGTTCTCTCGGGATGGTGCGCGGCTAAAAGAATTTTCGGTAGTTCGGGACCCCCGCTGACGACGCACGCGGTGAACGAGAGAGACGGAAGGAGAGAAGGGCCGCGTAGCGTAGCCGAGAGTATTTTATTGGTATATTAATTGGACAACCAATTATATCTTACGCGGCGAGGCATAAATTCATAACTTTTAAACTTGCAGTTAAAACGAACCAATTATCGAAGCGGGGGCCGCTGTGCGCCTTCCTCCGCGACCAAAAAGCCGATGCTGAGAGAATATTTACTCGAGTATCCTCTCGATGAAAACAAACTACCCGCAAGAACTACCTGATGAAATTGCGCGGTACGATTCTGCCGTCGTTAACCATCGACATCGTTCATTCGCTGTCGCGAGAAAGATCCTTAGCCGGCAAATTCATTTCGCTACTTCGACACGGATGAGGTACTCGTGCACTTACTATCGAGGTTCAACGAGTTAAGATAAAAAGAAAAGATTGTCGAAAATATCGGTGCTTCCGAAAAAAAACTTGATATTTTAAATCAAATGTAATATTATAATTAAAATCGCCAATGCGGCGAGACTAACTGCTGCCACTTTTCACTATTCAGAGGATTTTTTTTCTGTGTGCGTGTGTGTGTGTGTGTGTGTATGTGTATCTTTAATTTTAGTGTATTTATATGTAATATAAATGTCCTCATGTGTGACACATATAACGTTGTTATGTATAATGTTTGTTTTAAAATTAGTAACAAATTGTTATTTAGTATAGTATTGATGTAAGATTGATTAGACTAGCATTTAATTAGAAATATAAATCTATCGTAAATTATTATCTTACAATATAGCATGTTTTATAGCTGTTAGTATAATATTTGATATTGATATGATATCGTTAATTCCAGGAGATATATTATTGCAGAGAAATATATCGATATGTAACATTGCGTGTTACATGATTATTAACGCTGATTATTATCATAGATAACGTTGAATTTTAACACTGCTGTTAAAATACAAGAATTATGTAGAAAACAGTGCGTTTACTCATGAAATTAAGCATCATACAACTTGATTAAAATTATTATTGATGATCACTCCGAGAGCGAGCTGCAGCTGCTGTTATCGCGGAACTCGGGCTCCGTGATTCTGGGGGCAATCGTGGTCTTGGAGGACGCGAGTACATAAGTGGAGTGCGAAGTCCTTTTTATTCTACCTAGAGCAATCCCGGCCTTAAGAATCTCGACGACCAGGTACCGCGCGCGCGCATCCGTGAGTCTAGTGTGTCTCAACACGTACTTGACGATGTTCTCCAGACTGGCACCTTCCAGACGATCCATACGTCTTCACGATAACGTTGCCGAGAACCTACGCGAAACACGATGATTCGATTTTTACATATAACGAAATGCACGCTACAAATCTATTTATTACATTTTCTTTCCTCGATATGTTCGCGTCGTTATTACGGTCTTTCTAATAATTGAACTATGAAAATAACAAAAAAAAAAAATGCATATTTTCCTCGATTACGCGAGATAACAAACGTTATCACGTTTTATGCATCGAACAACAAACGTCGGTCGTTTCTATTTGAATGAAAGATTTATCGGCAATGAAAATTACAGCAGTATACCAAACACATACCTAATTGGATTATACACTCCTGTCAACGGAAGGCATGCAATGGGGAAAAAATACGAGTGGCGCGAGAAAACGACAAGAAGAGAGGGACGAAAAAGGAGATACAGCGGTATTACTTTTATAAGTCGTATATTAATCTATAATTGAGATATGATCTTCATCGCACAGCCATACATGCAATGTTTCCTGCGCAAAAAGTCGATCATTATTTAAGATAGATTTTATGATAACGAAATGAGGAAATCGCTGCCAAAAATACCATGTAAAATGATTCTCAGAGAAAAGATAAAAGGGATAAAAGCGAAAAAAGGATGAAGTAAATTTTAAACGCAAAGAGCGAAAATTTTGTTAATCTGTCAAAAAGAGCGTGAATCACGTTTTAAAAAGGATCATAAATGAGAAAATTAAAAATATTCGATATCATCGTTGTTAAAATTCTATGTAATAAATCTTGAATAATTTCAAATGTCAGAAACAATTCTCTACAATAATTCATGTCAAAACTTATTTATATATTTTTATTTAATTATTTATTTATATAATCTAAAATAATATTTAAATAAGATAAGATGATTTTTACGTTTGACTCACATTATTAATTTTTAGTATAAAATATATCTACCCAGAATAAAATTAATACTAAATCCTCTTTCCTTTGATTTTCACGCCTATTCTCGGTATAATTGACAAAGGAAACAGGAGGACAACAGGCACAAAGACAACTCAAAGGCAAGTCTGAGCGCATGGAAAATAGCGCAGTCTCTCACGTAAGAAATCGAACGTCACTTCGGTTGCGGAACGCCTCCGGATATGTTGACGAGGAAGAGTTTTTCATCGGTCGACGTGAAAGCAGGTGATTTCGCGGCCTAATGGAAGGGCTCAGTACGCTCCCGTAACGTATAATTATCAGGTAGAACGAGCTCGAGAATGTGGCGGCTCGAGTGAGAATAGAGACATTATTCCACTGTTATTTTTTCTTTTTTCTCTCTCTGACTCTTCGGCGGTAGTAGGAAAATGGAGATACGGAGTGATTCGCCCCACTTTAACGATACGACTTTCTTAAAACTCGAGTCTTCATCAAGCCTCGCGTCTTCTTGAAGACAGACCGTGACGAGCATACTTTCCAGTGCATCAGTGCGCTGATGTCTATTTAAGAACTGGTGGCACTGGCCTTCAAGAGAAACGTATCCGTAGATGGAAGCGAATTATACAGCCAAGAGAACGCAAGATAATACGATTAATTAATTATCATTTCGCGATGAAATTGCGAATAATCGTATTAATTAGGATATGTGTCTACTAGAATCATTACCGATTAAATGGACAATATATTATATCAAGATATTAATTAATCGTAAAATATTGCAATAAAATTGCTCTCAATGCTTTGTACAATTGCACAATGCCTCTACAAGCTCATGTAATTGATTCATGGACTCTGAATTTCTTTGTAGCTGTACTTGTCACAATCGTTGCCATTCAAGGAGCATTGAGAGAGATTCTTTCCGGTCTATTCTTAGCAAACTACACATCCGCGATCATCTCTTCAAGACACTCAAGAACGTCCTTCACAAGCGAACGACGATTGCTACAGTTCATCCGGTTTTCTCTCTTTTTCTTCTATGTCTCATTAATGTCGGGCAATATAATACCAACGGTCTACATAGTAAGTCATAGTTAAAAGCACGTTTCTGTTTTCCGAGCACATCCAAGCGAAAATAAACAAGATAAAAAATTTTTCAACAACTTTGCACTGAAAATCGTCTATCCTTTTTAAGCAACATTTATTTCGTATCAATAATCGATCATTAGATATAGCTCGTTGTCTCATTATCATATTGATTGAAATATTTTAAGGTGCAAAAATTCTAAATAAAATTATTATACATTATCATTGAGATTACGAAGATTTTATAACAAAGCGAGACTTTGCATTGCCATTGCATATAACGCATTGTTAATGTCGGTCAATGTTACGACACAATTAAGAGCGACCGGCGACTTGCGGAGGCGCGAGCGCATCGAGATGAAGTCAAAGATAAAAGCGTTGATCGTGGGCGGATGCAGTCATTCGATAAAAGACAAAGAAGAGACACAAAATGTGCATCTATGTTCTCTTTTACACTTGTCTTTTTCTCCTCGCTTTGTATCAAGCGAGAAACGGGCCGAGCATGTCTCTCCTTTCGAGAAGAGAAAAGAGAACTCGTCGTATCGATCGTGCATTTTATTGGCTGGCGGAGCCTGTACTTTGGAAGCAGCGTAATTTTCAACATCCTACATCGCGCACACACATTCATGATTTTATACGACGCGTAAAAAAAAAGGACGCAATCAGTTGAGCATATGCAATATAATTTTATTAGTGTACGAGCATTCTCAATGGTTTCTTCGTTACAAATCATACATTATAATATTCCTTGCACATCGCGCGTTTCGCATCTTTAATAATCCTATACACACTTGTGTACACACAACTGAAAGCAGCATCCTGATATCATCCAGTGTGAAACGAACTTAAAAAGGCCTTAAATACTCGTGTTAGCGTGTTTAATGATTTTTTTTTCTTTGCAGACTGCATAGTTTGCAGGAATTTCTTCTCCTCCGAGACTCGTCACGCGACAAAAACGAGTCCAATTAACTCGTCACTGCTCCTAATTACCGCAATGCGAAGGAAGCCTGTGCCACGAGTAACTAGATTATCATGATTACAACTTTACTGCTCAATCTAGAATATTCGCATATCCAGAAAAAATGTAATAGTTAAATATTATTTGTAAAAAATAATAAAATATTATTAATTAAATATTATTAATAAAAAAAATTAATATTATTTATTAAAAAACAATATGTATAAGCGACGATTTTGCTTGTCATTAACAAAGTTCCCGTTAATAAAAATTTGAGTGTCTTATAAGGCAAAACGTAATATGACATTATTTTGCTGCAAGTAGGCATTAAACGGCACCGCAAAGATAACGAAGTATGAACGAATGCTAAGAAATAGTTACTTCTGGTAAATCAGAAGGCGCATGGCAATTCACTGAAAGCCGCAACGTGTATGAGAAAGCAGTCGCCGTATATCGTCTTAACGTCATTGGCCGTACGTGCGAAATAATACATGGCAGAGAAGGGTCGGGTCTCTTGATCCTTCCTGAGCACATGATAGTCGCGGTCAACCATATAGTCATGGGCTATTACCGTAGCACCACCGGTTCTTTGTGGCGAGATCGTCAAGAACGTTCAGCTCGAGACAGAGTCATTACACTGGATAGATAAGTTTCCACCTGTGCTGTTCAACCTGTCCAGATAAACCATGTGAGCCGTTTCGAATATACCATTGCGTTGGGCATCACACATTATAAGGATCGACGATCACTGAAGAAAATATAGCGAAAAAAAACGAGAAGAGATTCAACAATTTTTTTTTTTTTCGTACATCATACGATTATATTCTTCAAGAAACGCGATCATGCTACAGTTATGACGTCAAATTTGCCTATCCTTAATGATATATATGTATACATATGTATATGTCTCGCAGCGAAGTCGATCTTACAAAAGTAGATTTTCGAGTACAAATAAAATAGGCCGCATATATTTCCTCGTCGCAACGAGTTTTTCTTCTAACAATAAGTTGAGATGATTAAAAAAAAATCTTCGCTCGACATAATTAATTTTAAGACGTTAAGTTATGATATAAAATATTTCATTAATAACGCACGTATACACTGTTAAGTTATAATGTAAAATATTTCGTTAATAACGCGCTTTTCCACTGAAACGATTCTCTCTCCAGGAATCACTTCTCCCTCTATAATTCAATTAACTCCATAAACGAAGACTTTAATCTCACATACGAGATAGTACTTGAACACCTTTTTTCTCTTTCTTAATAGTAGTTCTGACTATACCGCATCCACAAGACGCACGAAGGGACGCGCAATCACGAGCTTTGCAAATCCGTCTTTGTCTCGCGCCGCTACGTCGATTTTATGGAGAATTATTGCCGTCTATACAATTATCAAGCCACCTGATTTGAGAGATGAATGAGTTATCGCGCGCGCGAGATGCGGGGAGTGAGATAGGTCGCGACTACTACGTACGTAGTAACGCGTACGCGCTGCCGAGTCGCTGTCACGTGCGGCACGTGATCGCGTCGCGTGGGCGCGCGAGCGCGCCGTCGCGCGACGCAACGACGAACAGTTGAGTGACCGTCGTCGCTCGTCGCTCGTCGCGTTGCACGTGCGACCGCGCACCTCCGCTACACATTGCCATTATATTAAAGACTAAGCTTTTAAAATGCTTTTATTCTTGTATCGAAGCGGAGATTCCTTCAAACTGACTCGATATATGACACTTAAGACATATAACATTCATGAATTCGTAATATAATGACGTCTGTAAGACGATATATGCGGGTAGCTTGATTGAAAAAAGTAACTTTTTTAAACAGTTTATATAAATGTAAATATGTAAATGAAAAACAAAATGTGCCGATTGATGTCATTATTTTATATTACTAGCCTACTAGATGTCTTTACAACAAACTTATTAATTAGTGCGATAAATTATTTATCAATATACTTCTTATCATTATTTTACATTCTGATAAAGATATGCAAATATACTAAATCGAGAGTAGTTAAGAAGGAGCTAATGAAGAGCCCCGCGTTCAGTGATCGTTCATCTTTGCATGCCGCGATATGTTTTATTAGAGCGTGTAATAACGTTAAACTGAATTGGGCCGCGTTGCGACGCGGTGCGGCATGCAACTATATAATCTCATTACACGGCGCTGGCCATTACATCGCTTCTCTCTTCCATTAGCGCAATCGCACCACAGGCCGCCTGGTAATAATTATGCTAGAAGCCGAGAGTTTTTTTCGCATAGAACCGGTCCACGCTTCGCTATACATTAGCCAACCGTGCATATATAAAATATAGAAGAAGACGCGTGGTCGCGCGATACGCAACGCGATATCGAGATCCGCGAATAATGCTATCATTTTATGCGATACGAGAGACGCGAGGTTGAGAGATGGGCGACACGTGTATTCGACATACCCGTAATTATTCTGCAAGGCCGTATGCGGCCATCGCAATTATGCATCACGATACTTGCATCCAATAATTAACGGCTTTTCATTCGCAAAAGAGAGTACGACACGAGTTATTATTAACGACGCGATTAAATCGTAAAGAGTTTGCTACTGTGTAAGGTGATCACACGATAAAGTCATTTTTTGTTATTGAGAAGGCTCAATGTCTTCTTTAAGCCGCGTGTAATTATGTCTTTCGCGAACAGGGACAGGGATAAATATAAAACATGATATTATAAATATAAGAGAATGCGTCGGTGAGCTTATATTAATTATGGGTATAGATATAATAATTATGAACTTCAACTTGATTAGAGAAGCGATACATTATTTTTCAGCTTCCGGTTATCTTCTAGAAAATGATTTATGAGGAATATTGTAACCGCGACAAATGTAATCATTTTTAACAGATTAGTTATCAAGAAGGTATCACAACAAAAGCATACGAAGCCTCGGACTCGCTGTCTCCCACGTTTGCGCGTCCTTCCCGCTTTCGTCAACGATAAAGAGATCATTTGAAGCCATGACTGCGCGAGTAATGTTATAGCCGATATCGCAAAAGTGCAGAAAGAGAATATGAGAACGTCACGGCGAACGTGGAAAGCAGGCGGAGGAAGAGAGACTACGGAAAGCGTAAAAAAACGACGGCAGAAGACTCCGTAACCGAGAACAGCATAAGAAAGGAAGAGAGGAGGCCACCTTGCTCGCGAATTACCATAAATACTCCGCGTCGTGCATGCACGTTAGTGCGCCACTAGCAAATACACGTGTAAATTCCGTGTTTCGGATCTTATTCCGCCACTCTGAAGAACGATGCCTGTTGTCTCTCTCTCTCTCTCTCTCTCTTTCTCTTTCTCTCGTGACCTGCTTCTTCCACCTGACCTCTCACCTGATGTTCCCCTGTCTACCCACCCCTACGTTTCTACGGTACGTACGTACGATCGAGTAAACCTCTTCTTGTGCCGCCGGAATCGGCAAAAAGAGATTCCGGCGCCGCGGTCGCGTGACTTTCATGCTCGCCGAGCGTCCCTCTCTCGTTCTCTCTTTATCACCCCAAGGCTCTTCGATGTATTCGGTCCAGTGCCGTACATCGGTTCGAGGCATGCTCGGTGAAAGTGTTAAGCGATTATCCGTTCGTCTTGCTGCTTGCTTCGTTGCTTTTAAGTAAGTCCACTCGAAGTAATACGCGTGTCTTATTTCGGAAGGTTTGATGGTGTTTTGCAACGTTGCTTAATAAATATAACGTGGAATAAAAACAAGAAATAGAAATTTTTAATGAAGGGGTAAATATTTCCATTAATGTCAAACATAACGGTAGCATTCTCAGACATTTTCAATCAAATCTGCTTTGTTTGAATGAATTGTTCGCTATTAAAAACAATCTGCAATTGATATTACACATATAATTTCAATTTTCATGATGGAGTATTAGAAAAAATGTGAATTATTTCAAACATTATTAAAACAAAATAATCCATCATTCAAATATCTGTCCTGAATATTTCATTATACTAGATACGCCACTGTGTTACGGTTCTCCGCGGTAGGTTTCCTAGATCTGGAGCAAGTCATTAGCAGGAATAACGCGTTTCACCGCTTTGACGTTCTTATGTTTACTTCGTGGAATTCTGCAGAATTAGCGATGACGATGAAAGTGAAATAAAGTAGGATATAGTCGGCGATTAATACAGATCGATTAATGTAACGAATCATCCCGACTTCGATCTCGTACGATTTATCATTCAGCATATTCGGCCGCTAATCATTAACACCTCTATTATCTCAAGATAATATCATATTGGTAATAATACGGCGAGTCATTTGTTTGGTCTATAAATCGATGCGTTTAATTTTCGTTATCAGATATGTCGTACGTGCCACGAAATCTACGATGTTATCAAATTATAATCAGAGAAAAGAAACATGCGCGTGTGTTATTGCATGTGACTCTCGTCTTTGCTCCTCCGAACAGTACGTTTAGCAAACGTATCATATCTTACGATTGAAATGTACGGTGCCTTCATCATTATATTACCGCCATATAATTTCGTTGCGATCACTTGTAATTATGAAATGATAATTAGAAACTAAGTAGCATACTGCAATTAAGTACAAGGCTAGCAAGAGAAGCTTATTGCTTCGTATATCAATTTGTAAACAGTTATATTTTCCATCGTTGTGCTAGGAAAAAATCATAAATATAAAATTTATTTGCAATTAATTTAAAAAAAAAAGTTTTTATTTATATCATGTTTTAAAATTATGTGCTTACAGTAACCACTTTCGATATAAAAAAAATTTTATTAATATATTAAATTTATATATTTATATATAATAAGATTGATTCCGATATCATTTTTTCAAGCAGACTATTGGAATCAAAGCAAGCTAACAATTAAAACTTAAGTTGCATATACGCGAGTTAAGTTAAATTTTCCACGGCAGGTGCGCACAATTTTAATCGGGGACGCGACAAGAAACGAGATCCAGGGAGATGTGCTAAAAACTAACCCAGTAACCTAATACACATCTAAGGGGAGCCTCAATCTAAGCCGATACGCTTCTTCTTCTCCGTTTCCTCCCTTTCTCCATCATTCCCGTTCGTGCCTACCATCGATCGTACAAAAACCTCAACTTGTGTTCGTAGACGATAATAATTTACTAGCCACGTCCCGCCGCGATTTCTCGTTGATTATTCTACCGTTTATAGCCGCAATATATCTCGCAATTAAACACTTTGCGGACGTAAATGTCCCCCGATGAATACCCGCGGTGCTAACGTAACCAAAGAGCCACAACACCTTTTCTTGCGTGCGCAAATAAAATCCGCGTCGAAGAATCTGCGCTCGGAACGTTTTTCCAATGGACTCCCCATCCTCCTTCTCTCCTCTCTCTTTACATTCGCGCAATCACGGCAGACTAATTAAAGCTAGTGGTCTCGGTATCGGACCCGAAGTCGGGACCTTCGACCACGCATCTTTCCGAGGAGGGAATATAGCGTCGACGATAAAGTATTGCGACCATTACCGGCCGCCAATGACTTATTGCAGGATAAAGGGGGGGGGGGGAGTAATGTATGGTTACTTAAGGTAGTAATCATTCGCACATATGTTATAATTATCGTCGCGAGCGCGATTAATCATCGCGGGACGATCGACCCGCTCGGTGGTATGTACTTTGTTACGGTATCGCCCAATCGTGAGTTTCCTCATGAATTTACATGACTCGTGCGGTGCTCGAATCCCTAGGGATTGATTCGTAAGATCCCATCGTCGACAATTTGATTACGATTGTCTGTTGCTTTTATCGTTGTCAATTTCGCACGACGTCTCAATTGCCGGGTATGACGCTAATCGGGCTTCTAATGCGTTTACGAATACGAAATCGGGATCGGGAAAACAACGTGCGGTGGAGAATGAGCGCAACGTCGACATAAATAAACGTTACGATACGCGACGCGAGATCTACCAGATTGCGCGTTTAATATCTAGCTCCCATTCGCCGCGTGTGTGACGATACACTCATAATAACTACGTTCATACTTTGCACGCTCGGCCGATCGACACCTATGACATTCCGATATATCTAATAGCGCATATACTACGAAATTGACTGACCGTCTCGATAAGAACGGACTGTGAAAATCTATCTAATTGTCGCAACAAGTGCCGCAATCTGTTTCGTACCGTGATGTAAAAGGAAAAGCATTTCTCACAATTGCATAACGATTAGGATTGTCACTGGCATTATCTATGCGACCATATTGCTGTAATTATATGCCAGCGTTTGTTTAATCTTTGGTATTTTCACCTTTTGCTCCGATACCAGATAAAATAGAGTGGTATAAGATATCCGAAGCTACCATAGAAGCAATACAATGGATAAGAAAAAATAGAACAGACGTATCGGGCGAGTGCTACTAACACACATTATCGTTCTGAGATATGCATGCATGAGAATCAACAAAAATATTGATAAAGACTCGAACATATTGATTACTCATAGTTTTAGATTCCACAATCTACGCTTATGTCATCTTCTACAAAGGAGTTATATAAAATTTTTGAATTATATAAAATAGTTTACAAATATTTTGATCATGTAGAAGATCTCGACACTTTTATAATTAAGCCTCTCAGAAGCCAAAATTTATTCTTAAGTGTTTGTTTTATATAATCTGTCTACTCTTTTGTGTACATAAACTAGATTAAAGTATTTAAATTTGTGAAACACACATACATTAAAATATTAACCAATTAATTCAAAATTATTATTATTATTATTATGTTTAGAGCATGTGTCGAAATATCCTTCAATTATCTTATATCATATGACGTATATATTTCTAGAATCACACTTCAAACTTTGTTCTGTTTTATTTTATCTCAAAGCTGTCTGTGCATCAGAGGTTCATTTCATGCTTTAGAAATATAAGAAGACGCGAGGTAAATATCTTCATGTGGTGAGACTGTGACGGATATTCTGTCGTAGGCGTTTAATGACGGTGCCACGTTAGGTGTCAGTTGACGCATGACGTTTGGTTTTCGTGTGGTGCGTACTAACGATTCGTTGTGACAACAAAGATATAATGTTTTTCACGGTTATTAAACATGTCCGGCGACTTCGCACCGCAGGCACGCCCATTATGTAGCAACGGTGCGAGTGTGTAACGCCTTAGGATATATTTTATAGAGTGTTAGAGAGGCACCGATGCGGCTAACCAGCAGCCATTCCCTTCCGCATCCTGATTTTTTATTAAAGCCGCTGAAATTACATGAGAAGTGCTGGAAAAAATTTCGATTATCTAAGAAACGATACGATAATTTAAAATTACTCTCGTGAAATGTGTTCACACTCTTTCCTATTTATATTAAAAAATATCATATTTAATTATCAATCATGTAAAAGATATTTGATAAAACCTGAAAGAGTTTTACTTCCTTAATTAGATTAATAAATTATTATAGTAACCATTTTTAAACAAGTTTAAAAAGGAATATATTTAATAAAAAAATATTTTTTATTTGAAATTTTCGATACTTTATATGGGAACTAACTATATATTTTAATAGCTTCAAGAAAATATTTGTAAAGATCACGTTAGATATTTAGGTTTTTTTTTTTTTAAAGAAGTTTTCTCTCTCAGAAGTTAACATAAGCCTAATATTAAACTACTTATTTATGCTTTTAACTGAATAATTGAAAAATATAAAATATAAAAATATATGATAGCTATTTGAAGTATGCAATCGATGTCACAAGCGCATCTTTTCTTCGTCGATTCTACTAGGATCTCTTGATTTATACAAAATGTTGCAACTCATCTTTCGCAATGAGCGAATCATGTTGCTCGAATTGTTCTATCTCATTCAACAGGGAGAGTTATTTCCTCAGCTACGAGAAAAGAAATTGCATAGAAATAAGATCATTGCGAAATGAAGAGATGTCGAACAATAGGCACGTTTCACAATTGTGATCGCATAATTACGGTTCATCACGTTGGCATCAAACTCTATCGGTGTATTACCGTAACTTAAGCTGTGCCGAGGTATTCATTCAACTAATTGAATGCGAATCGATGAACGCCATGTGTGGGATTTGCATGTTAATTAACAGCCCATTCTAACCGATAATTTCGACGGTTAATTTATGCACTCAGTGAGTTTAAGCGTGTCGCACATAAATCATATAATCGCGCTCCGTGTTCGCCGAGAAATTTGTAACGTTGAAAAATAATCTTAGAGGAAATAAAGAATGGAGATAAAATGTAGCTCAAAACGATAGAATTAAAAAGAAATAAAACGCTGTAAAATGATAATAAAACTAACGAAACATAAAAACAGTTTTACTATAATAAACTATAACACAATATTTTTATATATTAATTTACATTAAATTAAAATATAAAATATTTCTTTTATATTTAATTATACTTCGACTACCTATAATATTTGACTGTATTAATTTGTATTATATTGCCTGAACTATACAACTCGATGATTATGAACGAGGCTTACAATTAGTGGCAGTGTCCGTATTAAACAATAAAATTATCTCAGCTAAGCGTAATTACAAGGAAACGCAAAATATCAAAGCGTACTAATCTCATGTTGCACCTGCTCAGTGATATTCGCGAAGAAGATGCGAAGCGAGCGAAATGGTCGCTGGTTTTTCTCATGAATCATCGCGAATCTCCCCATATTTTCGAAAACGGTGTAAATATATACGCGCATAAGTATCCCCCTCTTTCTCTCTTACGTTCCTCTCATTTTTTTTCTCGCATCCGTCCCGCGCCGCGTAATGCACACGGCCATGAGAGCGCGTAGCATATGTGTGCGTGTATATGCAATAAACGTAATACAACGTAGATTAAATGCCATGCCGGCACAACCTGCGGAACTCGAACATTACCGAGCAATGCGGTCGTAGTAGGTTGCGTGCGCCAAGTCTGAGCACGTCGTATTGTGTTCGGGTATGTATGTATGTATGCATGTATGCATGTATGTATGTATATATGTATGTATATATGTATGTATGTATATACCGTTTTGCGCATATATCGGACACGTAAATGCACGCACTACACATATGCGATGCGCTCCGGACATCGCCAGAGCGTGCATCTCCGCAACATTCTCTCGCGATTCAGCGTGTTGGAGTCGCGTCGCTCGCCGTTTCTCTCACTCTCGAGAGGGGCTCGTATGTACGTGCAACACGAGCAAACCTGTTGTTATTACTCCTCCCCCCGGTGTTATCTCTCTCACGCATCGGGCGCCGATTTTTATAAGCGAGGTGATTCACGAGGCAAGTTCATCAAGTCTCCTCCCTTACCTCTTCCGCAGGTACATCATACGCTTTCACGAAGATTAGAGAGAACGAAAGAGAGAGAGAGAGAGAGAGAGAGGAAGTTTTATTTCTATCTATCCCTTTTATTTCTATCTATACTTCCTATACTTGAACTATCAATGGCGTAAGCGGAGGACGCTTGCACGATTTCGAGCCTCTCTTCTCCGCACCAAGCGCAAATTGCATCTCGTAAAATCAAGCGAGAGAGCTGGCCTCGGCACTCCGCTACAAAAAGGACATACTTTAGGTGCATTACACTCCATTCATGCGCGCACTGAACGTTATAACTGTATGTTTGAATTCAACTCGAAGGATCCACAACAGCTTTACATTACTCTGGTACTCTTGTACTTTCTTCCTCGATAGAGAGTAAAAAAGAGGAAAAGAGGAAAAAAAAAGAAAACTTGATGTGTTGGAGGCTCTATACACGATATATGGAAGATTAAACGAACAGGAATACATCAGAGAAGATTTAAACTACAATTGAATCTTAACTTCAACATCTATTATTTAAGATTATTGCCAAATATTACGACTATTTTCAAGTTTGTCAAAGTGCAATATTGTGTAAACACTATTATATACGAAACGCATGATTATCGCAAGAATGTAGATAAATACGCGTGATTAACAACCGCTACTTTCGCTCTCACGCGGTACAATCGAAATTTATGGACCGTATTTTCCTAAAACATGTCTTATAATCTTCACGCTCGAGCCTCACGTTCTCTCTGATCATGCTCTTGCCTGATGTGCATCTTATGTTGTGTTTTCTATCAGCTTCGCCGTAAGCGCGTGTATATGTTCCATGATTCGAACACTTTGCTGCGCGAATATACGCTGGAACGGAAAGACGAGAAGAGAAAGAAAGAGAGAGAGAGAGAGAGAGAGAGAGAGAGAGAGAGAGAGAGAGAGAGAGAGAGAGAGAAAGAGAAAGACAGAGAAGCTGCGTCGTTATCTTTGCGCTTAAATCGAATACGGATGAAATTCCGAGACTCATACAAATGGACGACACCGTAGGAACTTCCTGCACTGCCGTTGTTAGCGTTTCGATCAGCGAAGACGATCAGCTGTTACGCGATCGTCCCACCTACACATCCGTGCGCGCGACAACGGCAAGATTCTGTCGCTAACATGATCCAACCACAACCACGCGAATAGCCGTGTAAAAGGTAATCAGGACAGTTCTCCTTTGGAAGATTAGTGCCGACGAGCATTACGCTTCTTGCGATCTTGATACGTTATTCCAGCTGCAGTGGCAATACTGATGATATCATTTGTCCTTGTTGTCGTCGGAGCGCGAAATGTAATTTTACAAGCAACTTGGGAGAAGACTAATGTGTAAAGATTATATTAAGCATATAAATCGACGAGTTAAGGCAAAAACAATCGGATAGAAAAAAAGATATGACATATATTAACTATATAATTCTAATTTTCTTCCTTACGCGCTTTTAAAATTTGTATACAAAGAGTTATTTTATTAAATTATATTTCTATATAATGTGTGTGTGTTATAGCAATGCAACTGTTGTTATTTTTATAATCTCTCACTTCTTCCGATGACAATTTTATACTAAGCACTATTTAGTAAAGCTTTATAAATGCAAATTGTATTTGACAAAATATAACAGCGATTGTGCACACACACATGTCAGATGTGTAATGTAATAAATAACTAAAGCAATCTTTTATGGTTATCGTAAAAATAAGATGTAACACCTCATGATTGTATCTGTGCGAAAACATGGACGAAACTGTTTCGTAATGTTTACGATGACACAAAGCGGTTCGTTCGAATCGAAAAATGGGTTCCTTTACTCGTCTTTTTAATGAAATAATATATATGCGCAGCGTTACATGGTCAAAGTAGAATTGGAAACATTATCATAAAAAGATCGAGTCTTGAAGTAACGATATAAAAAATAAAATATAGAGCCAGAGATTCACGAGCATATCTACTTTTCATATGCTATATACATATTCATAAAATAATACTAATATTAATTAATCTTTAAGCCATTAAAGTAGTTATGACTCGAGTAGAAAAACTCGAAGAAAGAAAAAAAATTACGAGAACGAAAATGAGAAGATCTAGATATTTATTTTCAGCGCATTAAATATTAAATGACCAGTTTTTCAATTCGGAGTCTATCTTTTCTTAATAAATATGTCAAAATGTAACTCAATAGCAATTGTATTAGTAACGAAACCTAAAAGGTTTCTCGCATATTTTTACTAAAAAATCAATTTTTAAATTTATAAAAATGTTATATCTCTTGCGTGTATATAAATTAAAAAAAAAAAAAAAAAAAAAACAATAAGCAAATCTTTCTTTTCTTTCTTCTCTCTGCGATCTTTTATGCGAAGTAAGCAAGAATCATAATGAAATTAATGTATTATCCTTGTATCCGTCCCTAAGTTGCTTGTATCCTGATCGAGATTACTAGTCGAATTTATGAAGCATCCCACCCATCTTAATAGGTATTTCTCCAACAGCGGAACAACAGAAGCAACGGCAGCAACGGAGAGCCCACGATCGCCGCGTAATTCACGCGGAGGAAAACGTGCGGCGATTCGATCGCATTCGGCGGGCATTAAAGCGAAAGGTGAATGAAATAAAAAGTCTCGGAGTCGAGAGAACGCACGAGTGGAAAGAATAAGGGCGCCGTAAGCCCTCCGGTAGCGTATAAACGTAGCCGAGCGGGGGTCCGTGGCTGGGCGTTCTTTGAGATGCTCGATCGCTTCGCGGCGCGGAATCAATATTGTTGGATTGCTTCGATAACGCCTCGTAAATATAATAAAGCCCTCCAATCCCTCCCCGATGCCCTTGCCCTATACGTATTTCCCTCTCGCGTAAGGCAGAACTTGCCTTAAGAGAGATAATGGTCGAAGCCCAGGGCACCCGGTGGGCCGATTGGAGGGGGACGCGATGGTAGAGGGCCCCAACCCCTCTTTGCCCCCGTCTCGCTCTACCACAACGTTTTCGCTTTCTCTCGTTCTCTCTCCCTCCCACCCTGTTTTCCTCCCTCTCCGTCTGCCTCACGATCCCACACCACGATGCGGCGCGGGCAGACCTGCCGGGCACCAGAAGAGCCGACTCAGTGAGTTTCAGTCCGAGCCGGCGAGCGCTTGGCTCTCTATCTCTTTCTCTCTCTCTCTCTCTCTCTCTCGGCGCGCGGTCACCCATATCGTCGGTTCCCCGACGGCATCCGTGACGGTCCCCGAACACCTCCGATGGCTGCGTGTGGTCCCCATCTTTTTTCTTAGCCGGTGAGTTCCGTGCAACCCGTGATAACGAAGACGAAGCCGTCCACGGTCATCATCTACGATCGTCGCCAGGGTGACGACTTTTCGAGCGACTTCTCGCGGAGTCAATTCCGAAACGATTGCGAATTTCGCGATTGCGTCTTGTAATCGCAAAATCGTCGATTAACTGTGACTGATTAAGATCGACGAAGGATCTTGTAAGGTGCGACCCGGCTTGAGAGGGCAAGCGATATTCCGGCCGGTGGGACTCTGTCATCTTCCGCTCCGAAGGCGCTCGGAGACTTCGACGACCGATACGGAGGATGTCACGCTTCGTGGACCACCCTGGCTGCCGCGGCCGTCGCCGTGTCGCGGTGGCTACGATCCTGCCGGCGATCTTGCGGTGAGCGTCGCGTATGCGTGCTTCCTCCTCATGCTGTATATATATATATATACCGACGTAACGTGCGACATAGTGTGACTCTCGCCGAGTGTCATTGGTGAGTCAATTAGGCTCTAGAGAAACGACGCGGGTCGTAGCGAAGCGCAGCCGATGTGGTCTCCAACGAGATTGATCGGTTTCTTCGAGTGATGATTTCTCCGTGGAAGAAAGAAGTCGGTGTTGTTGTTGTTGTTGTTGAGTTGATAGGCGGACGTGTGATTTATCCGAAAAAGAATACTGCGTTAAGGACGAACACAGAGCGCGAGTGACAGTACGCGTTTAGTGTGCGTTTCCTTTTTTTTTTTTTTTTTATCTACGTTTTCGCCCATGGATTGTGCCAATCAAGGATTAATGTATGCCGGAAATTGCAGCATGGAGGACATAAGCGTAAGTATTACATGCTGCTTCGTAAAAGCGGAAACTCCAAGCTTGAGAGCTACTCGGTGAGTTCCGCCAGATTCATCCACCGTGAACATTAATTGCGTAATTCCTACTATTATTCGCGGCGACATACCGACAATATGTGGCGAACGTGTGTGGCATTTTGCGCACAATCCTACCAAATTTCGTGATTCATTGCGAAAATGAATAGCAAGTCGAGGAATCGTGCATTATATGCTCTGTTCTATTCTCTTTAAATATAGTGACTATATTTATTTGTTCATTGTGTTTAGTATAAAATATATGTGCAAATATATTTTTCATTCTTTACTATCATTTCGGAACATTACTCCACTTTTTTTCTCATATTGTCATGGACCGGTTTCAATACATAAACGTTAATTAAATCTCATTTTAACAAATCTACACGTAAAACGATTCACAGATAGAAAAAAGAATATAACGTGCGTGTCTGTAATTATCTCAAATATTCCAATATTGTGCTATCGTTTACCTCTTCTTATTTCCGTGCCGAAAGCGCTGTAGCAAAAGTCACGCGGCAGAGAAACGGAGTTGTAGTCCGAGAAATGAGTTCGTCTACTCCCCAAAAAGTAGCCCGGGATGGATCACCGTCGACGCCCGTAACAGTCGTTGTATTAAGGCAGCGACAGACAAATTTCCGTTGACGAAGCGCAAAAAAAAACGGCCTTCTCGCGGAGAGACGAGTGCCGGGGATGGAATCGGGCCTGGTCGCTCGTTACACCCCCCCCCCCCCCGGTCGATTAGTCTCGGGGGACGCGGTAGTTCGCAAAGTCGGGGTAGTCGCGTCGCCGAGATGCCGCGTGCGCGCGAACGCGAGACGACGGCGAGCTTATTAGTTCGCATTGGGTCGACTCTCACGCGTCCACCGCTGCGGGACAATGCGCCGGGGATTGCATATTGTTGTTTATATTTACGCGTCGCGGCATAAATCTTCGTTTAAGTCGCATTCAGCCGCCATACGCTGAGAGTATAGGCGCGCGCGAGCATGCACAACACATACATATTCGCACACCGGCCGCTCGCTCGCTCGCTCGCTCGCGAACGGAGCGCGCGCATGGTTCGTCACGGATAACGCGCGGTCTTCATTAAACTTAACTTCTTTGCGTGCCGACCGGCCATTAAGGACGGAGGACCGGCCTACGACTAATTTGTACTGTAAATGAGATCTCGAGGATCGTTACCCGCGTGAAACAACGTCATTCTAACGGTCGGAACGCCACTGCTACGTGATTACCGCTTTCGGCTGACGAATGGGAAAATAGATAATAGCTACTTGGCATTTATTTCTATTGTTGATTTTTTTGCAATTTGTTTTCGTCCTATGTATACGGATAGGAAATAATTGACGAGATTATATTTCAAGATTGCTTGAAATTTGAACTTGATAATGATATACCGATCTTTTTCTAAATATTTATACAGAGAATTAACAATATGTTGCGTAAAAAATATTCACATGCGAAATAAATTTTTCAATCAGAAGCTAATATGTTTACAACAAAGAGAATTATTTGACACATGAAGCATTGCATTTCAGGCATGATTGTTTCCGGCAAAAAATTTTATCATTTTTACATGTGTTCATAAGGAAATATAGTCGGCAAATTTATAGACAGAACAGTTCGATGATTTAAAGGATGATTTAAAGGAATGATTTATAATAGAACTATTGGTTTAACTCATCCAGCCCACACGCGAACTTTAAATGCTTCCCATAGTGCCATAATTAGATTTACAAAAACTGTTGATAATTTATTGCATCGTAGAAAATAAGTAAAGTTTAACGGAACCAGGCAATGTGCTTAATAATTTAACAAGCTTACAGTTTAGTACTAGCCATATATTCATGCACATCCATTCCATTGGCTATATTATAATACTGCATATATCCAGCGTGTTATTCAATGTATTAATGAAGGGCAGCCGCACTTTTGATCGAGACAATAGCCCTTCGTATCTTCACGTACATCGAATAATGCTTCCAAAGATTAAGACATTATTCGTAAGATATACTTATACATCGCGAGGCATTCTACGTATGGTAATGCGGCGTACACTGCTTTTGGAATTGTCTATGCGTGCGCGAAAGCGAGATTGCCTGTGTGTGATGACTACCTTCAGATCGCGCCGGAGCAATTTTCACCGGCTAACTGATCTACCTGCTTATACGTACCGCGATCAAGTCCATCCGCGAGCATTTATATCGCTACAGCAAGCAACAAGTACGGGGCGCACGTAATATTTTGCCTAGGCACGAGCATCGCTTGCGGAATACATTACGGCCATTAAATTATGGAATATAGCGGCGAGCGCGTTTTGCGAGAATTATTTTGCCATGTAAAGGGAAATTTATATTCCCTCTTCCTCCCCCGCGCAAACATTAATTCTTCGTACGGTTAATGGCATGGTGAAAAGTGCCGACGCGATCCCTGCAACTCGATAGCGATTCGAAATCACGCTGTAACGTCAACGGGGATACATGCGTCGATCTTCAACGCGAATGACAGTTGCGATTAATCCATGCTGTTAAAGATGCTTTCTATAATAATTATTTTTAATTAAAAAATACGCGCTGTTCAGGGAAACGGATGCGACCATAATCACCTCGTTAAAAGTTTACGTTTGTAGAATATTGAGTTAAGAATGATGACATAAATGTCCAATGATATATACCGATTATAAACTATTTTAATGCCAATGCGATCTTGGCGTGCATAGACAGCATGATGCGCTTACATATAATCATATAAGGGATTTTAATAAGACAGCGCGCGGATATACATATAAAGATTCCGTAGTGCAACGTTTTCTTCAAAGTGACGTAATTTATAAGGATGTTAGTGGAATTCTACTGAGATGCCATTAAATCTGAAGTTAGAGGATATGGCTATTAATTCATCGCTAAATGAATTAACGACAGATGCGTTGTCAGGGAGGCCAGCACATTTGACCAGATCCATCAACGCCATGCCTTAAACAGTTAGACGATTGCTTCAACCGGTTACCCGCCACATAATCTATCCGCTCTTCCTGAAGAAAATTGTGGCGTATCATATGGCTTCGATTACCTCCCGCCTGTACAAACACTTGAAGTATACATATACATGAATCTCTATGACGACGCCCGAGGATGTTGAAGAGTGTGGAAAATCTGATGCAAATAGCGCGAATACTGAGCTCGGCAAAATGTTTTAAAAATTTCTCTGCTTTTCTGGATTTTAATAAAATTTTATAATTATTTGTCTCTTCTAAGATTACACGTGTGTGTGTATGTGTGTGCGTGCGCGCGAACACACAGTCATGCTTTAACTCTTTTTCTGTCCCTCTCTTCCTTGTTCTCCTTACCTCCGTGTCTCGCCACATTCGGAATTCGGACAGGGAGAGAGAAAGAGGCCCCCCCCCCCTTTCACGATTATCAAAGGGGAGGAGCTGGTGGCGCGAGGGAACAGCGTCAGCGGTCTTCGCGTCAGATAAATCTACGTCGCGATCTGCGTTCAAGAACGTCGTTATCTGCCTATGTATATGCGGGCACCTGCAGGCCTCGCATGTGCGTGTCCGGCCCTTACAGGAGCGGCGGGCTATCGTCCATCGCGACGGAGGTTTCCGAGGGCGCGTCGGACTTAACGATGAGAAGAGGCGCATGGACCAGCTGTTACCGATATTACCCCGGCTTTGTTTTTAACGTCGGAATGGAGGGTTGATAAATTATGGCGACATTTATAAGGCGGGTCGATTAACGAATTAATGGTTAGCAGCGAAGAGAAAATAGTATTTCGCAAAGTCTCCTAACGATCGAAATTAACTGACTCGCGTTCGAACGTCAAATACATGTATAACAAACGCAAAAGTAACAATGTGCGACTTATAAGCGCGCGATATAATTTAGTAATCATCGCGCGCAGAAATTGCCGAGAGAATTTGGTATATGAAAAGATTTATTATTGTATTGATTGAATTATATATAAAAGTGAAAGTAGAAATACGTATTAATCATGCAGAAATATCATATAACTTGCCGCTTTTGTCGTGAGAGTAACTTTCATAAATTATTTATTATAGAGCACACGTAATCGATGCACTTGTTAGTCCGGGAAACTCGTTGCTGTCGGTTTACCTACTCTCGTCACATCCGATTCGATTACCGTAAGAACCGGATTTCTGCATGATTATCGTGAAATATGTATGTATGCCGAGACGGGGTGACTTTTGCTCGGACTTTTGCATCGCGTTGATACACGAGAAATCGGCGAGTCGGGAACCCAAACGTATCAACCGTTTCTCGCAGCCGATCACAAAGGGGCGAGTACACGAATCAGCTGCTTATCTAATTGCAGTCAGGGCTACGTGAGTACGCGTTCAATTACGCATATCGCATCTCATTAAAATCGACGCATAAATCCCTCGCATTAAAATAACCATTTTCCGGATTTTATGCCTCAAAAATAAAAGAAGTTGAAAGTTTAAGAAGCTTCCTGTAAATTGCTTTCTGAAAATAAAATCGCTTCCTGCAAATTATTTGGATAGAAATAAAGAACAAAACCGCAAGAGACGCGTTTCCACTTATTTGTTTTGTCCGCGACCGGTCCCAAAATCACCCACAATTCGAAACTTTTCGTGCATCTGCCGTTTTCCATGCGCTGAACTAGTGCGTGTTCTCGAAAACGGAAGCCTCGAGACCACAGTCATATTTCACTCCGGTACTCTGCTCGCACGATATTTTCACGTCGTCAGCTGTTACGTTTTCCCTTTTAACAGACCGGGGCAAACCTAACTTCAAAAATTATCGATTGCGGGTGGGACGCGAAAAGTGAGTCATCGGTAAGATGCGGCGACTAAACGAGTACTCAGGCTTCCTCCCTCGGAGACTCCATCTAATTGGCAGTTACTTTCTAACCGATGTCTACCGACGTTGGCGTATACGCAGTGGGCGCGCATGCATATGCATGCATCACGACGTAGCTTCCCTGGAAATTCTTGGTGCGCGGATTTACGCGATAGGATGCCCCCGCGACCCTGAGATAGCGCAGCAACGAGAAAGGCAAAAGCCGACGCGACGCGACGCGACGCGAGAGACCTTATTCTAGGTTGTTTTTACCAACGGAACTCTATTCGATGGAGAGTAAAAGCGGCAAAGTTATTTACAATTTACATCCTATTCGTTCGTAAATAATGGCGCGCGCTTAAGTTTTACCGAAAATTATCCGCGCGATTTGGCCGTAAAAGCGCGCAGAATGTACGTACGTAGGTATATACGATATAACGAAACAGCATGTGCTGCTTCTGAAATTATATGTAACGGTCAGTATAACAGTAATTGAAATATGTTATAATTATATTTGATCTTGAAGTATAAAAAGAAAAAGCAAAATTGAAATTGTAGATTCAAATATTGACGTATTATTCGAATTTGATATTTTAACACAAGTATCGTTAATCGAATCGTAAATAATTGATCGCTGAAAGTCGTAAAACTGATAATATCGTAAACATTAGCGTGGCGCAAGCAATAAATTTTACATAAATACGTGCTGCATATTCATATCCATCACGCAGTACCGTTCAAAATACTTTCCGCGCGGTTGATGGCTACACAACTGCTGATCATCGCAAGAAGAATATCCCTATAAGACGAATCTGGAAGCAAGAAGTCCCATTACCTTCTTCTCGAAATTTATCTTCTTCGTATACGAGACAGCGCGGCCGATGGCGGTTGAGAATCACCCGGTGTATTACGCGAATACTTATTCGCGTCATTATCGATACTTAATCATCGACGAAAAACGGCTACGGTTGCGCCGCGGCCTTCTGGCCACCTCGGCGACGGCGATCGAAATACTCTACTGTATTTCGCCGGCTGGCAAATATTTACACAGTTTATCATGGCCCCCTCCACGGGAATTCGACATCGGATATCTCTCACTCCTTAATTAGCGGGATCCGCAACGACGACGAAGGGAATGGAAGAGTCAGTGCGCGAAAGGACGGTCCAGAGTAAGACTCTCTTTTCTCTCGTAGGCGAGAGATGCGCGTCGAGTCATGCATTATGTATACTACACTCCGGGTATACCGAACGCCTAGAAACATTTCCCGACGCAAGTAACGTGCCATAGCGCCGGTACCTGTATTTATAGAGATACGCAAATTGGCTGCAACCGCCGGCCACACCGCGAAATGCCTCGTCGGCGTGGAATGTGCAAGTTTTCGTCGTGAAATCGTCGCGTCGGTCGCCGCATGCTGCGTCTGTCTCGTCGTCCACTCGAATAATTATAATTGTTAATCGTCAGATCGTCGCGCCCGCGAATAAAGGAATCGCAGAAGCGTTAACTTCGACGTTACACATTTATGTTACGATATTATATAATTATTGATTATTTTTTTCCTTTGATATTATAAAATTATTAACCATAATTACGACACATTAAATATGATGTGTAGTAATTAGCTTTCTAATTAGAATAATTTTGCTCTTCAGTCATAATATTTTAGAGACATCTATTATCTTTTTTAAAAGAGTTAAAAATATCAAGCATATGTTCAGTAGCCAATAATTTTGTTGCTCATTTTATTGAAAAATTTAAATGCGAATACGGCACATATTCTTACAAGTTTCTTTTCGTACAGCTCTATCTCGTTTTTAGATAAAACTAAGGAAACATCTTATTTGTTTTAATAAAATACTTATCAATCATTAAATGATACATGTCACATATTTGTTACGTGACTAATAATTATTTATGGAGATTGTCTAATGCTGGTTTATGTGTTTAAAGTGAGTCAGCAGTTTCAAATGAATATCGACTTCACAGTTAATGTAATACGAGTCATTTCTAGTTAATCAAATACATTGCTATCAAATGGATAAGCTATTATATCAATCACCGTATATAATTTGGTATGTGAGACATATGCGTCATCCCTTGAACGTGTTTTAAATTTGTATTTACATTAATTTGCACGTGGCGTCACGCGAAGTATAAAGTCATAATATACCGTGGCTAAAGAAATATTAACTGGTATGAAATATGCGAATAAAACAAAGTTGAACAATTTGGCAAACCCTATCGCGTGTTACGATGTACAGTATACTCTCTCGTTTTTTTTTTTTTTTTAAAGGAAAGAATGTTTGCAAGTCTCTTTCACTAAAAAAATGTTGTCATTCGGTACCTGCTCGAGAAGTTCTTGTAATCAACGAGTCATTTATCTGTACTTATCTGTATTTATCTCAATCTTCTGTAACGAGCTATTTACGAAAATTCTTTCGTATTCGATGGTCAGGCATATAACAAAAGTAAATAAGAATTTCATGTATTTTAGGCATAGACGTATGATAATACGTCTTGACGTATCTGATAAGATACGTCAGTTTAACTGTTTGTATTTTCTGATGATTGTACAAAGAGCATAAATTTTTCATATACGAATGAACGTATCGCACTCGGTTATTATTATTCTGCGAAATAATTTTGATTTATTATGAATAATAGTCAACGATTATAATACACGCGAATTGTTATTGTAAATACAAACGACGATAAATTCGACGGAAGATTCAAGAGAAATGACAAAATAGGACTCTATTGTCTTATCTTACTGCGAGCGAAACCTATTTGAATCTATACCGCTTGCAGCTTACTTACATAATTTCTCACGCATTGAGTAACATCCGTGAATGCTTGCACACCTAAGGTTTCTCACAGTGATATTTCATTGTATTTCTGACAAGAGCGTATATGGAAACACATTTATATAGTCACTCGGATGCATCAATTAGCATTGCATATATGTACATATAGAAAGTGTGATAGCACGAAACACGAAAGTAAAGCAAGACACGGATTAAAAAAAAATCGATTAGTCATACTCTTAACTTATTTTGTAATATGATATCGCCATTTCTCCGATAGTGTTGATGAAGCTGAGATTAAAATAACGATTAATTAGCAATCTATCACGAACCATGCCAAAGACTTATCACGTATCCAATTTTCTATCGACAAATCCACATCGCTCAATCAAGTCCATGACATGCTCTTGCCATGCACGCGCTAGATTGAATACCTACATACATATGCAAGGCGATACTCGTCAAGGTTAAACGTTAATTGACCGTCGCGAGTACGATATGCGATCGGCATCGAAACGATGCGGAATTATTAGCTTTATCGAGTATGAAATTAAGATGTAGACTAGCTCACTCTCTTTCCCTCTCTCGTTCTCTTTTTCTTTATAATGTATAACTCTCACAATCAGTACACGCTGGTATAACCCTATATTATGACGGTTATATGTATAAACTCTCTTTCTCTCTTTTTCTTTCACAATCGATATACGAAGTCGCTGGACCCTGAAGTCACGGTAAGCACTCAGAATAAATAAGAGGTAACTTCGCCTCGATTTACTTACAGCCCTTTCCTTTCACACACATACACTCATGCCTAGATACGCGAACTTCGTGATTCAACTCTTGACCATTGTGACGATAAATGCTCTGACAAAGGCCCTGCCCTTTACTTCGTTAACCTCTGGCATAAATATTGACTGAAACGATCAAATAAGGCGCAACAGGTGGAACACAGAGATGGATAATTATATGTTATCAACGAAAAATAATGTTTTAATGGGATTAATCGTCTTTTTTAATTCGAAATTATTGTGAATTATAGTTATAAGTGTGCTATAAATGCATAAAACTCTTATATTTTGATTGTACTACGATAAAAAATGATTAAATGTGCGTAAAATTACTCAATTTATTAGATTCTGAACAAACAAATAACAGACACGTTCCGTTAAAGAGATATCGGTAAATGCATCTAAAATCGTCGATGCAACTGTGTATTTTACGATCACGTTGATACAGGAATATCTCGAATTCCGGTCCGAAGCGCTTTCCAGCTGCCGCCGACGAAGCCGCGTTTTCCTTCTTCGTAAGTACGTCGTAGACGAGAGAGATACGTATTAGCTCGCGGCATCAATCAAAGGAGAAAGAGGAAAACAAGGTATTCCACGGTCGTATCGCGGCCGCAGGGTGGCTAGCGCTTCTTCTCTCTCCTCACTCAGACTGGCTTTTGGTCCAGCTTAACTAACGCCTAACGCGTCTTATAAGTACGAGCCGGCTCGCATAACTGCAAGCAAGCGGTTGTTGCGGCCTCGCCCCTGACATAAGGAAGTCTCGACGCCGTTGGTGCGGCGCGTTGCTGCTATACTAATCGCTTGCACGAAGGAATCAAGCAACCGGCACAGCCGTGGATGCGCCGTCGCCATCGTTACTTCGCCGGTGCTGCTAATTTTCCCCTCATTACAGTTCAATGCGTTCTATGGGCTCTTGCCGCCGTTGTAAGACTCGTTAGTGCAATTGCCAGCCGGGTAAATCGCGGCTCGCGTGCGCCCCAGACAGGACGCCCACGTGTGTAATAGCCGATAGAGTCAGAAGGCTGTGTCAAGCGCGCGTCTTTAAAAAGAGGAGACAGAATCGACGAGACTCGAACTTATTGTCGGAGATCGATATATTATATATCGGAGATATAAACGGAAATCTCTCATAGCGGACGTGACTTTATGACGGCGTTAAATTACAGAGTTCAATAAGCGTGAGAAACTGTGCGGAACACTTTTAAATATAAATTAATTCATATTTAATTTTAATACTAATTAATTCATATCCGTGAGAATCGCGAGCTCTAGAGATAATTTCTCGATTAGCTAGAAAATATAATATATATTTCTATATTATAGTTAAATTTTATATTTTTAGAGAAATATATATTTTTTAATATTTTAGAGAAATATATATTTTTTAATATTTTTAATTATATATTTTTAAAGAAATATATATTATATATATTATTTTATAAATATATATCATACATACACACACACACACACACACAAAAATATTATTTGCATAAAATTAGCTCGAATCCAGGCTTTCTGGGATAGGAATCCAGCTAATTAAAAGATACGATCGTTAAAATTATTCAGTTCGCAAGTATCTTCGTTAAAATTATATTTCTGCTCATCAAAATGATAATTCAGGCATCATCATGGAGATATTATATGCTGAGAGATTGTTTGTACGGACTTTGCGTATGATTCACTCTCTGACGCGGGCGCTATGGATCGACTTTCCCAAAGTATTATCAAGCCATGCTAACGATTATTTAGTAATTACGGCGGATGATTACAGAGCTTTCGGCAGCGGCAATGTAAGCCGCGCGAGAACGGGACAAGTTTATCGTCGAGCTGTGGCATCTTGATAAGTAGGGCATTATCTTCGCGCAGAAGGCTCACAAAGATTGATGATCGGCCGCTTTTTTTTTTACGCGCACCTCGGTAAACGTAATAAGCCTCGCACCGACCGCGTTTTAGCGTAGATGACACGCGCGCTCTAATTACATCCATTCTCTATTGCGCGCATAATGCGCACGTCGGGTGTGATTTATGCCGCGGGAATTCTCTCTCTCTCTCTCTCTCTCTCTCTCTCTCTCTCTCTCTCTCTCTCTCTCTCTCTCTCTCTCTCTCTCTCTTCTCTCTCTCCCCGTCCCAAGGGATAACTTAAGATGTAATCTAACTTAAGTCTGGTAACGCGCGCAACCATACGAGCACTCTTCGTACGTAGTAAGTGATGGACGACGTTAATATCATTATTTGTTGCAAATTACGTGAGTTATTCCGGGGATCGACCGGCCATGTACGTGGGATTGACGGACGCGAAATATTTATCAAATTGTACGGAAGAAAACGGGGGACGAAACTAAGAGACGTCGCACGCCCGCCGCGATATCTGAACTATGATTACCGATTTTCATGCGCGTTTACCTGCGAATATCCCCGAGGAAAGGTGAAATCATGTACGTCGCCCGGCGATACGCCGTACAACTTGAAACAAATATCGTGCTTGCCGGGAAACACGCGCGAATACATTCCGAAAGAGTCCATGTATATATGTATACACATACATATAGTTTCCGATAAATGCGTGTCTTCACATTTGCCCCGTAGACTGGAGAGAGCTTGTACTTGTAGAAAAACCGCATAATATTAAGCGTGGAAATTGGTGGTAAAGGAGATAGATAGCGTTCCGTGGATTTGCCTAAGATCTAGCCGATTTAAACCGGAGTTCGATGCTTAAAGAACATTATCGAGATTTTCTAGAGATTATCGCTAGCTCACCTTTTAAAACATTATTGACGAGTCGCTTATTAACCTCAAGAATATCCGGCTTCTTTCATTTTATGCATTATTACAAGCGTGGTAATATTATACTCGCAAATATTATAAATAACTCGTATCAGAATGGCGCTTTGCAATTTATTGTTATTAATATATTTTATTTAGTTATTAGTAACACTCTAAATATACGCATACAATATATATGTGTGTGTGTTTATAATGAGATGATGTAGAAATTAAAAGAAAAAAAAAACCTAGCAAATAGAGTAAGAAAAGTTCAGTTGTCAATAACGATACGATAAACTTGCTGACTTACTAAAGATGGGATTTCGTAACGACTTATCATGCATCAACCAAGAATTAAGATGAAAGCAACCGGAGGGATGCAAGCAAAATAAAATACCGGTCCGCGACGTGCAAGTCGTGAGAATCGGAATGATTAAGGGGAAGGAAAGCCCGACGATCGGCAGACGCGTTATTAAGACGTCGCGGTATCCATTGGCTCCCGATGAAGATGTTCGACGACTAACGAGAACGATGAATACCAGGTTCACCTCGGGCGAGAAGATTGCGGTCGGTGGAAGGTGCGCGGTAAAGGAGAAAGGGGAAAGGGGCCAGGAGGACCACGAAAGCAGAGGGAGGAACGGCCAACAAAGAGCGCCTGCAATCCACGAGTACCAAAGGCTCAAAATAAATTGCTTCGTGCTTCGTGTCTCGCATGCTCGATCTTCGGGGCAGGAACCATGATACCCGGAGCGGAATCGTTGCGGATCGGTAGGCAAATTAGGAGACCTCGAAGGCGCGACGACTTCTAATGGAGACGTTCGGAAAGAAGGGGGGGGATAAAGAAGAAGACGCGGGGGGGGGGGACACAGGTGGATAGAGAGGAGAGGACAGAAAGAGAGAGAGAGAGAGAGAGAGAGAGAGAGAGAGGAGAAAGAGAAGAATGAGAATACGAGATAGTCCCTCTGGGCGAGAAGACCGCGGTCGTTTTCCCAAGCGCGGTGGAAGAAGAGGATGAAAGGGGCCGCTCACCGAAGACCGATAGGAAGGGGGAGGGAGGGGGGGGGGAGTGAAAGAGCCGATTCGTAGGTAATTCGTTTCTCCTTTTCGAACCTGTATTTAGGCTCTCCTGTCTCGTCTTTCTTGCTTGCTCGCGGGTTTCCGTCGCGTGTGTGTACGGATGCGCGCAAGCAAACACTCCTTCTCTTTCTCTCTCTCTTTCGGAAGAAGTATCCCTCTCGAGTCCGGCCCGATAATCGATCCAGAAAAGGTGCAGAGGGACCTTTTTACGATTTATCGAACGTCGTTAAGGTTCCAACAGAGTAACGGCTCACTCGACGCGGTAACCGGGACGCGGGACCAGAGTAAAGGAATGCAAAAAATATCATCGCAGATTATTCTCCGAAACATCCCCTATTGTTAATAATATCATATTTTTATTTCTCTCTTTCTCTCTCTCTCTCTCTCTCTCTCTCTCTCTCTCTCTCTCTCTCTCTCTCTCTCTCTTTCTTTTCTTCCTATGCTTTTCCAGATTTTTTGTCTCGACTTGTCAACAATCAAATCTATCTTCAACGAATCTTTCCTAAAGCTTACTCACTTCGCGGATTGTTTTGTTTCGACTGATACTTTCGCAACTGTTGGTCTCCTCCTGTATTGTGTTGTATGGATAGAAGTGAATACATACATATATAATGTATGTATTCACTTTTTATCCATATTAAAATTTTACATTAAGAAACACTATTTCCGCCTTTCCCCTCTAGGTAACAAATGAATGTTCTTGTAGGTACATAATGTTTCTAGTTCTTCGCAGTCAAGACCTAATGCTACAAGGTATTGAAAAATTTTCAATCCAATTCAGCATACAATGCAAGTACTATCGTTCGCAAAGCAGTTCAATTTTCTCTTGCACAGGGATCAGCAACCCGATTGTGATCGATCAATCGATCAGATCTCGTACTTGGCTGACCTCATATTTTATGACATAAAAGAAATTGTCTATAATATTCAATTATCATAAACTATTTGTTAAACATTTATATGAAAATTGATCAAATCATCAAATATCATTAAAAATTAGCATACTTTTATGTTGGAGATTTTTTCTTCCTTTTTCCTTTGCTTCTACACTTAGAGTAATATATCCGTATTTTTATTTAATGCAACAGATCGTTTCCGTATTTTTATTCAATATGCAACAGAAAAATTATTTATTATTTATTTAAACTTTTTCTTTAAGAAAAATTGGCTTTAAATTTGTATATTATATTCATATCATATTATATTATAATTGTATTATTCCACAACATTGCAATAATTTATTTCATGATTGCAAGAATATTCCAATCATGAAATAAATTATTGCAATGTTGTGGAAAAATATGAAAATATTTAGAATATTAGAATTTCCACGATAATGTAACTATACATAGGATGCCTTTGTATTTTTATCGTGATGAACATCATCGTTTCGATGTTTACATAAACACCAGCACGAATTCTTTTTTAGCCAGTGCACGTCACCCGACAAACATGTGCGATGAAAGTCAGTTAAAATATCGAAGACAGCTGCCTCAACATAAGCAATGTCTATCATATACAGCGACTGCTTAGTCTAAAATAATTTAATCAAGCGCCGTGTGGATCTTATTTTTCGTAAATGTCCTGACTATGGAGTCTCTTAAATAAGAACCATAAGAAATCTCGTCAAAATATGCGCGTGATCGAAACGATATTGCTGTTTTTCTCGAAGTAACGCGTGTCCATGCCGCCATAAAAATACTTTTAAACCAAGAATGCGCTCGTAAACTTTAATCAAGACGAAAAATATCTCCGTGCCTTGTTAGCGTTATCAGCGATGGAGCTTCCATCCACTTGTAAAGAACAGACAACGAAGGCAACGTGGCTCCGTCAAAAGTGTCTCAAAAGCGTTCCTCCAAAGGCACAGAACACGCACTCGACTCTCCCTTTCTCCGGCCCTTTCTCCTCCTCGCGATCCTGGTTCCTAACAAGGTTCTCTCCTCATCGCGCGTCTCGCTTTCGTTTCTAGTTTCGGGAATCCTCCTTGCAGGATAACGGCTGCCATAAAATGGCAATAAAACGTCAATTCTCGCCGCCTTCTTATAAACACCTGCGGGCATTATAAACACGGAAAATTATCGTTACCCCCGGTACAACCGCGCCAACGAACCTCCCCCGCGGCATCAACCGGAAGCGGCCGGTTGCGGGACTATGCGATTTAGTTGCGCGGATAACGGTGAGCTCTCGTGCCAGAATGCAACGGCGGGCGCGCCACAACACGCGGCGCAGAAATGCATCCTGTATCTCCTCCATCCTGTACCGCTCTGTCTGCGTCGTGGGACGCGTGTACAGAGATGTGGAAAGTAAAAATCGACGAGAGATGATCGACATGAGAAGAAAGTTGCGAGGAAACGGCAAAGCTGAATCTGTTCGCACGATCTGAACAGAGCCTCGCGCAGCAGTCTGCCATAAATATCCTATTAAGAACGTTGCATTATATGTACATAGATATGATATTATGTTAATTACGTATGTATACGGGACCGACCGCTCTCGGATGAAAATGTATGTGTATATGTGTATATTCTGTATATATATATATATATATATGTATAACGCGTATTGCGAGTTATATCGGTGATACCGCCACTACCTCTTGACGATACCGGAAACTTGTGCGGTATGAGGAGCTTCATTAGAGTCCCACGATCTCATCATTATTTTTAGATGCCTCTGTTTATGAGTAATTTTGAAATTAATCACAATACGGCAATAGAAACTCGTATTTAATTTTTATACTCGCCTGACTCGATCACACACACACACACACGACGTGATAGAATTTATCATAGTTTAATGCAAAATGTTGAGCATATTTTACAATGTTAAGCACATTTTATAATGTTAAATATACTGGAGCTTCTTCCGCTTGAAAAAGGATTATATTAAAAACCGGCTCTATTATCATAAATAAACAATATTATGGGGTGCTATATAATAATAATTATATTAAGAGCTAGCTGAGATGTTGCCGCAAACCTTTAAATATTCTTTAAATTAGAATCAGAGATTACAGTTTATGTTAAAGTAACCCGATATACTTAACACACCGACTCTTGATCGTACTTTATCGGATTATTCCGCCGCGAATTCTCGCAGGCGGAAATCGACGTAACTGACATTCGGCGGTTCGCTGAGACGCTCGGTTAATAAAGATATTCTTATGAATATATTCGTAATTATAAAGATATTCTTATGTGAATTCCTCGCATAACGAGATTTTGTGGCCGAATAAAAGGAGCCTAATTTAAGCAGTAATCTTAAAAATTCATAAGTACGTGAGCCCTTGATCGCAGTCTCAACGATGCTGCGGTGCGAAAGTAGCCGAAAGAAGAAAGAAAGAAATTCTTGTTGTGAAGAAAAAAGGATGCGTCACAGGTTTACAGAGAATTCCGTTATCAGCGATATTCAAACGACGGCCAAACGACGTACACGGAACCCCGTCGAGATCCATGGGTCCTTCTAATTCCCATGCAAATAAACCAATTTATTTCTTTTTTGTCTCGTTCTGATTAACAGTCGTTTCGATTATAAATCGCAGGAAATTCACATGATCGCCGCCTAATCACAGGCCGCAAATGTTTTTCACCTCCGGGAGAGATCCCTGTACAATTACTCAAGAAGCAAAGAGCGGATCTTAAGAACTCGATTTTCTCGCGTCTCTCGCACCGGCAAGCTCGTATGAAGCCATTTCGGCGAGTGTAAATTATCGTCGACGCTGACCGCACGAACTCGGGATTACTGCAAGTTATTTAATTGAGTAATTAAATTATTCCGGGTTTGTTACTGCGCGTATTTACGGGGAATGTGGCCATACGGCGTAACTGTACATCTACAATCTATAACGTTCATGTTTTCTTAATTATTCACGCGATCTAATGACTCAAACACTTGCCGCTAATTAAACGCTGGGTAAGAAAAATACAATAAATCTAAATATTTTCCCATTCTCTAATTATCCTTCGAATACGATTGATACAAATACCGACATTTCGGTTGCACGCAAATCAGAACATGTCAATAAGAACAATGGATAACATACGAGATAGCCGGGCGATAAGGATCGACCAATAATTGATGTTGATACGCATGAAATATAAAGACATGTTTCACAAGTTCTGAATATACATATTTAATCTATGATAAAAATCTAAATATCAGCGAATGGACATTTATTATTAAAGAATTGAAATTATCAAATCTTTCACAGTTAATGTTGCAATATCTTTCCTACATCGCTGACATTAACATCGTAGCGGGGAAAAAAAAACAGACTAGAGCGTGCACACATTATCGTTATTTGATATTATTTTATTCCATGCATACGGCAGACATATGTATATAGATATATCCCCGCGTAATTTCGAGACAACGAATACTATCTATAATCGCGTCGTAATCTAGTTTCACGAACGTTCGTCGCCATGCCACCGGCGGCCGACAAAGTCCAAATCATTATGTCCGGCCCACGCATTCTTTCCGCGGCGGTCCAGACCCGATCCCAGCTTCTCTCTTTGATCGTGGAGTCGGTCGAGGCGGGAGATCCCGTGAGAGGGAGGCAGGATAACCAGCAAGAAGAAGTGGCAAAGATAGAAAGAGAGAAAACGGTTATATCCTGACTGCACCGACGGTCGAGGTGGTCCAGGCTTTGCTGGTGGCCTGCTCGCACTTACACACTCGATCGCACATTCGATTTGCAAGCCAGTGAGAACGACCTGAGATCTCTCGTCACCAGCTACGTAGAAAAGATTCGAGATCTTTCCAGTGTGAAAACCGAAAATTGGAGCAGTGATCCTTTCTCTCTCAAATCTACTTTCTAAATTCTGCTATAGATAAAAGCATGAAAATTAGAATTAAATTTAGAAGTTGTGTTGTGTGCGTAATTGCTTACTCTTTTCAATTTTATATACATATATATACATATGTATATTGTATAAAGATGTATGTGTATGTATGTGTATATATACATATATATGCAATGTACATATAATGTACATATATGTATGTGTATGTATGTAATTAGATAAGAAAACTGAAAAATATTGACACTAGATTTAAAGTAATAAAATCATTCTCGAGTTTTTCTGATAAACACAAATAAGAAAATCGAAATAATTAATTTATTTTATTTCGTTATGAAAAGTGCAGTAAATTATCCGAAGAAATATCATCTGTTTGTACAAAAATAGATTCCGGTGGCGCGGGGGAGCGGGAGGGAGGAGGGCTAAAAGAAGTAATCCCGAGGCAGTTCAGAATTGCCCAGGATAGCCGGATGATTCCTAGGTATCCGTTTATCTCTCGACGATATCGAGACAAGGGAGAACGATTAAAACGGTGATATATCGCCGCGATCTGGCAGGTACGGCATCTCGTTACGCAAGAGTCTAACGCACCCGACAAGATCGTAATTACTAAGCCTAATGAGACCGAGGTCCGATCGACGATACCCTGTGATTCGGCGGTAAAGTTTGACCCGGCTGTGAAGGATGCGATGAGAAAGATCGTAACCTCGCGCGGTTATCCGTTAATCTCTCCTCTATGAAATCGGGAAAAGCGAAAAAGCCCAGCATCGGTCGAAACAGACTAGTATTCACCGGCACGCATCGCGGCTTACGATGAGCGTAATTTACCCGGTGATTTCACCTACCGTGGTACAACTTAATAGAGAAACGTTTCCATGCGTGGAAACGAGATCGAGATAACGATGATTGCTATACGATCGTGAGGGAGAATCTTCGTAGTGAAGTGGAGAGATGGATTCTCGTAAAAAAAAAAAAAAAAAAAAAATAGAGGTGCTCGATCGTGATAACACCTGTGGTTAGCGCTGCAAGCTACTGACTTTCAGCTCCGTGTTTTGGTCCGCGTGACTCGTACGTACCGAGAAATTAACATGCCTCCCATTGATATTCGGTCGGTTAATTAAATAGCAGAATCGCGAAGGAGCGTGTCTCGATGCCGCCACTATCGTCTGTTCCGCTCCCTCGAATGCACAATGCAGAAATCAAGGCGCCGCGACGATAAGAAGAGATGCTCATCCGCAAGATTACGTGCGCGCGCAGCGAATTTACATACACCGAAAGGAGAAGGGCACCGGATACATCGCCACGGACCATTAAGTTCGGCCGCTTTCGGTGCGCTCGTCTGTAATTAAATCTCGGCTGCCCTATTCCTGAGGACTAATTAGGATTCCCATCCTCGCAGCCTTCCGAGTGACACGAAGTGTAGGAATTCGCACGGAATTGATATATGAATCGTTGACGAGCAGAGCCGAGCACACATGTGTGTTGATTTTTGATTGTAATCATAAAAAAATATGAAAATTTTGCATGCCAATGAAACTACATATGCGAGAATATATGTTGTATGAAAATTGTATTATGCTGTTCCAAAGATCTTCATCGCTAATGTATAATCAATCTTAATTAATACTCGAGAGCCGAGAAAAACTTAATTTTTATATTTAACAAAAAATAACTGTACATTGCTATAGTATTTGCATTAACACTATTTATGTTCAGCATCTATTCAACACACATGACATTAAAAAAAATAACGCGATGTTATAAACATATAAACATATTTCACCTATGAAATTTCATAAGTGAAGAGAGTATATTACAGTATATCGCCGACCTTCGACACCGTCGAAAATCGTCTCCGCCATGGAACCACAGGACATGGAAGCGTTTTCGCGTGGTCCATGGTCAGTGGGTTCGCTTCGGGTATTAGCGACAGATGCGTACCCCGAAGAGCCAATTTAACGGTTGCCACAAAAGCGGATCGGAGCGAGAGAAAGAGACGGAAAGAGACAGAGAGAAAGAGCAGCATGATATCGCGATGTAGCGAGCGGTGAGATGAGCGAAGAGAGCAAAAGAAGAGAAGAGCGATAGGGAGAGAACGCGCGTTATGAGCAAGAGGCGGGGAGGAGAGCGGCATTAAATCTCACCCTCTTCCGACACCGCTCCCCCTCCCGACGAGCCACGTCGTGTGACGTATATCGGGCTCACAAAGGGCCCCGACCTGATCTGCGACCTACGGAACGAAGAGAGAGAGAGAGAGAGAGAGAGAGAGAGAAAAGAGAGACATCTGCACGCGGCTTATGTGCGTGTATGTGTGTACAACGCAGGGTGAAAGACGAGAATCCGCTCTCGCGGTTGACCTACCCCGGCCCAATCTTTTATAACGTCGACGAGCCGTCGTGGTCCATGCTTGTCGCCGATGCGATGTCTTGGTTCATGAGCAACATAATAGCGCGCGAGACGACAATACGAGCGCGTTTCGGGAATGTTAAACACGTGTATTTTAATGTTAAAACATTGATCTGCATGATAAACGAAGAATATAATATTAGTTTTTCTAAGTTTACATAACATTCACATTTATATATAATTGCCATTGAGTGATTAGCTAAGCAAAGCGGTACTTTTTTAGTTGAAGTTTTTTTTTTTTTTTTTATTTTAAAAATCTGTGGAAACGCAAATGCATCTCTCTTTTTCTTTCTCTCTCTTTTGACGACGGCTATGCTTACGAAGAATTACTTTCTTATAATTAGTGTAGGTTTTGTACGGTTTGTAATTATTGTACTATCGAAATTATTGTTTTACGAAAATAACTATAAAAAATTGGTCGTTTTTAAAAGACATTTTACATGCATGCGATGCATTCTTGCTAAAGGCGGTATTTGTTCTAAGACTGGCAATGATCACATCGGGCATCACACATGTATTCGGTGTGACAGGTAGGAAGAAAAGGATCTAATATCATGACGATAACAAACAGAAGCAAGAGAGTTGCTAATGTAAAAGTATCGAGAAAAGTCAGCGAGGGAACAATGAAAAATTCGGCACTGAGAACACAGCAAAATCGTGACGATGCATAATAGCGATCATCATCATTGAATTTTGCAATGTGAATATTCCCGTGTCGAATGTAAAGAAATAATTTCAAATCTATTTTATAGTTTTAATTGTACGAAAAATTCTGACTTAAGATTTCCTGAGAATTTTATAAATTCTCGACACAAATGATGGTAGCTACGGCTATAATATCTTCTTGCTTAGTTTTCAAAGAAAAAAAAAATCTGCATGAAATTGCATGAAAGGTTTAACGTATCCAATTTCTTGATAATAAACTGTGTGTGTCATGAAATGTTAGGAAATCACGTAATCAGGTAATCAGTATCATGAAAAAGCATGTCTCCTAGAGTGCAATAGCACCGATCTTTGATCAATAACTTTGATAAAAATTTATGTAAAATATGGAATGATATGGTAAATGCACTAGTATGTACGTGTATGTGAATAATCAGTTAGAAAATCAGTTAGAAAATATATTATTAAATAATGTAATAATATTCTCTGCTATAAAAAACAAGAGAATATTGTTCGTGTTTTATTATTTTTTTTTTTAAATATATAAATTAATATTTTTATGTGTCGTAAAAAATTTTATATGAATATAGATATTTTAGATTTATTAATAAAAGAGAAGTATTAAACATATATATGAAATCAGCAGTGAGCAATCATCACTTACTAATGCATTTAAAGAATAAAAGGAGAAAAATCATATTCGTTAAAAATATTTCTCGGAAACGAGTATTCGCGGTAAGATTTACGTGAGAACCTCAAGATCGTGGCGTGCCGAAAGGGAATTCGATTTCTCGAATTTCTCGGCGATGCCGCCGGCAGTCGACGAAGCCCGCCACCGATCGAAGCCGGCGTCCTTCGTCCGCGTTACGAATTTAAAGGATTTCGTGAAACCTCCGTTCGTGCCGCGCACGCAGTCGAGCGCGCACCTCTCGCAGACTTCTCTCTTCGAGCACAGCTTGAGGCAGGATGAAGACGTCCAGAACTTTGTGGCAGCTCAAGGTCTGCCACTTCTCCCTTCCCTTGAGAACCTTTCCGCTCCCGCCCTCTCTTCTCTCGAGCGGTGTTCTTCCTCGCACTACCTGCATTTCGCGTTCCTTCCATCCTCTTCGTGCGACCTCTTCCCTGCTTTCTTCATCTTTTCCCCTCCTCGTGCCGCTGGCGGTCCGATTTTGGCGAGAGGGAGACCGGCAACCGTGTCCAGTCGGGAGGATGAACAAGGACGAAGCGAAGATTCGCAGTCAGGAGGGAAAAGGAAGATTGTTAACGCGCAAGTGAGAGGGAAGTAGAAACCCAACGGGCTGAAATAATAGGTTGCGCCTGTGCGCTCATTAACCTTTATACCCCGCCAGGCTGCGAGTACCACCAATCTTCTTCCTTTCTTCCTACGATGCGCCGGTACACCTTGGTAGACGATACGTGT
This sequence comes from Lasius fuliginosus, assembly GCA_949152495.1. NCBI lineage: Eukaryota > Metazoa > Arthropoda > Insecta > Hymenoptera > Formicidae > Lasius > Lasius fuliginosus. The sequence continues at coordinate 3,523,924 of OX424446.1, read as the reverse complement.
GTTTGCTTTACCATGGATCGGGCACACACGAGCCGACCCGCTAGATAGAATCGATGGTGGGTGAGTTTTTGCGTGAGTCGTTTTCTTTTATGCGAATTTTATCTGAAATCGGACTTAACAGTATAAGCAAAGGCGCGCGCTTTATTTGCTCTGAAGCAACTAGTGCGATGAATGTATTTTCAAGAATAATTTCGTATAATTATTAGCACAATCGCTTTCCGCGAACACGTAAATTATCTACATTGTACAATGCTGTTAAATGAATCGCGCAAATCTTATTATTGCGCGCCTCTCTTAATACTCATAAATCGGTCATATTATCTCACTGCGAGATCAAGCATGAAGACATGAAAGGCAGATAGATGTCAAAGCAGTTGGCCATATGCAATGGGAGTGTTAATTAGATGTCCAAATGTCGTTTTACGTAAACGAGTAAGGATCGTCGAACCTTGCGCAACATGTTTTTCCCAACACTTTTGCGCGACTGCGTTATTTTTTTTTTTTCCCAAGAGATCACTGATAATTGCTGCTCGAACACCTGTCGCCTACCTAGATCTACTTAATCCACTTCAATCTTGCCAACTTGAATATTATTGCATCTCGACGAGATACGATCGCGCGATACAGATGAAGAAACGTGTGTTATAACGCAATCGTGCGATTGCATTCGAGTTGTAGCAGCTGCTTTCGCGCGGAAACGCATTCGGATAATCGTTCTCGCGTTTCACCCGACGTTAATTATTGCCGGACTTAATTTATGATTAATTAAAATGGATTTATATCAGCGAGCACGCGTGAATCGGTCGCACTGCCGAAAAGCGCGCCTTTTAATCCTTCCATTAATTTCGGGAGCTCGTTCGACGCGATTCTCTCTTTCTCTTTCAACTTCGATGAATTCGGGTTAAATCTTCGTTTCAAAATTTCGATGGCGGCCGCGACGAATAAGATCACCCCGCCGTACGCGTTACGGAATATCTATGACGTTTATGGGGTTGTTGGGCAGCCGACCGAAGTGTGCGTAAAGCCGAAGGCGAGAGATTACCATTGGTTAAAATACCAACGAGCCTCGATCATCGTCGTTGTGTCGTCGTCCTCGTCGGCCGAGAACGACGTGTTTACGGATTAAAACATCGTGTCTTTCCTCGCGCAACGCCGGTCTTCTCTTTGGGGGATTATGAGAATCTCGATGTTACAGCGGGGCTTCTTATATTGTCCGTTCTTTTCTTGACAAATGTCCGATCCCTTTGGATCAGCCGTCGAAGACGCCTCCCGACTTGCTACGTATAGGGCAGCGGTACAAAGAAAAGGAAAAAATGCGAACATCCTTCCAACGAGGAAGTTGAGCCCGAAATCAAATAATTGCGGAGCATTTTCGAAAAACGAAGTGACAAATAATTGGAAACGAAGCTACCGAAAGAAAAGCGAAGAAATGGAATAGAATAGATGAACTAACATAAGACATTTGAAATATGTATATGTAAAACAGAATGGAAACTTATTTTTGAGAAGATACATATAAGTAGAATTTTGAAGAATTTATAGAAAATGAAAATGCAATATTATGTATAGAAAATTAAGAGCGGGAGGAAGACAGTTATACATAATTTATATAATTTAGGTAAAAAATAATCTTGTCTTTCTTAAAATCGTAACTTCTCTAATCGATGTTGAATTGGTATTTGAAAATCTAAAATTATGTTATATCGTAATTATATATATATATATATATAACACATTTTTGTATGCATATCTGTATAAATCCAGCAGTATGGTTCCATATCTGTTTAAATCCAGCATAGGTTATCAATCGATCAATCTATCGATTATTATATAGAAACGTTACGGGATGATTGTCTTGCGCGAAGCATGTCGAAGATCGTCTTGCACATCCACAGTGCGTTCTACGGTGGCGAAATTCGTAAGACTTTGATCGATTTCCTTCATCTCTGACAGTGCGACGAGACAAAAGGGCGCACGACTGGAAAGTTTCGAGACGGCCCGAGTTCGGCATAGTCGAACTCCCGCGCCTCCACCTGACAGAGGCTCACAGATTTATCACTGCATGGACCTCTACCCGCACTAGATATCATCTCGCCGCCGCCGATCCCGTGTCCCGTCATACGTAATCCCGGCGCTCCGACAGCTCATCTATTTATGAGCTGGCATTTCTCTCTTCTCTGAGGTCTCTTGCTCTTTCTCTTTTTTCCTCGCTCGCCCACTCTTCGTTCAGAGATTCATGCTCTGCCGTCGTCTCCCGCCGGGAATAACTAGATTTTACATCCGAAAGACACCGGACATATCCCCCCGAATTCTCTCTTTGCGACGTTTAGAAAATATTGAGCTGATACGAACATGCACGCGGGACAATTACGCTACCATATTTGAATGCATAAAATCGGCATAAAATCAAGCCTGTGATAGAAAATGACTCTTGAGTGAATAGCTCAACTTTGTAAAAATATGCAAAAAAAAGATTCTCTTAACTATTATAGCTGAAGACCAAAGGCCGTTTATATCTGAGAAACTAGTACAAGATTTAAATTTTAAAAATTGTTATAAACACATGGAGTGCAAAAATACCTTAATATTTATCACTATTAAAAAAAAAAAAAAATAAATTCGTTTCGTCGACGAACGATTGGTACTTTAAAAGTAAAGTTTAGGTCCAGGGAAACGTGTCCCTGTTAATGTAATCATTTTTCAGACAGGTTTATAGAGAGACAGCCTTATTAAGCGGAGGAAAAAATATTCTATGGAGCGTGGGGACTTGATGACCGTTCTAATCTTGATCAAACACGAAAGTACTTATACGAAGAAGAAAATAATACATATGAGACATTCGAAACCGGATAAGTTTGGTTTGTCTATTCAGCCATATCTATTCATTCATTCGGATATGAAATATCATGATAGCCACCGATACGTTCATGAAAATAATGACCACTGTAATGTTCCGGAAACCGGTAACAGTGACACAATACACTTATACATATAAAATAATACCCTATCATGTAACGCGAGAAAATATGACGAAAGAGAATTAAATCACTCTAAAATAACTGTATAATTAAGAAATGGCTATCAATGAAAATTAAGATTCTTGTAAAACACGGTGGATGTAATTTCCATAATAACAATGCAAGTAGCATATCTTTACGCAAATTGACTCAACACCTCTCTACCCGTCCACTGGATATTTCAATGAATACCGATCATGAATAACGAGAGCCGTGATTACTGATCGTAAGATTTGAAATAAGTGAATGGCGAAGTACTACAGAGAGAGCCGTATCCTCGGCAAAGTGAGACAGGAAGCGGGAAAGGCATGATTTTGCTGTAATCTCCGCCAAGAGAAACGGAGCGTGAAAAATATGCATTTCGTTCAATGTATCCGCGCACGTGTTATACGTTATACTTTCCTCGCATATAATTTTATCGATTTCTTCTTTATTCTTATCCTAGCATCGTTTAACAAACGTGATAATTTTTGCAGTTATTTCTCTCTGATGCATCACTGTGTATGAATAAATGTGATTTTTATTTAAACAAGATCGAACATTGTGGTTTAATAATATTTTGGAAGCCTTGTGCTTTGAAAGATTTTATCTTTATATAGAACATATTAAATGCGTTCATCACATCTATTTTATTCATCAATATATTATACTTATATGCATGTATAAATGTAAATATGAATATTTATAAAATGATGTAGAAAAGTGTTTAAAGTTATTTCTGTATAGCTCTCTCTAATCATGAAAATACGACTTTCTTGATTTCACGTCATTTTCACCTCGTGTTAATCGATCAGCGGATCTGTCGATGGTCATCTAAGTCGCGAACTCTCCTTGCATCTTCCGCATTCAATTCTTTGGATACTGCCTGTCTATCAGGTTTCAGGATGTGAATTGCCAGCCGGCAGAGAGATACTCACATGATGCGCGATCAGATGCCAACCGATCAGTGATGATAATCACGCGGATTAAACGTAGCGGATAAGGCGCCAGGTGTTCGCGTCCGGATGCATCAGAGAGAAAATAACAACCCGAAACAATTATTACTCGTCTGATGTGATTAATAATTATACAATTAAATGGTATAAAATTGTGCGAAACGGTCAAATTTTTCATTAATAAAATCTCAATAGAAAAAGATTGCTTAGAAAATTCATGTATCCATTGAATAACAATTTTTCGCATTTTTAGTTATATGTTATATATAAAAAATAGCATCTTTTGCAATATGTCAGTCTTTAAGATATAGATGCAGTACGGTTCCTCGCGTATAAAGCACGAAAGTATCCCAATCATATAATTATCCATCCTGAGAGAATTAAATCATTTTCAGTTTAAAGTTCTAGAAAAAGTCGAAACCCGCAATTTGTTAAAATATGCAGCATTATACCAAATGTTTAAGTCAACGCGCGTATTATCCGCAAATCTTCGATGATCGCTTCGGACGCGGGAGTTCCGCGGCATTTAGCCATCAGCAGCAATCCGAGCAATAAGCCGAGCAGAAACGCAAATCAACGGACAATAATAATCGCGCGAATAAGACGTCTGTGCTGGGTGTTCGGCTCTTCGCGCACTCGCACGCTCGCGCGTTCCGGCTCGTCTTAAAACAGGGGGCCCCCGAGGCCGGACTCTCCGGTCTCCGGTCGGCGAGGATCCGCGAGCCCGAAAAGAGCCGTGCGACGAACGGTATGTGACAGCGTGTAATCTCGCCTCGGCTTCGTGCCCGCCGAAATAACAGGTTCCTCTTTCTCTCGTTTCGCGGCTCGAATCCTCCCGCTGCTCCTTCCTTGCGCGCGGCGGCCGCATGTGCATACCGATACCGCAGCCCTTATCCCAATACCCGTCGCACAAAGTTACGGTTTCGCGTCGGAGACATTATTAAGGCCGGCACCGACGTCGTCGCACGAAACAGGCTACGCGAGAAGGTGGTTCGCCGGAGCCGAGCGCCGGAAAACCGGATCCTGAAAGCTCTCATATGTATGTGCATGTATGCGCGCGCGGCGCTCGAGGGGACTCTAACGACGATCGCGTGGAGATATGGCCGATGCGAGTGAGTTTATAAAAATTCGTATGGGAGTTCATATAACGCTCGCGTTCGCTAGTCAGCTCTCGTGCTGGAATAAACGACTTGTAAACGATTTATTCGCATTCGAGTGAGACAAACGAATGTAACGCTTATTAAGTGCGGTATTAAGATCGTTCGCCAATTAATAATATAAGACAATAAGACACTTGTTCGATTCGATCAATTAACAATTTTTAATTTACATACAATATTAAACATCCTCGGCAATTAAAAATCTTGTCCAATTTTTCTCCTTTGTTTTATTTAATAAACTCTTTAATCGCATGAAAAATAAGACAAAAACTTTTTCATTAAATATCTTATTTATGATTATTAGAAAAATAATAAAATTAATAATAAACATTATATTTCTGACAGAAAAAAAATCTTTTTTATATAGAATACATCTTTAAATAATTATCAATTAAATGAGTTATTTAAGAATAAAAATATCCGTCATGTGTTTTCTTCAGCCGCCTTAAAAGAACACGCGTTAAGAATCAATTGAGAATAGCGAAAGTAATAGCAGTCACGACCGAAGTTATTATTTATCGTTCGCGAACCTGCGCGGACCAGAAGAATTGCGCAACTCTTGATTAAGATCGCAAACGCGGTGCTAAATGTTCCACGCGCATTGATGCTATATTTCATGAATCAATTTCTCCGTTTAGCCGGCGCAGTGCGAGAATAGAAACGGACGGTCGGCGATCCTCAAGAGAAACTCGGCCGCTTGAAAAATGACGTTTCGCTCGGCTAACTTTACCATCGAGAGGGACGGACTGTGAAACTATCGGCCACAACCGGGGTCGGTAGTAACATCGGTAGCTTTGAACCGGTCGTGGCCGCTGATTGCGTCGCACCGGAAACTGAAAACTGCCGAACGACACGACGCCCGTGCCCGTATATAAGAAGGCATATCTCTCTTCGGAGCGTGTGTGTCATTTCTCTCTCTCTCTCTCTCTCTCTCTCTCTCTCTCTCTCTCTCCCTCCCTCCCTCTCTCTCTCTCTCTCTCTCCCTCTCCCTTTACCAGAACGACAGCAGTTTCACGATGACGACGATGATATGGCGCGCCACGCCGCCGCCACGTCGATCCGCATGAATACCGAAGAATCAATCACCGTGCCGATCGGCGGTGCCGATAGGCGCGAGAGAGCATTGCACGATCTCGATTTGCATCGGTAGTCCGCGGCATTGAAATCATAATAATAACCCGGACCATTCTTATCGCGCACCGAACGGGATAAAGATGTCTTTAAGCGCTCCTCTGCATCGGCTCGCTCTCGAGCCGGCACTACAACTTTGAATCGTTGCAACGCGCGTGCGGTAGGAAACGTGACCTTATAAAACATTCTTATGTACAATATAATAAATTAATATAATAAATTCTTATTCTAATTCTACAATAATAATAATTATAATAATAAAAATAATTAATAATAATAATTATAATAATTATTAGAATTTTTAATTATTATTGTAGAATTAAAATAAGAATTTATTATATTATATTATATTATATATTTTTATGTGATATATAAATATGTATTATAAATATATTTCACATATTTGACATTCTTGTACAGCAAACAAATTGATTATGGAAAGATAGAGATAACAATAGACAAAGTTACATGACAAATAATTAAAGAATTCTACTATTAAATTCCAATAGAACACCTGGTGCGGAACACATCGCTACTTCTGCGCGCAACCCTTAAAAGTTGGCGTTTGATTCGTTTCTGAACCGCACTCTTTGACGCAAGAGAGTGTAAAGTCATCTCTCACTGGATCAGTTCACTGTCAATGTCGAAACACCACAATTTCCGACGATGATAGAGAACCAACCACCTGCAGGAGATGGTGTTTGTCCTCGGCGCTTTAATATCATATGCTTAATTAAGTGGCCATTGTGCCATTTGAATGCATTTTCACGCGATAAATATTAAATTATTTGAAGGGTAAGAAGTTTAAAAAAAAAACGGACGTACATATACGTATATGCACAATTTTTTAAAAAATTATTATAATCGAGTATATATACGAATAGAGAACAACTTTAAATGTGCTTATATTAATAATGATTATAACATATAAGGAAAATATAACGCGTAGTATATCTCGATGCATTAATATTTCTCGCTTGAAGCGAATTGCTTGTCATCATATATTCGAGATGATTCAATAGATATGTCAACTAATATTCCTAATATATCTTGGCAATTATATACCTTACGTCTGAACATTATCGAAATATATATTTCTGCTAAACATGTCTGAACGGTGACTGTTTTCTATTTCGAGCTGCAATTATTCGCAACTCGGTAGCAATCTCGCGAGCGCATCTCGAGTACGATTGCGACTCCGTATGGTAATCGTTACTCGGATGTCTCGACGCAGATCGTTAGATTGCAGCTGCTAAGGATGTACCGTCGACCTTAACCTCCTCATGATATACAACATGTCTCTCAGTACGCATGCACGTGTATATTCTATCCTATCTTTCCCAATCGCGGTATATATCGTAAAGGAAATTAAAATTACGCGATGAATATGATACATCCTACATTTCCAATAAAAGCGTCTGTACGTAAATCAATTTGTCACGAAGTACCACAGAATTCTATCGTTTTTAGAAAAATTTTAGAATATCTTAGAGTTTATTTGTTCATGATAATCTTGCTTCGATGAATTAGAATCCCTGACCGGCGGCCTCTTCTTCAGCCCGATAACACACACCTTGGCACAAAATAGCTGCTATAATTGCGAAATATTCCACCGTAAACAGCCGCACATCTTAATTCGAACAACCGGTAATTTTTAGCGATTCACTCGCCTGTCGGAGATAATATAGCCGATGGCCAATCAGCCACTGATCTTACGCGTCTACTCTACTCGACCTAATCATTCGGGAATATCCGCACCCTGTCGTCCTATCTTATCGTCATAGCAAATTTCAGGATCATAAGGTATAATCATAGGAGGATTCGTCCAACAGCACGACGTCACGCGAGCGCATGAGTTAGCGCCGCTCTGAAGTCGACTTCTCTTTGCACGACTCTTTGCGAGACTCGGTCACAAAAAACAAGAAGAAGAAGAAGAAGAAGAAGAAGACGATGAAGAAGAACAAGAAGACAAAGATAAAGAGGAGTTGGAAGGAGGTTAAAGAATACAGCGGCAAAGGAAACTGTGTAAAGCAGACGGTCACGAGAAAAACCACAGATCTCTTGTCTTCGGGGGTCGCTAGAGACGAGCAGACGTATAATCTGCGCAAGATGAAGGGAGAAAGGCAGGTATACAAGAGGAGAAGAAATCGGGGAAAAGAGAAAGAGAGGGAGAGCTATCTTTCCTCGTGGTCGACAAGAGGGTGGGGGCAAGGTGGATCGTGGATTGAGTCATTATGCTTGCTCGGAGGAGACCACAGGCCTTGATGCGGGAACGGCTGCCATCGACTCGTGAAAGGAAACCGACCGGATGATTCAACGCGTACAGAGACGGACAAAATAGTCGCCGGTGTCTACTCTCTGCGCCGTATATATATATATATATATATATATTTCCTTTTTATCCCTTTATTATACATATATATATATATATATTCTTTTTATCCCTCTTCATTTATTTCGCGTCACTGTTTTCTTTTCTCGCTACTTGTTTTCCTTCCACAATCGGCCTCGTCAGATGGACGAAGATAATAGAACGTTCGTCAAGAGTTCGATGGATGCACGCGAGAGAGTTTGACGCGAGGACGAAGATAAACGATATCCGCATTCTACGTTAACTCATTAACCGCAAATCCTGTGCTCGCTCTCCAAAAAAAATAAATTTAATTGAGGGGAGGAAGGGAGGAGGGGAGGAGGGAGAAGATAATGCTCTTCCGGATTCAGAAGATGGCATGCGATATCATTTCTTCTGCATTTGGGGCTATTGCTCTTATGCACTAGAAAATCGACTGATATTTTTTTCCATTTTCGAGTAACGGTCGTCTTGTTACTGCTTCAATTTTGATCTTCAAAAATCGTTCCATCTCATGCGACGAAGGTAGAGGTGATTCGAAGCCGTTGAGATTTGCTATTGGACACGTCGGATTTTAGCTACACTAACATTGTTCACCCGATGAAAAGTCCCAGCGTCACATGACACGTCGCTAACATCAGCACGTACCATAATATTATGACATCGGGCTGGTCCGCTGACTCGATCTGCATCGATGCCATTACCGGGGCATAATCCGCCACCGGATTTTATCTCGTCTCCGCACCAATACAGGCCGAATGGGACAACAAGGTTTTAACGTGAGTTGCTGCGACGAGAAGAGGAAAGGTGAGAAGCACAAACGAGAAGAAACAGAAGGTTCGAAAAACCGCAGGTACGCCCCTGTGAGAAGTCAAGAGAACCCATACATCTTGTTGGCTGTTTTAGATCGATCACTCAGTTCTTGGGAAGGATTAAGGTGTCTTTTGACAAGTCATTTTTGTCTGTTTGCTTCAATCTTCTTTCGAAGAAAGCGAGAAAATGAAATAGATTTCGACGTGGATCTGGTAGTGAAATTAGAAATCAAAATCTGAGCTCATCGAGATAATAACGATCGAGAAAATAAAATTTCAATTCAAAATATATTCGCAAGAATATCGCAGATCTATTTGCGATCAATTATTTTATTACCGCATCAAGTCGTTTAGGAAAAATTATCAATACGAAAATCTTTAAAAACAATTATAAGAATTGAGGTAAAAATATTCAATAATAAGAAGAAATGTAAGACAAAATAATGTTCCTTTTAATTATAAATATGTAATAACGTGTATATATATATATATATATATATATATATATATATATATATGCATTTATATAGGCATTTAACTATCTATAGGATTAGAAATAATTAATAGAGGAAAAAATTGCATTTATATGAAAATTATTAAAATTAGATGTGTACGTATCAAATGCAGCTATCAAATTTTTGAATATTTATACGTAGCATATATGTCTTGCATTAGCATCTCGTGAATATCTACGAGAAAATATATATAGCGTGACACAGACATATAATAAAGTCGTTTGATTAAAGAGCCTTCGCAAATCATATTTTACTGGCACGAGGAGGATAAACATCAAAAGTCCCTGATATCTCGGCGTAATCACGAGCGTTAATATTCCTCGCGCGTGCGTGAGTATGCGCGTGAGTACTCCTACATGTCGTAATTCGATAAAAAGTCGCTCGGGTGTGAAAATCATCATCGCTGTCGTCCATGTAACGACGTGGAACGTATCGAAGAAAAATGTACGACCGGCTGAGATATACTCTGAGAAGTTCATTAGCTCTCTTAATGCGCGAGGGAGTTGCGTGCTATTGCGTGCGTTTGCGGCACGCGTGAGGTCGCGGCGAGAAACAGCGGGAGAGATGGTAATTTGCGACGTAATTTAAAGGAGACCTCATACTTTCACGGGCATTACGAATGCTCCACTTGCGACTCTCGTAACTGTGTATTTTCGAATTACGACGCTCGCGCATGCGAGACTGCGTATGCGCAACTGCGGACCTTTATAATCTCGTTGCATTTGTGTCCGTCCGTTTAAATTATTCTTTCAGTTATTGAGTGGTGTTTTATAGACAGTCTTTTATAGTTCGTTCTGTAAATCGCAGATAACATAGCAACAACGTATGAATAAAAATAGTTCGCCAAATTGTCACATATTACGTACAAATCAATTTCACAAGAGTCTATTACTCTTGCTTTATATTTTTATCTCTACGTCTTTATGCACAGAAAGAAGAAACTCAATTAAACGGATAAACTTTATCTCTCACTTATCTGTTAGCATTATTAGAGCGCCCCAATGACTTTTTGTTAGTCAAATATGCAAATATCACATGACATTTAAAATAGAGATCTTATATACAAATAATTGAATAGAACAAAATCTGTATCGGATATATACTGATGTCCTTTGTATAGACAGAAAACTATTATTTTTGATACTAGGATTCATAATTAAAAAATTATAAATAAATTTCATATAAATTTCAATGATATAAATACAATTATATTAATTATCGCCGTGCTCACAACATTTAAAATTTTTATATTTCTTAGAAAAAATCAGAAGTCACATTTTATTACCTCAAATTTCATATTCTTGCCTTTTTTTCGATAAGACGTAGCGAGATGCACAAAGTACCGCTGCATCGGGTTGCAATTAAGCCGAAATGAGATTGCTCATCTTGTGGGAGAACAGCACTGTGTTGCGTTCGTGTGTGTGTGTGTGTGCATGTGTTTCCGAATCAGAGATTGAAGAATTTACGAGTCTGTCGAGCGCGAGCATACATTTACTTCTCCATTTCTCCTCCCGACCGCATGTCACGTCTCGTGCTCTTTCGCGGTTTCGTATGGCCGGTCGAATCGGTCGAATTTCGTGGCCTCTCATCTTCCTTTCGGCCGTATATCCCGTCCATCCGTTGCCGCGCGGATTCAATGTCCATGCAAAGCAAACGGCAGCCCCGGCACGGCTGTCAATTATCCGTTATATACGGCTCTGGCCCTCGAACCCATCCTTAACGACCCCTCAAACTTGGCGAAAGAGAGAGAAAGAGGGGGAGGGTGGAAGAAGAAAGATGGGAAACGCGTCTCCTGGCCTTGCGCCAAGGAGCACCGAAAATTCACGGGACTACGAAGATCGCGAGACGATGTCAGCGACGACGACGAAGAGGACGGAATTGAAACGCGACGCGACGAAGACGCGACGCGAGATGGAAACCAGGAGAATCTTTCCGGGAATCGTGTTTGGTATTCCAATGTTCCTACATCGCCTGCGGAAGACTCCTCCCTTTGTGTTCTTCTGTATCTTGAAGAGGGCAAATTCGAATAGCGTGTGTGTTATATCCTCGCCGCCAAATGTGTCAGAATTGCAAATGCGCGGTCCGATGAAACACGTCGGTAGGCGGCGCGGCGGCTCGATAGAAATAAAACAGGGCGCGAATTCCGTAGTGCGAGTTCTAAAATATATTTGAAAACGGCCGGATGGAGAGACGGGGAATGTTGGCATCGGAGGCCGAAAAAAACCGTGAGGGACAATGGTGTGAATCGCAACCGAAACGTAAAAAGAATCTTAGACCTACTTTACTATGGAAATTTCAAGGGAGGCCCTATAATTTTAGTCGCATTCTAGATGTCGGCCCTTTGAATCGGGATAATAAACGACGTTTCTTATGTTCCTATCGTGCGAAAGTTACGTTTCAATCATCGTCAGCAATATTTTTAAATATTTAAACAAACACTATAGCTACGTTTAAATTAATTACACTAATGATATGAACGACTTTATTCATTAAAATTTCCGAATAATTTTTCTTTTCATATAAACCTTTGTATTATCATAATACTAAGTGATATTTTAACCAAATGAATAATTTTATCAGTCGTAAGAAGATTAAATAATTCGAGCACGTTAATTTATATATATATTTATAATCGTGAATTTATGCATACTTTAGGTAAAAAATATGTACGCATAAATTTGCGATTAGAATGCAAAGTTTATATAAGAATGCTTTCTGCGTTTCTTTTAACGATTGAGTGTGTATATCAGCCTGTCTAAAAACGACAGAACCGTTGAGGAGAATGTTATGGTTACAAGTATAAGCCATCATCCCTTTCGCTCGTAAACGCCTCGTAATTATAACGAGACGTTACCTTCGAATATAACGAGTACAGATGATGAAATCAAAAAGCAATGGCTAACACTTTGGATTGGTTCTTGTTAGACCGATACTGATGACCCACAAATCAATCGAACAGTACCATATTTTAAACGTTTAACTGACTACGAGCGTGGATGTTTATTGTGAGATTGTATAACCATGTCACGTACAGGAAGTATTATTGTGTTACGATAACGAATCGACTACGTTAAACGTAAATATTGTTATATCATGCGGACATATCTAAACTATTTTCGCTGTCACTTACTTGATCTGAAGTGGTCACAAGCTTTGAGATTGGATAGTCCTTTCCGCTTATAAGATCCTCTTATTCGCAATCTATCTTGGAAAGGCGGTACACAATGCGCTGAATTTCTGATTTCCTTGGATTCAAATATTGCGAGCGCGTGTAGATGATTTTAAAATCACACAAAAAATTTATTTCATCACGGAAGCGTCAAGAACAGGAAAAAGTTAATCGCGTATGACAGTTTGGTGATTCTCGATTGTCTCAAGATGTCATCGTTGAATGTTCCGGGTGATTAAAAATATCATATACATTATATTCAATAATATTCATTAACAGAATGCGTTTCGACATTAATAAAAAAGAAACAAGTTAGACAACTATATATATGTGTGTGTGTGTGTGTGTGTGTGTATGTAAAACAATTAGAATAAATAATTAGAATAAATTAGAAGAAAGAACTATGAAAAGTTTTTCATAGAAAAGAATGATATGATAAAACTTGAGATATACATGTCGAAACTTGTATTAATAAAGCGGAACCCTAGAAGAGAGGAAGCAAACACGGAGGAAAAACGGCAAAGTTGTTTTCGTTTATCTTGGCGCGAGCATAGTCCCCTGTTTTCTCTCGTCGATATTAAATCGCAATATAACGAATGTATTTATTTGGTATAAAAAAAAAAAAACCGACTCCACCTGGATGACCTTGCACACGCCGGATGAGATTGCGTTCGTAATTTTTCCACAGCTGGATGCAGCGAGTCGCGTTTATTAAAAGCTCCGCGTCATTGAACCATGCGCCTTGCCGAAGGTGCGTCGCCGGCCGGATAATGGCTTATTAACAAAGCGTTGCCGAGGAACGCAGAGAAGTGACAGAAGGGTTTTGACGAGAGAATCGTATACGAAGCAATCGGGAGAGGAGATACGCGTATAGGAAATGCGCGAATCCCAACGCCGGGAGTCACGTCACCGGTTTCTTCGACGTCTTCGTAGAAAGGGCCTCTAACACAACGGGGCTTTAATTACGCCGATATCACGGTAATTAAGCCGATCAATGCGTGCCATTGTGTGGCGTGCGGAGGGCCCGATCGCTTCTCCCGGATCCTATCCATAATCCCGACCACGAGCCTCCTCCGTGTATAGCACAAAAGTACCCCACCTCCCTATAAAGGATACAAGGACGCATCGTACCTGCAGTCGAATCTTCGCCGCGACTACCTCGCCGCTGTGGAAAAGCCATGACAAAGAACCGAGAGGAGAATAAACACAGTGACTCTCGATCTCGTCGATGATATGCAACCCGATCTGAGACTTCTACCGGAGAACGCGAGTGTCTCAGACACGAAGAACCATCGTGGGCGCGCTCGAATGAATCTCTCGTGGAGCAGTTATTTTATTCGATCGTTCGACCAGATCCGAGACTGATGGAATTCAATAGAGAGGAACGCTTCGCGCGGTATTATTTCTTATGCCCCTCAATCTTCTTAACCCTTTAAGGCATGATGCCCGAACACGAATATTGAGCCGCGTTCGACACTTTCAGTGTCGTCTAATAGCGATATTGTATCTTATAAATAAATTGATAGCTTGTATATATTCTTTGTGGTACATTTAATTTTCATCTAATTTTTGCATTGGATGCAATTTTCAAATAAAACTAAAAATTTTGATTAAGATATATATATATATATATAATTTTTAATAAATATAGTAATAATTTCTTTAATAAATATGGTAACTATATTTATTAAAGACGTTGCCGATACATAGCAATATATAATAGTCAATTAAAGGCATCATGATATTTCCGTTCCGTCATTAATGAACTACATTTATCTCGTATACCACAATCGTCAATATATCATTTCGCTTGAATATATGAGTGTACATCCTAGATTAATATGCAGTTCACGTGAAAAACGTCAGAATACCTCGTAGTAACGAGGAGATGAAGTCATTTAGGTACATGCTGCATGCAGCATAGGAAGATATCTCTTGATTCTCAAACAACCACATCCGGTGCAACGCTAATATCCCAATCGAATAAGAAAAGAAAAAAAAACGATACGTGTCCATATTTCTTTACGAACACCTACTTGTTTACTTCAATAATTAACTATTGCGCGCGTGTGCGCCAAAGAACATCGACACGGAGAGATTCGTTTATGTCTTGCGTGAATAGTTTCATAATCATCAGCGATACGAATAATCATCCGCTGTCTATCGATTCTTCGCTAAACTCCGCCTTACGACACGGAACTTCGCATCAGAGAATCATCGTTCCTCGAGATAATCACTATTTGACGAGCTATGCGGACTTTAAAGTGCTTGTGTATATGTGCTTCTTCAAGTTACTCACTGAAAAATATATAGCGCTATATACGGTCAATGCTCCTTGATTTTCTTGCTCACGCTAATCGCGTGCAATCACGCTTATAATCTCGAATACACGTTTTTTTCGTTGAAGTATTCCATCGGATATTCGAATCAATAAATTTATTACATAGCGTATAAAATTTTCGTATTTAATACATTATATTAAAGTTATCTTATTCTTATTATATAGTAGATTATATTTATTAATTTATTTATATTGAAATTAAAAAATGAATAAATTCCTATATTAATGCAAAATTATTGTTATCTCCGCGCTCTTTTATGGCAGACATTTTCAAGAATATGTTTAGATGATTCACTCGTGAATGTACGACCTCATTTAGTATTGTCTCCTATTAAATTCGTGTGCAAGATACAGATGGCAATCGAACAAAGTAAGAAAGAAGAAAGGCGCGTTTGTTTGCTACCGCCCATAGAGTTCTCAATGTTTGTCGTAAGAGTTAGGACATCCGATATCTCTTTGTGAAGACCAGCTTCATCCGGTATTCCCCACTGTTTCATGGAAGAAAAATGCTCAGAGATGCGCCGACTGTGTTCCTCACTCTTTCGATTTTAACGTCTGTTTGCCCCGCCATTTCCTGAAACATGTACCAGTGGCGACAGACTGGATATGTTCAATTTTTTTTTTCCACAACCTCGTGCAGGGGTTCACGATGAGAGTTCCATTAGCCATGTTTACACGGGACTAGGAGATATACTGCGTGTGTGTAAAAATTGAATCGTACCTTACTAAATAAATTTGCATTTGTCGTAGTAATAAAAGTTTTTTACAAAATCATATTTGATAGATTGAATCTGAAATTAAGTTCAGTTGAACTTTCAAGATATATGCAGAATAAACAATATACAAGACACATATAAAAAAAATCTTTCTAAAAAGAAATAAAAACACATGTCAAGTACATAAAAAAAATATCCAATGTTAGTGTAACGTAATAATATCTTTGCATGGTATTCCCGAAATTAAAATTAAAATAAATCATTTATGGCACGATGAAAATAGACACTTTCACAGCATTCCTGAACTCAGATGCGCGACACTTTGCACGGTACATTCGGTACTAATTAAGGAGCGAAAGCGCGGATATCAATCAGAAATATAAACCGTTAAAAACCTTGGCTTCCCCTTCAAGATAAATCTTCCAGGTACTGAGACCTCCTACCAACGTCAAAATGTACCCAGTGGGAAGGTTTTATCAGACAAAAATTTGATGCAATATAAATATGCTCCAAAAAACGAGCACCGATTGTAATTATAATTATAAGAAATTATTAGAGTTTATATCGTGTAAATTTGCGTTAACTAACTGTCTTATTTTCAGGTCACGGTCACCAGCACAACTACGACAAGCACGAACACGGTCTATCCTGCTATAAGTGACATGGATTGGTTCGCCGGTGTCGCCGAGGAAGAATTGCTATATTATACCGGTGTCGGCAACGACGTCGATTCCTTATGGGCTGTTATTGGCAGCTTTATACCGCCACCCCCTAGACCACCTTATTTACCCGAAGAGAGCATCGCCACCGATGGACTCACCACCTGCGACTTGTGTTCCTGGGCATGGAGAAACGATAGGCATTCCTTCTCCCTGGACGGTACCCTTGGTAAGTCTTACATTTCCCACAGTACTAGAATTACA
Source organism: Lasius fuliginosus (assembly GCA_949152495.1). Lineage (NCBI taxonomy): Eukaryota > Metazoa > Arthropoda > Insecta > Hymenoptera > Formicidae > Lasius > Lasius fuliginosus. Next base: position 3,506,855 of record OX424446.1, on the reverse strand, counting down.
TTGCTTTGAACTCCATTCACAAACGATCTATTAGTTACTTTAGCCACATACTACAAATAGTTGAAAGCTAGAAATGTCCCATATATAAACTACGCTTTTATAAAAATCAAAATATAAATGTAGAAGAACATGTAAAATAAAATTATATCTTCAAAAGTAGAGACTGTGTAATGCATTAATGAATTATTCGATTAAGATTTAAAAATTTATGAAGATAGCGATACACCAACGAGAAACTCTTTTAGCGACAAAATCAAAATAATAAAATATTAAAATATTATATTTGAACGCGATTTAAGAAATTTTTATCGGGTACGAGTGGAAGTAATTAAAATATTTTTGCTTCATTAGTCAAGTAATACGACGTTCGTCATTTACTATAGTCTGTCAGTTTTTCTTGTCATCACTTCAACTAGAAGTTCTCGAGAGATGACGAGTGGTCGTTTCAAGCGAGCCATGCATCTGTCCACACCGAGACCAGGTTATTCTTCGTATACATACTCGATTCTTGTTTGCAACGTGTTTATTCGTTAAACAGCTTTTCCCGTCTAGTGCGTGCTTTAGGATTCGGATGGATCCCTCTTGAATAAACGTTAACATAACGAAATTCATTGTAACGATGCTGTGAAATTCCTATACCAAGCGCTTATCCAGATTTTGTCTTAATTGTGGCGCGTACAGTAATTTATTATTTCATATATTGTTGTAATATAATTTTACAAAAAAAAAAAATATACAGACGAGACTCAAAGATGGCATTAGTCTTTTATGGGAGCAATAAATGTTGATGACCTGGCAACAGCTGTGGTAGAATTCGTAAGAAGACGTATAAAACGACTTGGCTTATTACGAGATTACTGCGAAGATATTTATTTCTCACTCTACCTATCATATGCAGGAAGTATTACACGTGGATTTTCATTACTCCGAATTGCTCCAAATCAAGGGTTGGACACAGGATGGATGACGACGCGATCACGAAAGAAATCGCTATTAAGAGCGCACGATGTGATCGTCTTAAGCACGTCCATTAAATGTAATGATAAATAATGCGGACATGTGACGCACATATACGTGTCGCACTTTTTGCCACATTTTTCGTTCGCGATAGACTTAATTACGGGCATAAACTATATTTAATACGAATATCTACATAGCGGTAATATTGCTTCTTCTCTTATAATTAAATGTTGAGAATAACGGTACATAATAATACTATCATATTAAATACAGAGATAATCATGTTGAGAGAAGAATATTAAAATTACGAATTATGTACGAGACTGCCATGGAAGATTGCTGCATGCTTCGTGCTTTTCCATTCCTTATCTCTTTTCACTCATCTCTCATCTGTACCACACCCCCCATCTGCATACCGTATCTGCATTAATTCTTAAGATAAATTAAGAGAAATATAATAAAAAGATTAATTCAGATTAAAGGTTGATTTTCGCAGCTTGTAGAAGTCTGTTTTGTTAAAAGAATTTCCATACTTTATAGAAATATAAATGCCAAACATATCCAGCTATAATCTTTCGACAATTTTTATTAAATTTGGCCTCAAAATGAAGAAAATTAAACGCGCCACGATAAAATGTGTAGATAATGATGCAAATACATTACAACGGCAATTTTTTTTTCTTTTCTTAGATTTCCCCCAAATTAGAAGATAAAGCACCAAATTCTACTGACAATTGTCAATTTTAAAGGAATTTTTATCGGATCTCTTTACTTTCCTATTGGTACAGTCTTAACTGTAAGGGATAATTCGAATACTTTCCCCCAACGTAGAACCGACCTCCAACATCCGGTGGACGTGCTTCGACCAATCAGAAACAGGTCGGACCCGCTCCCATGGTTCTTCCCTTCGAGATCGGTGTTCGCACGTACGCACGAAACGTACGTGAAGGCGTACGTAAGTTTCTGCATCGTGACACGCCGAGTCTCCCCACTTCTTTACTCCGATGGGCCTCTTCAGGGGCCTCGTCTCTTTCGTCCTTCAGCCCCGCGGGCCCCATCGTCTGAGCACGCATTATCGCCATTACCATGAATTCCTGCAGTTATTACCCCTCTGTTGCACCGCCACCAAAATGGCGGCTGAACGCATCCTACCGTGCAAGGAGGACGCACTCCGCCGTCTGCTCCTTTTTTTATTGTGGCGCCTGTGCTGCTGGCATGTCGTGCCACGTTATAACGCTCGACAATTAACGTCGAGAATGGCGGCGGTCGATGGTAGGGATAATTGACCCTGTCAGGACTATGACAGCACTTTTACAGTGTTACATGATTCGCTAGACTGATCTCATCTTATGTTATACATTTTGTGTTAGATGAAAGTAACATATTTCCGGTCGATGAAAGCCAAAGTTATATTAGATTCGAATCTAATCTTCGTATTCTATCCTCTTTGACCATTTCAGTCTTTGTTTCCCGGTGATAATAAGACAGCTTAATGTGTTGCAAGTTCAATCGGAGTATCACAGATATTCCTTATGATTAGCGGATATATAATCATTTATTAATTTCGAATGGAATCCGTTAGTTATTACATCATACTAATTAAACCTTAATTACTATTACGTTATAAGCTGTTCTGCACTTGACGAAAATTTCTCCGTTATATTATTTTCGCAACTATACATGTCACTTATGAAAAAACGAGTCATGACGAACACGACGAAATGTCATTGTCGCCAAATCGCAAAGTATGGCGCACGAGTGGAATCCGACAGTAAATAAAGAAAATGAAGCTGAGAGGCGAGAGAATAGCGCGTTGGGGGCTTCAAGGAGGTTGGCAACGGCGGTAATCATCGCGTCACTTCCCATCCTTCACGACGTAATAATTACGAGATCGCGCCTCTTACTCTACACGTGATGCAGCTCGTGCTTGTCGACGAGGAAAGACAACGAGGGAGGCGGGAAGACTGGAACCAAAGAAAACAGAGAAGAGAGAACGGGCTTAATGCGAGCTTGCGAGTATCTTTCGGTCTCTTCTGCCTCGTGTCGACGTAGGCCGCACGATTCGGCGTGACTTCAACAGCGAGCAACAACTTGTACATTTCGCACTCGGAGATTTGCGCGAAGATTCGTTAACGCCCGACGAGGGCGTAAAATATTTCACACGAAGGACCAGTAAAAGATTCATAAATGCAAGAGCAAAAGTGATTAATTACCGTGTTCTTAAGGAATATTTTCAATGAAGTATGCCGAGTTAATAAAAAAGTAGTTTAAATATCTATGTGAAATTTTCGAATACGTAATTGTAAACGTTAAAATAAAAAAACGTTAAAATTGCTTATAAGTCTTATAAAAAAAACAAAAATTTTCAAAGACACTTTAAATTTTCATAAATAATTTTGTGTTTCACAAAAGAACGAAGTACTCTGTTGTTAGATTTCCGTACCCCCTAACAATTTTAATCATAAATTATTAATTAGTATACGTGCCTATTCTAAAATTAATATGTGTTGATACAGAGAAAGAAAAAGATGATTTGATCTTGAAGATTCTTCTGACAAATAATTGAATAATAAAAAAGAAATATAAATAAAGATTTTCTTTTAAATCTTTAACCATATATCTAACAAAGTTCTACAATACAATTTTATGTAATTTATAAATATAATCTTTAATCTGTGTATATGTAAATAATCAGAAAAAAAAAAAAATTTATATTATGAATTTGTGGATACTTTTATCCAATTTTAAAATTTGCCTTCTATTATGCTAAGAATCTCGTGTATCAGAACAGTTAATCTTAACACTTTGCGTCGGAATATGAATCGATTTAATAAAGCGCGCGACAGCGCGTATAAATTACCGGACATTAATTGTATCATGGCATTATGCAAAGCGAACTATGTTGTACAAAAGCGACTAGGCTTTATTCCCGTCTTTCCCGAAAAAAATTAAAAATAACGTACGAAGTTGCAACACGCAAATCTTTATTCAAATGCTTATCAGTTTATACGTTAAAGTGTTAATAATTACATTTGTAATTGTGTAACAAGGGATAGTTATACTATTTAAAATACCTTGATATCTTGATTCTTATATACGTTGTGAAAGAAAAATTCTTTGCAATAAGTAGAATTCTATAAATGAAATCGGAAATCGCGATTCTAATTCACGTCACATGCCTTTAAGTACATTTTGTTAATTTCACGGTCAGTAGGTAATTTTTCTCGCGTATATCCATACTGGACCGATATTATCTCGTTGCGTATACATATGTCTGGACTCTGGACCAAGGGAACGTAACGAGGCCTTCCTTAGTCCAACGTAAACATCTCTTCCATCTTCTCTTTCTCTTTTTCTGTATCGTTCACACATCGTCTTTCCCTTCGCTTCTCTCGACGACTTCCTTTTTCGACAAGCCGCAGTGTCCGGCATCCGCCGCGACGAAGGAGAGAAGTAAGCACTTTCGCGTCTGTATATCGCGCTGCGCCGATGAATGCAAACGAGGACGAGTAGCGAGAGCAGCGCATACACGTTAACGAAAATCTCTTGGAGTCTAACCCTCTCAAGTTCCACCGTCCCACTTCTTTCGTGCTCCCGAGCCGCGCTTTTAATTTGAAAACCGATCTCACAAATGTAGATTTATTGGCAGAAGCTGTGAAGCAATGTGTCCGAGCGATTCGTGAGCTACTCGTGTGCGAGCTTTCTTCGATTTTGCATGCGATTGTACGAATTTAATACGAGTTTATCTCCCGCTAGTCCGCGCGAAGAATACAACATTTATTTTAATCCGAAAAAAATCTAAAGAGCCTAACACGACAGAAAAGAAAACTAGATACCACTGTAAGCAGATTAATCGATATACCGCATCTTGAGGAACAAATCTGTTGTAGATATAGCAAAAATATATAATCTCATTACTTTCACTAAATAGTAGAACTGAATATTACAATCTTACAAAATAATTTGAATTATATATATATATATATATATATATATATATATATATATACACAGGGTGTCCGGCAATAATCGTCCCACCCATCATGTGCAGATGGAGCGGGTTAAACCGAGTAGAAAAGTTCTCTACCGTTTTGCGATCTTCCCAATAATTAATGACAAATTAATTATAAAAGGTCGACCAATTTGCGCGAATATAAGCGTGGAGCAAGAAGAGACATAAGCGTGTATAATACGAAAATCATTGCCAAATATCATAAATATTGCAACACAATGTCAATCTCATCAATTTAATTAATTGAATGATTTTGATATAACAAGTACAATTTGTTTAATTCCTAACGAGCATGCTACATTAAGTGCAGTATGCTCAGAGAATGAAAGCGATTCTGTCAATTGCCAATCTGGACACGATACGATAAAGTTGCGATCATTTCTCGAAGTAATTTTGATTATTTGATTGAAATAAAGACGATGCATTGCGTAAAGTTTACAAACAATGCCGATTGTATTAAACGCGCATTCACACGCAATCGATTCGCAGCGCAAAACTCTTTAATATCGCAAAACTTTTTAACATCGCAATTTGTCATATAATTATATAAAATTTAATCGACAAATAGTTGTATGAATATTAAAATTGCTATTTAGAAAGGGAATAGAGATGGTAAGATGCAAGCAAGGGTTTTCTTAGCATATGTATTAATGTGTATTAATTAATCCGCGCGGAGTCATCGCTTGGTAGCCAAATCATAGTCATTCTATTATTATAGTTCAATAAAAAAATCGTAGTTTGGGAGATGCATTGACACGTCTCACGGTTTATCGGTGGCATGCCGAATTTCCTGACCTAAATACTCCACGCGGACTCCTCGGGCGATGACCAATAATCAAAGTCGCTCGATTCTCTGATCCAATAGAAAAGAGAGATTCGTGTCTTACTGGCATTCTCGATTTTCTTCTCGTATCTTTCTTTATCCTCCTCGCATCCTTCTCGCGTTATCTCGAATTGTTTTTAAAAGGCACGCTCGAGCGAGCTCTGCTCGTATCCTTCTTTATCCTCCTCGCATCCTTCTCACTCTAATAAGGCATGCTCGGCGAGCACCACTCGAACTCGGTACGCAGAAAAATCTAAAACAAAATACTGTTGATACTTTTTTCGACGACCTTCAATTGTTTCGGTGTCGCACATCCCATCGAAGATGTCATAATAATCGTTTAGCCGCATGTCCATCTGTCATCGAGTTTCTTATCGCATGTGATTTATGTCTCAATTTATAGTTACTCACACAAATTTATTTCATACATTTTATTTACTTACACACGCGATTATAACGTCGGTGTAGTTCCATTCATTTTCTACGAGCGTAGAAAATAAATGCATATACATCATTTCTCGTCCCGCGCTTATATTCGCGCGGATTTGGCCGATCTTTTTTAATTAATTTCTCATTAATTATTGCAAAGATCTCAAAACGGTAGAGGACTTTCCTACTCGGTTTAATCCGCTCTACCTGCACACGATAGATGGGGCGATTATTACCGGACACCCTGTATATATAAAATTAATATATTAAAATAAACGAAACAGCACATATAAGCTTTCATTTTGTTATGCACATATTTTATTCAATATGTATATATATGAGAGTGCGTGCGCGCGCGCGCGCGCGTGTGTGTGTGTTAAATAAAATATATGCGTAACAAAATGAAAACTTATACTTATATGCTGTTTCGTTTATTTTAGCTATTTAGATTACATAATTTTTAGATGAATACATTAATCATCAAATTTATTTAAAACAAATGATTTAAAACTCAGTTCTTTTAATACTGAGGTAACGATGTTTTCATAATGTAAGCAGATTTGAACGTCCGTAATGTGTTCGTCGATTGTGTCGCCGGTATGAATACACAAGTAGATTCCATTCGGCCGATGACAGAGATGAAAAATGATTTGCGATCTCGCGGAGAGGCACGTATGAATTATCGCGGGTTTGCTAATGCCATCAGATAGCTGTCACAAAAGCGGAGAAATTACACAGGAAGAGAGGCTAAGACTGGTGAGCGTATTAATCGTGCATTTTAGTGGATAATTAATTCGGTTTCAAAGAGAGTCACGAGTTAATTATATGTAAATAAAGATCGCCGGTGCAGATAGGCAAATCATCAATCTTAACATGAAGCGGATGCGGCGCGGACTATATGCTCATCGGCGCATATGAATTATAGAAAACGGTAAATTGGATAATGGTACGTTTATTATCGGAGATAGTGCATTGCATCTCTCGATGCCCACGCGCGCGTTTGTAGCGCACGATTTCGCCGCAATAGCGATCGAACGCGCCGCTAACGATGATTGGTACAGAGTTAATTATCGTGTCCCCTATGTGTTATCTCTTTGGCAGCCTCCCCGTACAAATTACCCGAAGATTACGCGCCGAAGTTTACTTTATAATGACGCGTATTAATCACGACTAGGAAGCTGTCGTAATCTACGTGCCGCGGCTTAATCCCGGCGATCGCCAGGTAATTAGTGAGTCTCGTGGTTAGGTTGGTGCGCCAACGTTTTCATTAAAGCCGCGAGTCGAGTTTATGACATTTCATTTAGCCTGAGATATTTCACAGGCCGCTTGATTACATCGTGTGATTACACGATTCGCGTTATTAAGTCCGTTGTCGCAACCTCTTTTCGGCACTCCGCGAGTAGCACATCGCGACGATAAAATGTATGATATAACGGGAATAAAATGGATATCGCTCCAGATTAAAATAATAAACCCCGTATTCTGTTTTCATTTAGTAAAATTTATATTTGCTATTTGCTATTTATATATAACATACTATATTCAATGACAGCTATATATATTCAATGACATACTTTTATTTTATGAAAATATTGATGATAAAATAACAGTCAGACGATATGTATACACATTATATTAATTTATTATATTAATTTAATTATATTTTATTATATTAATTCTGGTATGAATTACAAAAGGCACTAGAATTAATCTTTCGTTCAAATTCTTTAAGCTTAAGATAACAAGGAGGCGCGCAGAAAAATGCTTTTATTTTTATCCAAGAGCTCGGTTAAAAGCCGTTCCCTCGTTCTAACGCTTCGATACTGTATATCTCAGGTGTGTCTAAATTTCTATCGAAGACCTTTTTCTAGACTGAGCCGCAAGCTCGACTATTGATACGTTCATACCACGCAGTTTCCAGTGACATTTCGACGTAATTAAGATTACAACTTGGGCCGATTACGCGAAGACGACTTGACGCACCGGAGTCGTTTCGACGAGACTTCCTTATCTGCGGCACTTACTAAACTATGCCGAACATAGTCATCTTATCTAGGCGACACTAAATGCGACGCGGTACCGGAAATATCCGCGTTCCATCTGCCGATGGCACTGCATTCGTTTAGGAATACTTGTAAAAGGCGCGATCGGACTCGCCAGAAGCGGCCGTTATTTATTGTCCTTTTTCTCGTTCATTTTGTTTCACGTAGGAGTACGGTCGAGAGAGAACGAAAGAAGATGTTAACAGCCGTCACACGTATCTCTAACGTTAGACGCCGTATCCGCGGCAATCGACGTGAGTCAAGAGATTCGACGAATCCGGCGGTAACCCGCAGAGACCAACTTTTCCCACCCCGATTGCGGCGAAAGCCATCGACCTCCTGCGCGTTCAAGGAATGTTTTCAAGGAATTTTATGCGAACCACCCAGAAGTAGAAATCAAAAGAAAGAGACAGAGAGAGAGAGAGAGAGAGAGAGAGAGAGAGAGAGAGAGAGAGAGAGAGAGAGAGAGAGAGAGATCTTGTGCACTTCCTTTGGCTCCTCATCTGATAATTAAATTCTTACATCCCAATTTTACTCAAACTGGATTCGGTGAGCGCTGTCATAATTTCTTTTCGAACAAGTTAAGATACCTTGAAAAGAACTCATGTACAAAATGTAGAATATTTAGCAGATATTATAAAAATATTATACATACATACTTTATAATATCTCACTTTTTTTATTAATAATAATTTTTGTTAATTTGTTTTTATTGTCGTATCTCAAATATGTGTATTCATAACAGTGACTCCACAGATAAAGTCGAGAGATGATGCTTATGGCTTGGACTGTTGACTTTAAGAAATAGAGTCATCAAATTACGACTCATCGATTATACCGCGAACTGACTATAACGTCAAGTTTCGTAAACGCGACAATAGCGTCTTTGTTTTCCTCATAGACCTCTTCTCGTACGCTATTAACGATAACGCGCGTGCCTCTTAAAGATTTTTAAAGACGGATGGAACCATACAACTCGCGAAGAAGTACTCTTCTCTCCTTCTCGCTCTCTATCTTTCTGTGTTCTGCTCCTTCTCGGTAACGTTGCGCATACAACAAGCCGGAGAAGAACCTATCCATTCGATTCTATTCTTACACTTTTACCCGACGTAGGTACAAACTTGACGTTGACGTGTACCAAGTGCCTTCGAGCGGGTTTCTTGAGTTCAGGGTTGATGTTGGAGTGAACGAGCGAACGATTCCGTTAACTAAGCTCTGTCTGTGTAAGCATAGAGTATTTCTCACGAACAGCCACTGGGAATAGCTCTGACTGGTTCTCCAAAGGAAATTTCTTGCTTATTAATGCACGCGAATGCCATTAATATGCCAAAAATTCCGCTCACGGGATTAGACATTACATGATACACGACAAATTATCAGTTGCATAATTTATGCACATTTACATATTAATATATTTTGCATAAATATTGAAGAAATATTGAATTAACTTCACATATTTCTCTGATATTAAATCGACCTTTTTTAATCTTTTATAATATTTAGAACATATTATATATTTGTATTATATTTTTTTCTTTAAGGATTATATATTATTGAAATCATAGAAATTTTTTATAAAAATGAAAAATAATGCATTTACTACTGTTTTGTAAACAGTATAACATGGAAGATATTTTATGGAAATGTCTTAAACACATATATAATTTCTCACTAGAAATATTTTTATAGTGCAATTGCTAATGCTATTTCTGATTCGGAATTTTTATAAAATATTTTTAATACGGGATTGAACAATAGTAACAAAGAATTAATACATTTGCATATAATTGCAAATGTACTTCGAATAATACAACACGAAACACATCTGACATTTGTCGAAAAAGTAAGTAGATATTTATCTCGATTTTATTGAGATGTCTCACATAATTATGTAATTATCGATGTGGTACTTCGCTCCTATCGCGATTACTATCATTGTTTCTGATGTTATATAATCATCATGACTATGGATTGCATCGTGCGGCGTATTCGGTACCGTTTTATGCCTCCGGGAAAATGCTTCGGCTCGTCCGTTACGTCGGCATCGACGTCTTCGGAAAGCTGCCAATCAAGGCGCGATCACACTCACCTCGAAAGGCAGATTTCTCAGATCTGAGATCGATCGATGCAATCTCTGAATGCGGCGTTCGATAACCTCGCGGTTAAATGCGACGTTCACTACGCACGAAGAACAATGTCAAACTGACGAGATTGTCCGGATAAACGCGTCATTATCGATCTTTGCCTAACGCGGCTGGGAATCTCTTCCGCGTATCTATCTCTATCTATCTATCTGTATCATTCCTATCGTTGCATCTCCATGTAATTATCGGATTAACTTTTGTTTCAACCTAAATAGATAATTGTATACGTAAATATAATTTCTCATGAATTGAATTTACAGAATGTTCTCTAAGATAGAATTTTGTCCTTTCAGAATAATTTTTCACTCTATAGCGTAAAAAAAATTTCTAAGAGATTAATTAAACTCAAATTTTAATATCCACAAGAAACTCGTTGCGTAATAATTATTTTCTTCAAGGCTAGATAGTCGTAAAACTATTATTTAACATGACGCGATTTATTTGATGGTACCATTGGATTAAGCGAACAATACTATCTGAAAGCGAACCATTAAGAAAAATGCACAACTAATGATTCGAAAATGAGAGAACATTGATGATCAATCAACTCGGCGAGTTCGGCCGTTTCGCTTAAATAAGAGCGATTTAATCCGCGCGGTCCGATGACGAAGATGAACTTAAGAACTCTCGCTCCGCGACGAGAGCGGCTCCGTAAAGTGTTGATAATTGATATTTGATCGCGTGCCAGGCCGGCAATTAAATGCTTTCAGGAAGCCGTTGCGGCGTCCATGCGGTCTTTTTATCGTACACGTCGAGCGAGATAGAAAAAGAGAGAGAGAGAGAGAGAGAAAGAGAATTCGAGATGAAGCGCATACGTATACACGTGGAAAGACAACCGACTGTCTGACTGTCAGCCCGTCTGTCTCGCCGGCCACACCTTTACCGGACAGACGAACGGAGAGAAAGAGAGACTGATGTGGAGGAGTATCGGCGGCTGGTGAACCTAGATGGGATGACGGATAACTCGACCGATCGATCGTTCACCTGGTGATGGATCTGTTCTCGACTATTCTTTATTCTCGGCGTTCTCTCCCTCGCGCCCGTCCTTCTTGCCCTCGCCATCTCTCGGAGTACCGATCCGAGACACGCTACATACAACTTACACGCATTTTCGATCACGATTCATGGATCCGAACTTGTACAACTTTATCTCGATTATAGGTCGCAGATAACGACTAAGAAGGGGCGTAAGAAAGGACTCGTCATATTAAATCCTATCGAGCTCTATACCGTTCGTCGCATTCGGCTGGATGAATGACGACGTAATAATAATAGCGTGTCTCTCTCTCTCCTCTTTCGTTAGCCCCGGTAGACATTGACGACGGATTAGAGTGACGTAACACGCACAGACCCGGGACTGCTTATATTTCGCACATCGTTAGGCCGCGGTCGAATGAATAATTCAGCGGTTTTCTTAATCTGAAATGTCATCACACGACCACGTGCGAATCTTCTTGGCCGCGAGCGTACATGCGGATGTAATGCCGATCTGAACATTTTTGAAACATGCGACATAATTTGCTGGCACATTTTGTTATGCATATTCACAGCCTGATGTCGATTAGTTAACGTGATGGCGTAGGATGTGAATGGACACGAACGCGTGATTTTTCTCACTGACTCATCTATCACGGTACTTCTTTTTTTTTATCCCGCATTAGTTCGTTACTGTCGGTAACTAAATTAGAGAGAGGTCGGAAACATCTATATATGCGTTGTTAAAAATAACCGGGCAACGTGTATGTAAGTCGCGCATTCCGGGGAGCGGAACGAAATGATTTACGCGCCATTATCGAGGCCCGGTACATCGCGTATCTTTTACATAAGAGTTGGAAAGTCAACGGACGATTAGCGGTAAAAGTCTTGCGGCGTGAATTACGACGTGTCCGGAAGAGATGCGTGCACCTAGCACGCACGGTGTATGTTCAAAGCTGTAATCGATTTTTCATCCCTACCGCCGGCGCCGTAAGAGATTATAGTCTATGGCAATGATAAAGTTATCGAGCGATGAAATATTCTTAAAAAATTAAAAGAAGCAGGAGAATCTTGCTTAAGATTAATATGATACAATTCTAGAAAATTGCATGATCAAAAACTGGCATTAAAATAGATTATGTATCAATTTATCAAGCATTATTTCAGCAAAAAGTATAGAAATAATCAATGAGCAAAATAATTAATTTAAAATTTGTATATTAATTTCAATATACATATACATATATAGATATGTATATATATAATTTCAATATATAGAAATATATATATGTATATGCATATATATATATATATATATATATATATAAAGGATGTAAATATAAGTATATATTTAGAGACAGCATAAATATATAAATATAAATACATTAATGAATGAGTAATATTTATGATAATTTATAGCGAGCTTTGTGGCTATGTGAGAAGTACATGAAGAAAGTTTGGTGATGATGGAAATAGAATAATAAATATTGACGAGATGTTAGTTTGAAATACGATCCGTTTACAGCGACGCTTATGATCTAAGCACTGGAATTAAATATCTTTTGGCATTCGAGTACGCGCGCGCCAGTTAGTTCTACGCAAAGAAGCGTCTGTTCTTAACCCTTTCAACATCCTCATTCTTGTACCCGGCCTTTCAAAAGCTCGTAAAGGTCAAATAAAAATGATTTGTGGTTGAATTAAATTCACGGCGTTTAAAACCTCGGTCGTTACCGGTTTTTCACTTACGTAATTATTACCGGATTTTATTCATTCATTCACAGTGTCGCGTTGTTGATAGAACAAAATTGTGAAATCTTTTTTTATACATTATATTTATAGATTACTTTGCTTTATATTTATATATGTGTAAATGTGCGCCTCGCGAATTAGCAGCGAGGAAGCAATAACGCAGGTAATGATGTCTGTTGGATCAATATAATAGCCAAGAGCCTCGCTGCATTTACGCGCATTTATGGAAAGATGTCTCTTATCAGCTTTACTTTATATGTCTATTTCGGTCGGTAGCGAGCGAATGTGGAAAGAGACGTGAATATATAATGAATCCTACGAAGTCACAGGTATATTGAGCCATCAGGTAGACGAGACAATCTTCCAAACGACGCTTTTAAAATCTTTAGTCACGCGGGTTTTATTTACGAGCGTCCGACCGACTAATTTCTCGAATAACCACGCGAGATTTAGTATCACCGTATATGGCATGCGCGAACGCTATAACGATGAAAAAGTATTCTCGCTGGTGCAGAGGATCGCGACAGATACCATTAAAGTGCTTCGCGCTCTATCTATCCAAATTATTTTCCAGTATATTCCACATTTATTAAAATCCTTTGAGCAATTAATAAGTTCAGCGTCATTAATTCTTAGCCTGTGAGTCAACGCTAATTTTAATATATCGAAGACAACGATAATCTTAATGACTTTAAAGTAATGAGAATGCGCTTTCTCTCTCTCTCTCTCTCTCTCTCTCTCTCTATATATATATATATATATATATATATATATATATATATGTATGTATGTATGTATGTATGTATGTATGTAAATTCTTTGCACAATGTTAATAAGTCGAAGATAATTTGAATAATAAGAAGAAATCAAGCCATTGTAGAAATTTCTACATTAACACAAAAAAAAATCTGTATATGTTTCATATTTATTTTTTGTTTAATTACAACAGGAATTATCTAAGAAATATACGATACATAAAAATCATTTCCTCAATGGCTTGATTTCTTCTTATGATTCAAATTATCTTCGACTTATTAACACTATGCATGAGAATTTATAGTTGCTCATATTTCGAATAAATTTTTCTATTGAAATAAATAGTGTCTTTCACTGGCGTAAATTTCGTGGTCACATCCTTGTGCGCTTTTTCTCGCGGCCAGTTTATGACGGTCATGCTTTCAAGCCATTCCCAGACAGAAATAAAGAGCGCGATTAAAAGTAGAAGCGTGTGCACAGCTCGGTGAAGCACTAAGAAGTAACAAATAGTGGATGTGAGGAATGGCAGAAGCAGAAATTGGCAGAAAGAACCACGAGGTAGCAAAGTCGGCAGATAAGACCCGCATGTATGAAACCACAGGCCAGGACTGACCAAGTGTTTCACCCACGGAGCCCAAAGCGAGAGACCGATTAAAATTGCAATGACGACGACGGCGACGGCTCAATTATTACCACGCGTAGCCGTTTGACATATACAATGTCTCGAGTTTTAAGCAATTTGTTCCGATGCATCTATTTGCGAATTCAACGACTAATTTGGAGTTGTCTCCTTTGCTAGAAATATATTAAGACATAAATTTTTTAATTATAAATAATTAAAAAGAGTCTCGAGATAATTTGCATGTTAAATTAAGCTTTAAGAACTACGACTGCAAAACGTTATTATTCATCTGATTTCTGAATTGTTTCTAATTAAACGGAATTATAATTTACGCATTAACTATAAAAATATACTCTTAAGGAAATTGAATGTTTAGGAATTGTGAAAAAAGAAACATGATTCGCGCGGCGCGATTAAATCTGATCTTTACTAAATCGACTCTAATCAGTCAAAGAATCTATAGATGTGTGAAAGGGATTATGAAACATTCTGTACATACACGCACGATGCCATTCTGACAAGGAAGACTTCTGATACGTTTTGACGTGCGTCGGATAAATTATTATTATTATTAACGATATATTTATCGACGATACCGTTTTGTGAATACCAAGAAACGCGACATTGATTTTATGGTAAACCACAGACTTGCTAATGTCTTATTCGATCCGTCTAGTTCGTTTCCACCTTTATTTGTCCAAAAGATAATTAACGCGATGTCTATATTGCCCACTAAAAATCTGACGTCTATATTGTGCCCACGTGATGTCTATATTGTCCACTAAAATTTTGTTCCCAATGTCGTATCTTCACCGAAAAAAATCTTAATTATTAGAAGTGCATTCTGCGATTTATAACAATTCTTTAGAAATCGCAAGTAAAGAAAGAAGAAAAAAAAACGAAAATATCAAACACAACTTGATGAGAGAAAAGTGCAATTACTAATAATAAAAAAGCCACATTTAGTAAATATATAATAAAATTATATATAATAATATGGAAAAAGTATTATAGAGTAAACTGGAAAGCTATAACTTAAATATTATTTGATATTATCAATTGAGTAAACTTTTCAAGCAAAAAAGCGATTATTAGAGATTTTATAAAATCCATAAATCTTGCAGTTATAAACTTTCTATATTACATATATATTATATGCATGTGTGAGTGTGTGTACATGGGTTGATGTGGGTGTATGTGTGTGTGTTGGGTGAGTGTGGGTGTGACTTAGATATAATTTTGTTTGATCTATTATAAATACATAAAACATTTAGAATTAAATAACATTTTGAAATCGCTTGTCAACGCGCGCGCGCAGCGATTGGATTAGCAATCTTATATATTTCATCATCTATGGTAATTTTTACAGAGAGAATTGTCCAAAACAAGTTCATTGAATATACATTAATAAAATGACAAATGTTATCGAAATTCGTCGAATATGTCTTCATCTATCTACACACGGATTTCTCGTATAATGAAAAAAAATGATTCAAATTCATCGTGGGTCTTTCTATGGTAAAAGAGACGGGGCTTAATGATAGCTGTTAGCATCTTAAACATTCGATGCATTCTCGAGTAGTGATGTGAAAATTAAATTATAGTGCTGTAATAAATGAGATGAATATTTTCGAATAAGAACGAGAGAAAATTCAATGAATTACTATAGCAAACATTGCATCGCAGTTTTTAGTAAATTCCTTCATTACGTAAGAAAGATAAGAAAGAAGATACATAGCTCATTACAATGTCATTTTCGCACACGTGTCCGTCTTTCAAAACGCGAAATCTCGCGCGAGTCCCGTTGCCGCGCCAAATCGTTCTTTAATGATGATTAATGAATAACGTATACATTTCTACGTTACATAAAATCCACCTTCCGTAATTAACTAACTAAGTCGGCCGAAATCCGGTGAATTGTGGGCGCGAAACATACTGTAACACTATGATGTGAGCGCTTAATTATTTCGCCTGTCTCCAATGACAATTGTCGAACCTGCTCTTGCGAAACAAAAAATGCGTGTAACTATGTCAGACGATATAAATAATATAAATGATGTGATACGCGTCGACGAATAACGGAAATAAAATTTTACACGCGAAATAAAACGATAACTTTGTCTGCATATCAGAAAAATTATCTAATAAATCATATTCTCTGTAATTGTAAAGTAGACAATAAATTCAAATAAGAAATATGAATTTCTTGCTTTAATTACGTAAAAGCAATATAAGAAATAGTAGAGATTTTCCTAGTTTTTATTTTGTCTCTGATTATGAAATCTAATTCATTCAGATAATCATACACTATCGAAAATTAGCAAGTAACTGAATCTAATCGAGAATATTGGCCAAACAGTTGAATCTAATTTATCCAGATAATGTTCTAGCTATTACTTCAATAGCTAGGTAAGTAGGTGGTTTCTTAATTATTTCTCATTATCTAATCAAATTAGTTTCCCATTATCTAATCCAAAATTACCATAATTGAATATTGACAGTATTAATCGCTATTGACGATCCGAGAAACAATTTTCTATTAAATATCCGTCACTAAAATACAAAAAAGTAAACACGAATTATCGCAGCAGATTTTCATACGGGCTTTTTGTATTTTATAACCTGCTTGCGATTTACGTTCGATGTAGATCAAAAACAATAAACGTAATAATTCACACAAAAATGACGTCGCTGGAAGACATTAATAGCATCCGAAACAAATATTGACATATTACAAGACGCAATTTTTCGGTGGAGAGACGCATATCTATCGTGGAAAGAATGTAATTAAGGTAAATTTTTAATTATCTTGACTCGGTCAAAAGTCATTTAAGTTGCAAAACGCACAAGGACAGAGGAGTCCTCGAGCAAAGATAATGACAACTCGCTGTAATTATACATTTGAGCCGCGGCATAATTTCAGGACGCAGAGAGACCGAAAGAGCATATTCGCTTGCCATTCGAATTAACCATGTCAAATATTCGTTGTCTGTTCGGCTTTTATTCTTCGTATGCTATATTTTATAAATAAATGCAGATTGCGGTGTTGTTTCATCGTCGACCAATTACCGATAATTGATTGGAAATTCAGATTTTCGTTAATCGTTCGATTTAAAAAATTGTGGCGATTTTTACACACACATCAGATTCGTCGACAAATTTCAAAATCTAACGATGGATCTAACGATAAATCGCTCCGTCTCTATCCTATTATATATATAACTTTTATTCTTTTTGAATAAAAATAATAATTAAAACTTGAATTTTATATCGCTATATATATATATATATATATATATATATATATATAACGCTACGAATTTTATATCGCTATATATATTATATATATATATATATATATATATATATATATATATAATATAGAATTTAATTTTTTTAAGATGCATCGATAAGCAGATAATCGTTTATGAATATTTTTGGTTATAATGAATAGCCAAAAACACGGTTGATTTGATAGAGAATAATTTTATGCTATGAAATGTTTCTAGAACATATATCGAATTCAACCAATTAATGTACGCGGATTTCATATAAATATCTTAGATATTTTTTACTAGTATATTATTTTTTTATATTAAAAATCGCGATAATTTTCTTGCTTATGCATGAAAATTTGATACATAAAGAATTTTACACATTGTCACATCGACGTGTTCATCGCGATCGCAACTCTTACAAGATATAACAACTCGGGAACATGATAGTAATTAGAGTAAAATATCTCGTACTCATGCATGTCACACGCCCGGCTCATCGATCGAGAATCTCTTAAACGAGCTACGCCGCCCAAAGCCGGCAATCTTCGTGCGTATGCCTACGAACAAGTAATTGCTAATTTGCATAATGACCGCACAAAGTGCCATCCTACTTGATTGAACACATGAGTTCTTTTACCAAAGTCCAAACTGGAAATGAGCTACACACACACCTGTATATCCGAATCTTTCGTCGATGAACTGGAACCAGAAATCAGAACGCAGTAATAACAAACGTTAAACGAATACGAACCAGAATGTCCACAAGGCGAGCAAATCAAGCGATGTAATGAGCCGCGATGATAAAATATAAACACGAATGTCATAAATCATATATAAATCATGCAATCAATTTTTCATAATTGCGATGTCGCCGCGATGCGAACCATACTCCAAATTTGCCGAATCGACATAAAAACCATGTAAAACAAGATTGTGCCATAATTTATACCGAAATATAGGGACTAACTGTCGCGTGATCGCGCGAACTTTGGCGGTGGTAGCGAACACGTGTAAAAACGAGTGTGTGTAGTATTCGACGTGCCACGTTTTGGCATCCCACGTATTGACCCCCCGCGGATCGAAAATTAGATCCCGGCTCGGATCGCGAGAAAGCCGAAGGGAGAGCAGGAGAGAAGGAGTGCCCGGTTATTCGCGCGGGCCCATAATTGGAGTCCGGAATCCTGAAATACGAGGCGGGCTCTGGACCACCTGTCGAAATGGATCGCGGAACGATCTCTCGACGGCGAGACCAGTAAAAAGAGGAATTCGCGCGAGACGAATACATACGAGAATATACATACAACGTGATCGCCAAGGCCGATGTAACGAATACGTCGCTGTACGATATAGGCGTCCGACGAAATCTAGAGAAATCTCCAGTGGAGGAAAAAACGGCTATCGACAAAATCTCGTCGAGAGACTTTAAAACGGTATGCGAATAAGACTAGTCACAGGACCCGTAATGGCGAAAGAGCGTTGAATTTACCGATCAGCAGCGAGGCTTGTCCATTTCGCACGCAAGCTTTGGCGTACATTATTGTTGAGAAAGTATCGACACGGATCCATTGACCGCTTTTGTTATTATCATTTGAATAAATATACGCGTTTACGTAGCGAGCGAAACGGCCTCGCATAAAAAGAGCACGCATTGTTACAGATATTGTATTATTTTTACGCGAGGACAACTGGATTCCATATGTGTGTATGCATGTATGACGGAGCTTTCTAAAATTGACCGAACAGCTTGATACAGGCGTTGGTATGAAGTTACGACTTTGCTTATACCATTGATGACGATATAATCCTAAATTTATCAATACTCACATTCTTTCTAGTTCAAAAGCACAATGCATTAAGCAATAATTATTGGTCACTAAAATAAAGTGACAAAATATAGAATTATATAGAAATCATTCGAGATTTGAATAATCGTCGAATGTCTCTCAGCGATTTCTAAAACTCTATTTTGAATTTTAAAATATTTTAGCGGTCCAGCATTATAAAACTATTTTCCTATAAATAAACGTGCTTGACGAAATATAGTAGCTTAGATCAGAAAGTAAGAACATGGCATATAATATATTTAGTTAAATGTAGTGTGTCTCTCTCTCTCTCTCTCTCTCTCTCTCTCTCTCTCTCTCTCTCTACGTAACTAAATTTTAGTTGCTAATGAGACAGAGAAGACTTGCAAAAGGTTATTAACTCCGACATGCAGGTTGAAGAGACTACCTAACTAGCTCGGCTTGTGCAAAGATCAAAACAATTTACCGAGATAACTGTAACAGGGAACTCGCGCACGCTGACCGACATTAACACGCATTGGTCTAGGTGGTCAATCTCGGCGCGAGATGATTGATAACTCTCTTGTAAGCGTTATCAACCACAGCGTGCACGCTGTTATGTTCATGTCAGAAACGTGACGCTGATAGACGGGCGTCTTGCCTTTTCCTCCCTCTTCTCTCTTTCGCTTCGGCTTTCCGGTCATATACACGCAACTTGTTGTCTTTAATTTAAAGCTATATGTCGACGTGTTAAATGCGCTCCCCCCCCCCCCCTTTTTCTATTCCATTCTTACTGCGATTTTTTTCATCTTTCTATCCAAGACGGTATTTGGAAAATCTGTTAATTTTTTGAAATTATGCATTATATAGTATAAAAAGGAAATGTCTTCTTTAACCATTCGCTCTTTATTGGAAACCTTCAAAAGTAATTAGTTTCAGAACATTAATTATTTGTTTATTTTTAAAGCTGTTTTAATTTTCAAATACTCGGTTATAGTTTGGCAGAATAAATTTTCGTTCAGAAATATCTATCTTCCTTTAACAAGGTATATGAATTATGAGAAGCAGAAGACAGATCCTCTTTTTTATTACTTTCTTGTTTAGTTACATTTAGTTATATAAAGGCTAAAAATTATTAGCTTTAGATGTGGAAAAGTCGCCGACCAGTCCTATAGACCTCTATCGCTACCTGGATTGCCTTACAATGATGAAGAAACAACATTAACGGTGCATTCGTATGCAGAGTCGAGTACCAGTTCTCGATCACAGGCGGCTTCTTCACCCTTGGACAACTTCCTTTCCCTTTGATGTCCCTTTTCCAAGCTCTCTGACCAGACTCTGAGCGATTGCAGTGTCGACAACTTGAAGTACATATAAACCCACGTATGCGTAGGTAGACCGACGACACGAAGAGCGCCGCGTGACAAGGGAGTAATGAATCTATCTCTCCGAACAAGCATACTTAGGAAGGTTCTCAAATAAAAGCGCTGCTTGGCGGAATTCGAAGACTGCGTGCGATTAATGTCGCTGCTGCGAGCAAAAAGCGAACGCAATCGCAGTTGAAGCGCGCGTTACGCGTCTTTTTCGCGAATAATCTCGCGATCAGCGGGATCTAATTATCCCGTT
This sequence comes from Lasius fuliginosus, assembly GCA_949152495.1. Taxonomy (NCBI): domain Eukaryota; kingdom Metazoa; phylum Arthropoda; class Insecta; order Hymenoptera; family Formicidae; genus Lasius; species Lasius fuliginosus. The sequence goes on along the minus strand of OX424446.1, from coordinate 3,485,658 downwards.
CTTCCGTTCGTAATTCCACGAGCGCCCGCTGCAAATTTCCATTTTAACATTTAAGCTCGCGTCGGTCCGAGAGAAGAGTCATCGCGATTAAGACCTTGAATAAGAACCAATCAGGAATATTCTGTGCGAGCTTAAGATATTTGACGATAACGCGACGAACTGACTCTGAAACCCGACTAATGAGCGCGCAGCGCAGGGAGAAAACCGCTCGGTGGCGCGCGATTATCTCGCTCGAAGCTCGCGTTCCAGCGAGAACGGCTATGCAAACAGCTGTACAGAGAACTGGTCGAGAATCATTCAGCAAACGCATAAGTATCTCAAGCTTCAAGCATAGGCCACGAAAAATTATCAACCATGAATCAATTCAAAGGCCGGTTAGATTCAGGAAACGAGCTTCCGATTGATCCACCGACAAAAGAATCTACTACCTTCATCGCCTCCGTCATACGCTCGCTTGCCGGCGCCATTCCCTCGCCATAAACCTGCGATGCGATTCTCTTAATTACGTTCGCACGAATGATAATCTAAGGTCTCGTTAAGAGCGGTGCGCGAGATAGCTGCCGCTGCGCGGCCCCGCGATGAAACGATTTCAATGGGATAAGTGAGATAGGTAAAGGACGAAGAGTGCTTTCGGTAGGTGTGCGGCAGGAATAATAGCGAAGGACGCCTAATAAACCTGAGGGTGTCCCGCTGCGCGGAAACGGAACGCGCCGGATGAGACTGTGAGCCAATTACAGGGCGCTCGCGCGAAGATCTCGAGAACCGATTTATACGATGCTCATGTTGTTCATATATATATATATACTCGCAAAGACCCGCCTAAAGAAATTACGATAATATGATGAAACTAAAAAACAAAACGGCACAAAAAGTTGTCATTCTTTAAATGTCATAATTTCGGTGAAAACAGATTTGCATATCTGTATTCATTACCGTTAAAACATAGAAATCTAGAAATTCTGAAATTTTGTTTTTTTTTTTTTGCTCTTAATATTTTCTCAGTTTCTCCCCTTATTAATTTCGGTTGTATTTAATTTTAAATAAATTATTTGTATATTTATAAAATATATTATAAAATAAATTATATTTGTATATTTATAAAATATATTTTATAAATATACAAATAATTTATTTAAAATTAATTACGAATTGCCAGCAAGATTCAGTCTTGAGTAATTATACATATTTTATCAGTGTCTTGATTTAAATGTCCTTAATTTATTTATGATATTGAACCTATAATTTCTGATTTTTTACAGAAGCTCCTGGAGAACTTGGATGGGTGCTAACTCTAGTGATAGTATCCTTAGTATCAGCCGGTATCGGGGCTGTGGTGATGATGACCCTCCTTCATTGTCGAAGGTTAGTATCATCTCCATTTCATTATTGTATGGAAAAAGTAAGTGAAAAAAACAATGGAAGATTGCTCTGTACAACACGGAGAATCGAGAAATTCTCTTCCCAAATTTTTGAATAAAATTAATTGATATTAATGCTCGATCGAATTGAAATTCTCGTATATAAACGCCATCCATTTCAATCTCCGCGAGAATGCTTCCTTCGAACGTCTCGGCGAAGCAGTTTGATATGGATCATCGCACCGACAGATTCGCGAGCCGATTGCGGTTTCATCTTGCAGCCATTTGATCGATTTTCTTAAATTACCACTTACCGATGATCGAATGAGCCGATCGAAGTTAAGAGCGAGAATGAAACGGTCGCTAAATAGATCGATTCGGTATAAATCCGGAAAGTTATATACTAACGGAATGTAGAAAAAGCAGAAGAGCGAGGAAATGGTACACATACATCATTACGAAAGAATTACGACTGCAGTCGGATCTTAATTAGAATTCCTGGGTAGGCAGGAAACGAGAATTTTCGTGATCGCGATCTTTCTCATCCTCGTCTCTGAAGGATGTTCGTCTCATGAAAGATGATTTATTAAACTTGGTTGCCAATCTCTCTGCATATTTCTTCACTTGTAATTTCCACAAAAAAATGGTGATTATTTAGAATGATTAGGGCACACGTCTCTAATAAGTTGATTATCCGTCGTATGAGTAATCATTGTTGATTTACATGTATATGTTCAACTTTTATCAATGTACTCGTGTAATTTTAAAATAATGAACTCTTAAAAGAAAAAACTATTGCATTATTATATTTATAAAATAACTGATAACCATTTCTCACGCACACACAATAAATCAATATTTTTATCTGTTACAGGATAAAGAGTGCCGGCAGAGGTAAGCAAAATCATGATATGTAGGTATATGTCTTGCAAACGTTATATTAGATTATATTTTTTCGTTCATATTTTTAACAAAACTGACGGATTTTAAATCTTTATAATTTATGTATATAAGTATAAGACAAATTTTAATTATTATGCAAACTTAGATCGGTTTACTAAAAATTACTCAAAAAGAAACTAGCGTATTGATTACGATTAAACTGGTCAGAGTGAAGAAAGGTTTAGATTTACTATCGGAACGTGAACTAGCCCCCCAATTATGTCGAATTAACATAGCATGTTCGGCGCGGCGGGTTCGTGGCGATGCTGACAGGTCAGATTCGAAACGATTCCCAATTATCCGAGTCCTCTACTGAGTTACTAGCTCGCAGAGGCCTTTTATTCGCTCGTTTCTTCATCATACGTTAATATATGACATTCACATTCACAATAATGCCCTCTCAGATATCTTTTATGACAGACTCTACAAAAGGTATTTTCAAAAACGCTTCTCGCTTTGTCATGTCATAAACTTCAAATCGTGGAAAAATATGACAAAATATATAAATAAGAATCATTTAAAAAACAATTATGTTACGCTAATATAATTCAACTATATGCGACATAGAAAATTGTTTTAATTTTCAAAATGTGTGGTATAACATATATTTTGCGGTATTATGTTTCGAATTGTCTTCATGATATTCTCATTGTGATATTATGCAAACATTAACGATACCAGAACGTAAAAAAAAAAACTAAAATAATCCCTCATCTAATCTCTAAAAGTAAACGTCAACCATGTTCGCTTTCTATATAATTCTTCTAAAAAAAAAAAAAAATAAAGTAACAATCAGTCAGATCGATGTGATCTTTTGAGAACGTGAAACACACTTTTAAAGTACCGTGTCTCTTATTAGGAGATAAAGGGGATAACTTTCTCATCTCGATACACGTCCAGAGTTGACTTACGATGTCATCGTAGTCTCGACGATTGTCTCAGTTTCAGACAGTAAGGGGACTTGAACGAAAAGCAAGCCCCGGGACTCTATACACGAATGCGCGCGTGCATGTCGACGCGAAGGAGAAGGAGAGCAACACCATCGTGGCGTCGGATGTCAGCATCGATTGGAGTTTAATTAGTTCGCATAATGCAAGCCCTTCACGGCGGTATAAACCGCGCATCCGTGTGTTGTTCGTTCTCCGTCGTACTACTATTTAAGGGATAGCCGGGTGACGCGACGCGACGGACGAACGTAACCGGGCGACATAAAAGACAGCGAAACACGTCTAATTAACTTTCTGATTTAAAATCACCCGCGGCACGATACGATCGACGAGCGAACAGCGGCGAGTCGGCAAGACGTAAAAAGACGATGAGCGAGCGGAAAGGAAGGAGTTGCTACCGCTTGGGATGCAGGGGTCACCCGAATTAATTATCCGACACTCGTTTCATTGAACCTCTTGAACCACAACCGCGTACGATCGAAGTTCTCGCGGCGTAATTTTTGCTTAAATTCTTAACGGTTCTAAATCTTGAAAGTGGATTATTACTCACTAATTAAAAAGACATTCGTTAGAGAGTTTGGAACTAAAGTGAAATATATGGAGCATATTAGAAATGTACTTAAACTTTCAAAAAATTATAGAGATAAAAGAAAACTTTTAAAAAATTAATTTCTGTGCATTATTACTATCCATAATATTGTAATTTCTCGTATCGTAAATGCATTATTTGCGTCTTGAAAAAAAAAGCAAGAAGAGAGTTTACAAATTTTGCAAATTAGTCGCAAATAAACCTGCAAAGATCTTTCGTTAACGATAATATTGCTAATTTTCATCTTGCATCAAGGTAATCATCCAAGGTGGTCCGTGATGCAATTTGTATTTGCGGCCGGCAAGCGCGCGCAATTTCGTCGTTCTCGCCTCAGGGGCGAGCTCTAATCCGGTTTTAGAGCGGATAACTGCTAAGAGAGGCACGAAACGACCAAGATACAATTACACATTAAGACGCGATGATTTATTGCTACCGTTTGAAACAATGGCAATCGTTAATCATATAATAATACGTAGAAGGGGAACTTTCTCAATGACAAAATGGATTTTTATCTTGAAATAAGGTGTTATCGTATTTTTTATATAAAATTAATTATTCTTTTTGGCAATGGCAAAATTTTAAAATATGTGGCAAATATATCTTATTCAGAAAAAGATTTTTTCAAAATTTATCTTACATTATTTTCTCAAAATAATCAATTTATATACATATATATAGATATAAATTTTTTGCATGTTATACATCTTATAATAAAGACCGATTAATATTTTCTTATTGAGATTTTACACTTTTAATAAAGTCCACATCAATTAGATTATAAACTGAGTTGAAGCGCATCGATCTTACATCTCTACAAGATTTCAAATAGAGAATGTTTCAGGAATATTTTCAATTTTGACAGTAATTTTCAATTTTGACAGCTTTTGATCCTATGAGTCTCTCCCTGATTTCAATATATGCCTATGTGTCTTTGTGTCTCCCGCGATCTAATCTCTCTCTATCTTCTGTTCCTTTTGTCACGCGGACTGATGGACACACACTGAGAACTTTCTTTCCGAGATAAAAACCGTTTCCTTTAACTCTCTGCAAAGAAACTTTGCATTTCCCGCGTAATATTAAAGAAAAATCACATTTTTTATACATTTCGAGATCCTGCATTAGTTAAAAAAATATATATAATGAAAAATAATTTTATGATATATAATTATATTAAATTTTTCATTAAAATTTTCATAAATTTTAAACTTTAATAATTTGTACAGCTTAATTTTTACTTAAATTTTTAAAAATAAATGTAATTATTTATTTATTTATTTATCAAAATATATTGATTGATGTAATATAATCTTATAATGAAAAATTTTTCATTTGCATTGATAAAACACAAAAAAGCACAAAAAGACGTTTGTTAGCTGGCGTAATTTCTTTTTCTATAAATAAGTGAATTGTTTTATTGTGACGATATGTACCGCGGAAAAGTAAGTAGGTGGAGCGAGATTTTCCGCGTGAAATAAAAAATGCGAGGAAATATATATCTCATACACCTTACGGTTTTACACATTCTGGCTTTAGTATGGACTTACCTTTTGCCGCTTCTGTAGAACGCCAGAAATCTTGCGCAGCCTATGTTTATTCTTCTGGCCAGTTTGGACTTACCTTTCGCTTCTGGCCATATCTATTCTGGTATTCGATCTTTAACCAGAAGGACATTCTTTCTATTGCCGGCTGATTATTATTATCGGCAAATAAACGTAAAGATTTTACTTTGTTAATTTACGATAAGTTAAATCGCATATTAAACGCGCGCGTCCTTCAAGTCACAAAAGATACACGAGTGTTTATTAAAATATTAATTTAAAAAATTTCTTTCTTATAATTTTTTTTATTTAAAATTATCCACGGAAATTTGAAACAAAAAATAGATGTTATATAGTAAATAAATTGCCCTGAATCAGAAAATTTTATCTTGCCTCGCGAATGTTCGGAATCGAATTGTATGATATTAATATAAAATTATAAATGTTTAGAAAACGAACAAATTTTGCAAGCGCAAATCTAAAATGCGTATTTATATCTGTATTTATTAGCGCAAAACCCGCATTTTTGCCTGTTGCCCGTAGTTGTTACACCTCAAAAGTTTATTAAATAACATTCATAATGAATGATGTGAGATTCGAAAGACATAATAAATTTCTTGTACAATCAATATAAGAATGCTGTAAATTATAAATGTTTCATGTTCTCATATTGTGTATACGTCTTTATAAAAAATTTAATATCGATATTATATAATCTTGTTATTATATTATATACATCTCGTACACATTGTTCGTATCAAAATTATATTTTATATATAATATATATTTTAAAATAAAATATTTGCAATTAATATAAATACAATTAATGTAAAACTAATCAGCTTTAAGACAATCTATAGAAAAAAAGTCTCCGCGATAAAACATCCGCGAAATATCTTTTGATCTCACATCATTTTATTATAACTGCTTTAACTGATGTAAAGTCAAGTTATTAATCAATATGGATGGATGAGCTATTAAAAATTAGGATAAAATCGGTGCAATATAAAAATAAGTTACAATATACAATTAATAATCATTAGCGTGTTTTTTATAAAATTAATTAGTAGATAAAATTTGCTATGTAACTGTAACGTTTCCTATCTTTATTTAATTTATGCTTGTGATACATATTGTAAAAATCTGTAAGTATATTGCTCTCTGGCACACGATTTATATAATATTTAATCCTGGACGGATATAAGGAGGAAGGAATAAAACAATTTTATTAATTAGATATTAGTTTTATTTATTTTATTTATTTATTTTATTTATCTTGTTATATATACTTTTTTTATTTAAATATATATATTTTATTTATTTATTTTTATTTCTCAAAGTGCATATAGAATATCTTTTCTAATTTTGTTCATGAGGTATAAACCTTATGAAGAAACTGAAATAAAAGATTTAAATACATAAAAAAGTCAATGAAATTTCTTATAATCTTCTTTATATTTTTATACTTTTCTTTATTTTCTTTATTATTTTATTCAAATAACAAATTAAAACATTTACTCAGATATAATTTATATTTGACTAATATTGTCCAAATAAAAATATTGTTGATATATTAGTAATATTCATAATAATCTTACCAATTGCCTTTGTTTCTCTCTTTGTAGAGTACTTAGTAGAAAAGGTAAGAAATTATAATATTTTTATCAAATCTTAAATACAATATTTCTTATATTTTTTAATGATTGTTTATCAAGCTTGTTCTACCTGTAATATATTTCATTTTCTATTAATCTTTAATCTTTACAAGATTCATTATAACTTTCAGGCAATTGGTATATTTTATAACTAGTATTCTGTATAAGACAGAACACTGAAACCAATAAATCATGCGATATTAAAAAAACGAGCTCTCTTTCGTGAACTCTGCGTGCATGCGAGTGCATCCTCATACGCACGATAAATCGATAAATGATCGTATTTAAATCCAGGATGAAATATTCAGTCTCTAATTTGTTTTAACCCATCCATTTTAAGGTAAGGATTTATCTAGAATCTACATCTACGATCTCTGTAAATCCATTACCTTCAAATAAAATAAAAGTTTATCACTCACCAATCGATGCGCAACAGCGGAGTCGACGGCATTGAAGCTATAACATAAATAAAAGATCCAAATTATAGCAGCACCCCAAAATAATTAATATTTCAAAAAATTATTATTGTATGCACCGAACTTCATATTCAATGCGTACAATAATAAGCAGATATATAATGGAATAATTTTTATAAATTCTAAAAAAAAAAAAATTTTTTAATAGAAACTTTTACAGAATTTATATAAGACTTTTTCTCTCCAATTCTCTCTTGTTTAAATCAAACAAACGAACCGAATTAATGCGCGTACGCGATTTATAATAATTAATATACAATTAATAAATACTTACTCCAGGGTTGCTCCGTCAGCGCCCGATGCCTCCTAGGCTTGCTCCTCCTCTCAGATTTCAGAATTGTCCGTTTCCAAAGTCCATTGATTTACACGCGCGATACTTTGAACGACACTCCCGCACTTTAACACGCGATACTTTAGACTTTAAAACGCGCGATACTTTGCTCGACACTCCCGAATTCCGCGATCGCGAATCTTGCGCGTATATCCCATTTCGCGCGAGAATCATACTCTGAGCCAACTAGTCGGGACTGCAACGGTAATTTCGAGCAAGGGTTAAGCCCGAAGCGGAAGAAGACGGACTCGATCGACGGGATGGACGCGAATGGGATTCGCTCGACTCTTGTCTCGTGCGCATATTCGCATCTCAGAGTGACTCGAACTAACTTAGGCGCGATTTCAGATGAGACGCCAGGATGCTGTATCACAGGCGATATCACAGGGCAGGTAGACGCGCCGAGAGAGAAGATACCCATTTCTGATGCTAATCATGTAAACCATGTATTAAACAATCTAAGAAATGGGAGCTCAACCTCTCGGAACGAGCTAAAACCGGCCTAAGTAATTAAATCAACTCATCAACGCGATACATAATATGCCACCAACCAACGGTGCAACATAATATGACTGGTAGACGATACAAGAGAAGGGACCCATTAACGACGATCCCGAACAATCGACCGAACTCTAATCCGATTCGAGCCGAGCCGTTTGTCGAAGCAGAGCGTGCTCCTCAATCAGCCGGATCTTGAGCCTGAGCTCAAAACCGCGCGAGCATCGTACGTAGATGTACATGCCATACGTGCGCGGCCGGCGTCACTTCGTGTCGCGAAACACGTGGCATGAGAACGTTGCATTCGCAACGCCTCAATGAGACGTCCCATTCAGTCGGCATCAAAAGTACGATTCTCGACGACAATTATGAAATCGGGATATCATTGCGAAGATGCAACAAACTTGGACGCGCGATACTTTGCACGGCATTCCCGAATTCGGATGCATGACATTTTGCGCGGCACTCCCGAACTAATTAAGACGCGAAACGTGATAGCGATCGATAGCGTTAAAAAACGTCCCCAACGTCCCCACCTGAAACAAGAAGCGAAGAGACTCACGTAATTAATCGAATGCGTAGCTAATCTGAGCTATTATATGGGAAAATATAATCAAGGGTCTTTTTAATTTCTTAATTGTTACGCAATTTTATTATTACTAAGAATTTTGAATGAAAAAACAGCTCTGGAAATCTATTTTATTGATTTGTTTATTTTTGGTAATTTTTATACGCATCTTTCTTTTCAAACGTGTCCACCTGCACGATGTTAAAAATCTCTCTAGTAAATTAAGACGTTGCTTGGCAGGTGAGTAAATAACCGACGTTGAGAGAAAAATTTCACGTCAATATGGCGCACATCCGGTTGAATAAAATATATAATATTATGAAAAAAAAAAATATATAAATATATATTTATGAAAAAATATATAATATTACATAAATGTGTTTTGTTTAAAGCAACAGAAATTAATTATTAATCATTCGGTCGATTACACAGGCCAACAAAAAAAATTTTGCCATGTAACTCTAATCAGAGTAGGTGTTTCTTATAGATTTTTGGCCACAAAAAACAATGCCACTGTCCAAATTGCTCCATCACGTCAGGTTTTAAAGTTATTTTGAATTTTAAAATGAGCAATTAGCGATTCGTGAGGAAAAATGTATAATAAATCACTAACCGTCATTAAAGTAATAACAATAGGTGAATGTTTGATTTACACATTGATACACATTGATTTATACACATTTTCTTCCTATAAATCGCTGATTTTTCATCTTAAAATTCGAAATAACTTTGAAACCTGATGTGATGGAGCAATTTGGACAGCTGCATTGTTTTTGTGACCGAAAATCTATAAGAAACACCTACTCTGATTAAAGTTACTTGACAAAAATTTTTTTGTCGGCCTGTGTTATTAACATAACATGTTTAATACATAATGTTCGTCGGGTTTAAATAATGAGAAAATTGTAAATATATCTACTATGATTTAAACTCTAGACGGGTTTAATCGTGATAAATTATATTAAATTCTTATCGTATGAGATCTCACGCGTGGCATAAGAAAACTAGAAGGCAGGAAGTGAATTCTACGCCTTTAAGCTATCTGATCGTGACGAAAGAGCGTAACATTTGCCCCCCGCCGTCACGATATGTTCCTTAACGCCACGGTTTTCACGTGTCGTCTAATTAATATTCCGCCTATCTATTCTGATAATTCGACCAGGATCGTACACCGCAGGTGACATGACGCGACGGCTTGGAAAAAGAAACGAAACCGATTACTTAAACTCAAACTTCGAAAGGTGGTCGTAATCGCGCAAATGTATGTCGTATATATATATATGTATAATCACGCGGTAGAGATTCAAAGCTGTGCTTGAATATGTTTCCGCAGATTGAGCACAGGTTATTTTATAATTTTTTTTGTATCGCTGCTAACGAAGTTTACGTTATGTCCGTTACGTTATATTATAAAATGACAATATTATAAAAACAATCTGTTACGTAATAGCTATTTCGCGATTGCAAAAGCTTTTGATGAGAGATGAGAGATTTTATTTTATGCGTATTCTTATTTCGAAAAAACGAGATATCTATCTAAATCTTGAATATTCGAGAAAAAAAAAATTATGCAAAACGCACCATTATAAACACACCGACAGACATTTCAAAAAAGTATAAGACGAAGCGAAAACGAACTTGGACCGAGTAATCAACGATTTCTAACGCATTATCAACCGTTTTATTGCAAACATATATAACGATCGCTCTCGCGATCGCACATTTTCTTCAGAGAAGTATAAATAAAATAATATCCCGCCTCGCGACAAATATATTTAAACGCGTCGAAATGTACCGCAACAGAGCAATGCAATAAACGAGAACCAGTTTCTCTGTTTCTCGGCAAATGACAGTGGCGCGCTTTTCAGGACAGACGAGCTCTTCGAGTCCGACAGGACGAAGGAGACACGCGTACGTGCGTAGGATATGAGGACGCCTTCGTGGCGAGAATGGAATAAGTGAAGGGATCACGAGATTCCCATAATCTCATTTTTTTCTTCCGCGGCATTCTCATGAGCCTACTTATCGTCGCGGCGGTGCTTCTGATCTGTAAATTCCGAGATCTTATTCCGTTCCTCTTCTCCGCCTCTCGCCCTCTTTTTCCTCTCTCTCTCTCTCTCTCCCTCCCCTCTATATATTCCATCACCCGCCTCACCCTCGTTGGTATGCTTTAACCCTCGGCGCGATTCTATGAGAGCCCATGTGACGGTGCGATGACAGGCTCACAATGAAGCCTATACAGAAAACAGCCGGTTTTTTTTCATACGCGGACGCATGTCATAATGCGGTGATCCGGGTCGCCGTCCATATACACGGGGGCAGTATTTATATCTACGCAAGGATGTATATAATATATATATATATATATATATATATACGTATATATATACGCGACCGTAACGTATCGGGATTCGGGGGCCGACCTCACCTGGCACTTCATATGCCTCGGCGGGAGAGACGTATTCCCGTATTCAAGCGAATCCCGCTAGCCCGTAGGACCATGATGCCTCTTCTAAGAGAAACGCGAGCTAACGAAATCCGAGCATCGACTTTCGTTCCGAAACGCGCCAACGAATTTTTCCGGAACAACGATCCGTACGTGTGTGAGAGCCCCTCTTCGCTTTTTGTTCCAGCGAGCTGCTGCGGCGTCGGCGTGGAAGATTCGAGCGTACCCGATGTCGGCGGATCCGCAGGGTCGGCTGGTACCGGCGGCGGGGTGGCTGTCATACCCGATCGGCCACCTCTCGAATTAGACAAATTACCGCCTTATCACGACGTAGCTCCTAGCCCCGGTGAGTGTTACATCCCGTGAGACGCTTGCTTGTCCCGACGCTTGCTTCTTACGCATACGCGTGTACACGCGCCGTCAAGAAGAGATCACCGAGAAATGAATTGCTCGTTACTACGCGTGTTCCTAACGCATTACAACGTGTTGTTGTGATCGCGAACGCGGTAGCATGATCCCTCGCCGACCGTACGTCTCATTTCGTTCGCAAGAAGGGAATCGAGCAGAACCGGATCTCGCAACTTGTTCTTAGCGGCGTTTCTCAACTAGTCGATAGCTCCGCAAGATCTTTCACGATGTTACGAAATAAGCTTGTATAATCTTGCGATAAGATTAATGCTAAGCGGAATATCGTACGCGTGGAGAACTTTGAAAAAAATCATTGGAAGAAAATGAGAGTGGGAGTGACTCGGATATACACTTCTAATACATAGTTATATTTAACTGAAACACTTTCAGCGGGAATGGAAACTGAATTTATGAATATAGATTACGAAGGATTACAAAAAAAAAATTAATTCAATTAATTAATGATAATACAATACAGAAGAATATTTGCAAAAGGCAGGGCTAAAGTTTCTTTTATCTACCTTCAAAATATTCTTTCTTTCATTAATCGCATGTTGTCTCTACTTATGTAAAGAAAATGTATTAATCGGCATGAAGTCAGAAGTTGTCTGTGAAATAAAATTTTAGGGCACAACGTGTGGTCGTGGTTGGGCTCTCGACGAGGCGGCGGTACCCCGGGAGTCGTCACAACCCCTCTCTCCCTCCCTCAGCATCGACGGGCGATGAATCTCCCGGTCGAGAATCACTACACCCACATGCAGACCGACGAGGCTCTATACGCGGAACTGGACTCGCAGGCCGCGAGCTACGCAAGCGATCTACAGTTACAAATGAGAGGAAGCTCAACGTACGGCACGACTTCCGGCGGCCAGGACGACGAATATCACGAACTAGACGCGGCCAGATTACATCGTCATTATGGAGGCAGCGACGGATCGTTACAAACTGATACACTTCGCACTCGGCACAGTAAAAGGTAAGACAAATATGATTCAATTTTATAAGAGCTATTTTTTCTTAAGAGCTTAAAATAAAATAAGATATTAGAGACATTATCGTATCTTTCATTGCTTCAGACATTAACAATTTGATAATCGTCGTTGTGAACGCAAAAATTAAATTGCTGTTAGGAAAATGTTGAAATGTTTCGCTATTCATTAATTATTCTTGAGTCAATTATCAAATTTGTAACGACCGTGAAAATAATGTGATTATGAATGTCGATAATGATACGTAACAATAATCTATCGTCTCCTGACTTTTCCTAGATCGATAACGAACTCAAAATGTTTTGTTCTGGCGACGCCTTCTAAAAGCAACTAATTACGCGTTATAACAACGCGCTCATCCAACACGTGTCGTCGCGTAATGGGCAGTTATCGATACGGTCGATGCATATGTTAATGGCACATTCCGGTCGAATGACCGGTTATTAAGAGCCTCGTTATCGGCTACTTCCAGGATACAAGAGCCGGACTATGAAATGTACGAGAACGGACCGTCGACGCCGGTACCGCCGGGTCAGCATCAGCACCATCATCATCATCACCATCATCACAATCATCATCATCATCATCAGGAGTTGAGGATCGGTAGCAGGAACAGCGAGCATCCCTCCTATCAAAACACGGCGTATACCGGAAGCGACGCTGAACCGGACGGACCGACGTTGAGCAGCGCTCCTAGCAGTGCCTACTACAGCGATCTCAGTTCAAACTCGGTAAATCAACAGATGCCAACTACGGCAGTGTCGTCCGTGACAACGACGACGACGACGAACCTGCACCTGAATCCGCAGAACCTGGACGCGCCGCAATATAGACTCGCGGCAATCAACGAGAACACAGTGCCTTCGGATTATATTTAAGAGATGTTTCTTTCGAAACAGCTGATAAGATAAAGTTTAAAATAGACAATTTCATCGATGTACGTTCATTCTGCGTGTGAGAGAAAAATCTTTTTGCGTAGTATTTATAATTTAACTTTATCCACAACGAGGATAAAATAGGAGAAGTTGTATTCTTGTACTAAAAAATAGAAATAAAACGAGCGGATCACAGAGGAGATAAAAGACTGTGAAATTTTTTTGTCACTGTCGTCGTGACTCGAAAATTTCTTCAAGACAATGTTTCACGGTGCTCAGTTTTAAGCTTTGTTCGTACAAGAAGAATTAAAAAAATCGTGTAAGCGTTTGGTAAGAGCGGTTTAATCGGCGGATGTATCGGGGACTGGTTCCGGATAAAATCGATTTCTTATTCCATTTGCTCCTTTGTCGCCACACTTTGCGGTCCTGTTAAGACAATCGATACGCGAATCGATGAATCAAGCGTCGCGAATCGATCGGCAGCGCGGCGCGTTCTCCTTTGCTTTTGCGCGCTGATAAAATACTAGGTATTCAATGTCCCGAAACTTTTTCAAGAGAAAGACAAGCGGAAGATAAACCGGTTGGCAGGTAAGTGACCAGAGCAAATCGTGCCAGCGGAATTAATACACGATTAATCGCTATATTCTCGCGACGTCGACAAAATCTGCAGTTTTGATAAAAATGTTCACCGTTAGCCGTTAGCCACGACTGAGCATGGGATTGCGCTTGTTAGAATAGCGATAAATTTATGTTCACGTTCGATGCATCGTAGCTGCATCGCAGCACGCGAATATTTCGAGTAACTGATGCCGGCTCAGGCGTGACGCTCGGTTTTCACTCGGTATACGTGAAGCAAAAACGCGTAATGATACCGCGGACCAAGAATCACGCGTTGCGGTTTCCAATCAGCAATAACATGTCAGATATAAATTGATACCGTTCAGATGTTTCTGCGAAAATCAACCGGTATCTGGCGAAAAAAAATAAGACTCCCATTATTTTTGCCACCGTTCGTATCATTCAAAGGGGGAAAGCAAAATTTCAGACCTATATTACGTGAACGGTCGACGGCGATACATAAAACACCGTCTTGTTTCAATTACTCTTCTAATGAAATAAGACTGCATTTAGCGAGGGTAACTTTGCGTTAGATTGGATAAAATCTGTACGAGAAATAAAAATAATAATTAGAAATAAAGCTGAAAATTGATAAATTTTAATAAGCAATGATTCTTGTCATTTTGACTAAGAAATGAATTCTAATCGAAAGGACAATCTTTCACTAATAAATAATGATAAAAGGGAGGCAGCTTGTTATATACATATTTTATAGTCTCGTTATATACGTATTTAGTCTCTTAATTGTCATCTATATCTTATCTTAATCTTTAACTGTTATACGAAGTCGACTTGAGCGCATCTGATGAGATTCTAATTTATCTTGCATTAGAGGATTAATCCCGGATAATAGTGTGGAATTCTCGAGACGATTACGGATGTTATCGAGAAGAGAAGCCGCGCGGCAAAATCGAAATGCCTACACGATACAAATGAAATAAAGTCGTTTTGAAGAGCAGGTGTTTTGTAATTTGACGTTCGGGGCTGCCAGTCAGCGCCCTCGGCTACATCCGTCCGCCTTCTCTAAGCGGCCGCGCGATATTCTCCAACATCCTTCCATATTTACCGCGCAAATGAGGTCTCGTTTTCACGTGCGTGCCTCGATTACGGAAAATTGCAGAATTCCGTGCCGTATAATCGACGGACCAACGAAGTACAAATATGATACTCCCGCACGAAACATCTTTTTGCAGACATTTTATTATATTATATATTTTTCGTTTTTTATTCTCTGCACGAAATATTATAAAAGATAGCGCATAATTCATCAATTTCAAATGGTATTGTTAGTGGCTAAAAGATCGCGTGCTAAGTCTGGAATATTCTTTACAACAATGTTGACTTCGTTGTCTGATTCTTCGAATTCCGATTCTCCGAATTTTATATTGCACTATTCACAATAACAAACTGCTTCTCTTTCAGTAAAGTACGGAAAAGACATATTACAGAGTATTATGAAAATTTAATGCCTATGATCACAAATTATCTCTCGACCTCGACGCGTAATATGGTAACAAATTGTGGGAAATATTTTAAATTGGATACAAGTAGTCGCGCATGCGAAATAGTCGAAGAATCGCGTTCGAATCGGATTCGCAAAGATTATCACGCGAAAGATTATCTCTCACTCGGGCATTAAAATAGATTTCGATCTTAGCGGCGTGTCAGTTTCGATCGTTTATCTTCGATTTCCAATCGACGGCGGAATTAATTCGTCTCGTTCAATTCGGCGAGGAATTCGTTTAATTGTTCCCTCGTCGAGACACGAATCTGAGAAAACGCGTTCTCTCGTTTCGCCTCGGGATTCTCCCGCGTGCGCGTTTCACGTCTTTCACCTTTAACTCACCTGCGCGCTCACACACGCACACTTACATCCGTCCAACATAATCTTCGGGGGATACACGAGAACACTCACCTAAACGCACACGTTTCCCTATATATGTATGAAAATAGCTTTAGAACCACTTGATTCTTCGAATTTCTACTTAGTGCACGCTTAACCGAAAGAAATGCGAATGAAGAAACGTCTATTATATTACTGAATATGATTGCAATTTTTATAACAAAAGTAAAATCTATTATCAGAAAATATCCAAATTTTAACATAATGTAGAACTTATTTATTTGAAAAAACGATCGTTTTATTGCTTCTATGTAACAAGAATGGCATGCTCTTTTAAACGTTCTTCAATACTTGTCGCATATTTTAAAAATTCCTGGATTTTCGATATCTATTAAGATTGTTTCATAATTCAATAATATGCTATATAATTCATTATTTCTGATAAATTAAAGAAACTTGAAATATCGCTTTTATAATCAAAAGTAAATTAAAAATGACGACAATTTTCAGAACGGTCAAAACGCACCAAGACGCATAGCCGCGAGGCTTACGTACGCAATACATAGCGCGTGCATACGAACAACACAGACACAACAGTGCACTCTCTCTCTCTCTCTCTCTCTCTCTCTCTTTCTCTCTCTCTCTCTTTCTCTGTGGATATGCTATAATTAATTGCGCCCTCACGGCCACAATAGCAGTGAGAGAGAACTGCTCGGCGCTCTTCTGAGATGCAAGTATTATATCGCCGAAAAAAATCCCACGACCGCGCCAAGCCATCGTGGCCGGATGAGTAGCCCTTATCACGGTCGCGTTACGCGAATGGGAACGTGTAATATAAAAGAAAAAAAATCACTTAATTAAAGTTCGTCTCATTTTCCTATCCTTCCGCGTTTGCGTCGCGCGCCGATACCCTAGCCAGCTCGCATGTCTACGGATAATTTGAAGTTATAATCTGAAAGGACATTACCTGCATCTGTAATTTGCGACTAGGTAGATTAGCTCGATCGCGTCATTATTTATCACGGAAAGTCTCATAACGACGTTATTGCGATGAAATAGATGCCTCGATGCGAAGTTTGCAGACCGTATTAGTATTTGTATGCATTAGTCATCGCATATCTCTTGTAATGCGAAAATGTCAAATTTCACACACATACACACACACACACACACACGGGAGAACTATTTACGATTCGGACTTTAAACCATGTATAAACAAGAAAAACATTTAAAATGTTTTAAATTATAAAATTTAAATTATTTTCATTATTTTGCTATCTATTTCTATTTTAGATAATCATGCTAAGATTCAGTTTAACCCTTTAATTTTATGCATTTTCTCTCATGCAATAGCCATTAAACCGCTTTTATAAAACAGCAGATGCAAAAAATTTTTTTATCTTAGTAACTAAGCAGCAAAGTAAAAAAAAACCATACAAATTAAAGAAAAAAAAATTAAAAAGTAGTTAGTTTCATTATTATTGTGCATTGCGTAATTAAAAGTTAAATGCCTAATTATCAAAGCTATGTCATGAATAAAAATCAAGTTTTATTGCATCTAATGCAAAAGCTAAAAGTACAAATAATGGTTGCGTCTGTCTTGTATAACCGGCTTAACTCCGCTTGCCGTTTAATTTGCGAGAGGGACGCGTTTCATCCGAAAAATGCAATTTTCGAGATTCTCGACTATCGATCGATATCGCTGATCGTGGGAATTTACGCGATTAAATTCTCGCGAATTTCTCTTGAGCCGGAGACTTTCCTTTATAATGTTTTCTCTTACCACGACGGTTTGTGCAGGATTCGACGGACATTTTAGAATGATCGTAAGGGCTTTCGACCCGCCCTAGCCGAACGCACCGCGTGTTCGTCCAGACCACGGGATATATAAATTATACATGTAAATATACGGGCGGCCAGCTCGAGAGATCGAACTGCGAGATATCAAGATATGTGTTGGCGATTCCTGCACCTTTCCCTCCCTTTGTTGAATCCTCCTAGCCTCTTGAACCTGGGCTTGCGAATACGCATACACATACGCACGTAGGTAAGAATTCATGCATTACGTGACAAATGTCTCCGTCGTTTTCACGTATCACAAGGCTTTGGAAATTGCTTTTAGCCTACGCATGTTCCATTGGCGATACGCGCGTTGATTTCGGTTACGAAATAGTTACAAAGATCTTAAGAATTCTACTATCATGTGTTTCAACTACTTTTATAAAGTCATATGAGTTATTGAATGCATTCTTTATAAATATATGTATATGTGTATATATATATATATATATAACGCGAATGAGAATCGTGAAAAGTTCGATCTATCTCTCGCAATAATCGAGACTGTATTACAATATTATTACAACGAGATTCCTTGTACTACGCGTATTAAATTTGGCATTCTCGATAACACGATAGATCGAATGACACCTTCGTGTATAAAGGTCTGATCCTCGCGACAGTCAGAACGATATTAATCGTAAGCGAGACAATATTTTAGAAGAATGGCAAATATCGTATGACAAAATGAGGAGAAAGAGTGGGATTAGCAAGCGCAAGGCCACGTTCTTTATTTAGGTTATATATATATTTATAAAGAATACATTCAATAACTCATATGATTTTATAAAAGTAGTTGAAACACATGCCAGCAGAATTCTTAGATCTTTGTAACTATATATTTCGTAAATCGAAATCAACGCGTGTATCACGAAAAAGGAACATGCGTAGACTAAAGTTTTAATTCGTTTCAATTTGAAATATATATATATAATATAATATATAAATAAATATATATATAAGTTTAGTTGCTATTTGCATTAAGAATTACTCGTTCTTATGATAATGAAACTAATATACTCATTTGAACTTAACATCAAATTCAAATAATTTCTCTGTCTATTAAAATGGAAAATTTATAAAGATATTAGAAATTATCGCATATTAAAAATAATAATCAAAGCATCAGTTAAGAATATACATAGAAGAGAAAACTGTAGTTTTACTCTTCCGCTAGCATCCATTTTGTTTGATTATTATTTTTAATATGCAATAATTTCTAATATTTTTAAATTTTCCATTTTAATAGACAGAAAAATCACTTGATTTGGTGTTAAGTTCAAATGAGTATTAGTTTCATTATCATAAAAATGAGTAATTCTTAACGCAAATAGCAACTAAATTTATTGTCATGATTGATTAAGATTGATTTGATAATTTCACTGAAAATAACACGTACATTGTATGTGAATATCTTATTATCGTGCGTTATGATTTATTTAATTGCACATATCTTTCAACCATTCCTTAATTTATTTAGGAATTATTAATGAATCGCACATCTATGGCTTTATAAATAATCTGAGTAAGAGCGGAAGCAATAGAAAATATATATCCGATATTCTTGCCTCTTTGATATTATAATCAGGACTCGGCAAATACATTTAATTTCGTGAGTAAATATTAGCTATTAGCTACAAACTAAAGAAACTAAAATTTTATTTTAATGTTATTTAAAATAATAATATTCTCATAACATTTGCATTTTATATTATTAAAAAACGAAAAAAACTTCTTTCAATATTTATGAGAAGATAGAATTTTACATAATTTTGTAAAACCTGATTATAGTCCACATGCGCTATGTAAAAAGATTTTCGTGAACTTCACCCATATTTAATCATAATACGATCTATAGATATATTGCGAGTGTCTTTATGTTGACATCAGCTTATATAATTTAATTGCTCTAATTTTATAATTATCTCTCGGCGAGGCATTTTAAAGATCGTAGTATAAGCACTACGATATTGCTACGATCTTGACCGCGATTCATTGATCCGTGCTGATAATTATTAGTTACCGCTAGTAATTCATTTGCGTATGCATGTATTACATTATATTACATGAGTGACTTATGTTGCAACAAACATAAAGATTACGCACACATTCTAATTGTACTATAAATACAACAATTAACAGTCAATGTCAACATATCGAGCGAGTCACATTATATTTCACGTCATAATTATGCGAGAGTTTATGTGTGAATTCATGTGCGAAGGAAATCGTTATTTATTCTACTAGTAAAATTGCAACAATTTCTGATATTGACGTAACGCAAGTGGATATTTCATATTAAATATTTCTATAGTTCTTGTACATTTTACTAAATTTTTACAAATATTATACGCATATATATATGAGTACATATATTGTAAATTAAATGCGAGTTCCCGATGATTTTCCCGTCGTACTTAGTTTTGCGAATATACATTCGATTGTATTAATGTAAAATGACTCAATAGATATCGGCCGCATTGAGACATGTATTGCATGAAAATGATTAACAATCGATGAAAATTAAATGTATCATTCAAAAAGCGATAGCTTATACAAATGCCATTTTGATCTCGATCTCTCGACTTCGATCTTATCAACGATTCGTCAACAATAACGCGAAGGTGATAGGATTTTTTTACACGCGTTTAAATTGCCATGAAAGAATTTTATATCAATCGGCCGATACATTTTCCATATGTGCTATGCAAACGTTCCTGCGATTATTGTACAAAATAGCGGCGTACCATTATAACGTTATAACGATTATAACGTTTTAATACGTCAATGAGATACCGCGAAAAAAATTAGAGAGAAAAAAAGAGAGAGAAGAATATTATTATATTTTACTTTATTTTGTAATTTAAAAAGACGTGTTAGAACAAAAAAAAGACCTTTTATGATTAGCATAAATTAAAAACACGCTGATGCAGCTATCGTGTTACGAAATAGATCTTATATAATTGTCACTGTCTACTAAAATATGTATATATAAAATTTAAAGTTGATTAAGATATGCGTGATATATATTTTTGGCAATAAAATATTTAAAAATTTATTCAAAAATTATAAAAAAATTTATTTATATTATTACCATTCTAGTAAAATCTATTCTTTAGTATTAAAAAAATGTTATGAAATTTTATTCGGATATCTCAATTCAAAATGCTATTGATATGAAAATATGTTGTGTATTGTCATTTGTTATTTTATGTTTTAATTTTTATGTTTCTTCCCGATAATAGTAAAATATTAATTTTTACGTTTTTTGCCTAAATCAAAACCATAATAATCAAAACGTAATGTTATACGTTAACAAAAATTTATATTGTGATAAAACAAGCTTGTCGCTAGATAAGTATCATACACATAATCAATACGTTATCATGTGTCGGATGATTTCGAAAAAAATCAATACACATATATGTCAATGAAAAATTAGCGAAACGATATATTATACTGCTAGGAATCTAGCGATGAAAGGAAGATACATAACGGAGATTAAATTGATTTTCTCCTTCTCCACGATATTATATCACTCGAGTTCTTATTTTGCGCTAGGAATGAGGATATTCATAATCTCCGAATGAATGTAAATGTTGTTCCGATTGCTTATTCATGCACCGAATAAGTCGTATATTGACAATTACCCGCGGGCAGAAATTTCGAACCGGTATCTCGTATGTAATTGTAACTTTTTGCTCTGTTTTTACTAAAATGCCATCTACCATAATGTAAATTATTAGATTTTTGTTATAAAGAGATGCGAGCATCGATGATATCTTTCCTCGCGATTTGTTTATATAATTATGATTCAATTGGTCATGTCGAACGATAATGCTTTCAACATCTCTTCGAAGGATCCGTCTCAATGTAAATTACGTATTTAGCACGAATTGTATATAAGATTACAAATTGTAAACAGATGGCATACTCTGTTTTATTATTGTAATAGACCACAGATAATAGAATATTAATATTTATCAATCACTCACCGAATTTCCACGAATTTAGTCGAATTTCGGCGATAGCCATTAAACGTCCAAACATCAGCCAATATCTATAAAAAATAATTAATGATATAAGTTACAATATAAAAATCAGAACACAATTATGTAGAATTTCAAGATCAACAAAAATATATATGTCAATTAAATCATACTTATATTAAGAAATCATATCAAGAAATAAATCCTTTATTTTAATAGAGTAATATGCAAATCGTTAATAAATAGTTCCAACAATCTTAAAAAAAGAATCATTACATCAATGAAGAATAACATCAACATCAGTCTAGACTGCGATAGCACGAGAGAACAACCGATGTGATGAATGTTATATTTTATTTGAAGTTACAATGCTTTGAATCATTTGATTGACTATGATCAGAATGAAAAAAATGAAGATTTGTTTCCTCCTAGTTGGCCAATTAAACGCATCGAAGCAATTATAATTTTAAATAGAATGCACCTACCGTTCGTTATTTTAGCGTGCCGTGCAATCGCGATTTATTTTAAGATTTATAAGAAAATTGAATTTTCTCTGCACTTCGCAAATAATAGAAGAGAAAAGGCACTCATAAAAACGGTTTATTAATCTTGTACAACTTGTTTTTGATCCGAATCTTTTGTATTTATTCCCGATCTGTGCATACACTCGCGATACACTACTCATTTCAAACCACCGTCTGCAACGTTCATCGAAGGGTTTGCGAATGTTAATGGAACGCACCCTTAATACATATATACGTCACAGGCGGCGCCGTACGTGGATGCAACCATTCCGTGTATGCGAGTGCAATATTCGAATATTCCATTCCTAATGATTTGTTATTTAATCAGAACGTAAGGTTCTACAATCGATTTCTCAGCAAAATTGTAATATAAAATAATAAACTAAAATATGACTATAAATGTTTAAATGTCAACTTGTCTCTAAATATATAAATATTCGAAAGATCGATAGAATGAAAAATCTGATGTCCGATTATTTGATCTCAACAAAATCACTCGATTTTTGCCATAAAACTACTAAATACTTTCACAATTTATTCAGACAACGATTCTATTGCAAATAATCGCGTTTATTTGGCTCGATTATCTCTTTGTTAGCTTACCTGTGCGGATATTATCAGAGCCCGAAGTCTCTACTTCTTTACCATATAACGGTCCCGTGCAAAAGAGGAAAAGGAAGTCGATCACTGCAATCGCTTGAAGTCGCTGCGCGTCTCTTGACCAGTCTCTGACCAATCAGAGTGAAAGTCACTGAAATCACTGATTGGTCAATTAAACGAAGTATTTGCGCGGCGCCAAATTACTATATTTTCAAAATATATTATTCCTCATATTATCTAATTTCACTATATATGTTAAATTTATTCTTACTGAAATATTTTAAAAATACTTGAAATAATAAATTAGTTATAATCATTTATTCAATACGCGGTATTTTACGATTATTAGAATAATATTAAAATTACGAAATGCTCGATGAGAAACTGTGTGCGTGAGTGTGTGTGTGTGAGTGTGTGTATGAGATTTATTATTGCATATATGATTTATATTTATTTGTTTATTAATTTTAAATAAGCAAGTAAATTGCGTAATATTTAAAATAGCAATTTAATTTCACAATTTTATTTAGCAAAAGCTAGAAATTTTGATTTATTTAATTTGTAATTTATCATATCACACTGTGAAAAACAGTTACTCATCTTTTAATATAAATTCCTTATTATTAATTTTGTTCAAATTATTTTGTTCAATGAATGATTTTAATTTATGTCATGCGAATGACTTTAGAGTTTGCGTTGAAAAATTTAAGAATTATCTTAAGGTTATGTTAGAATCGCCGTGTTACCAAATAAAGTTAGCTTGTACGGCAATCTATCTTTTTAAATAATTATAATCATTATTTTCTATAAATAAAAATATATTAAACACGTATGTATTGTGTATGTATGTGTTGTGTATGTTGAATTAATCTGTAAATATACTACGATAGAATCTTTAAGAAAATTTATTTATTGGTTATATTACGCACACGCTTCATCAGTATTTATTATCTATTGAGAAAAAATTGATTAGATAGCAAAATAAATTATAACAATGAAATTTTTTACTGATTCTATAACACGTTGTGCTGCACGAATTGGTACTCTGAGTGGATTTGAAAGAATGCCTAATGTTTCTTTTGAAACACCTCTACTTCTTATTTACACAAAGGTATGAAATACATAATCTTTTATAATATTAATATTATTCTTTTTATATTAAAATAATGTTTAGGGTGGCAGTGTACCACATTTAACGAAAGATATCTTTAAAATGATGACGGAGCAACAACTACTCTCCGTCTCACTTCCCTCTACCATATTAATGGCAGATGTTATTAAAGAGTTTAACACTTCTTTCGCTGATTTTGTTAGCATGAAGGTATAATCAAAGATTAATTAACATATTAATATGTATTAAAATTTCAAACTTGTACTTATAAAGAATTTTGTTTTAGGAATATATAAATTTTTTATCGATACAAGATCCTGCATATACTACCAACCCTGGCTTTCAGCAATTAAACTCTATTTCTATCTGGTCCAGAACAGGAAGAATTTTTTTTACTGCTGCTAAATATATGGAGCTTGTACAAGCTTTTAAACCAGATCTCTATGTTGCTCTATGTGATGGAGATACAAATATTAATAGTAGTGCAAAACGAGTATCGAAGGCAATTCTTCGAAGCAAAACTTTATTAGAACAATGTTTAGATATACACCTGCACTCAGATACATTAAAATCTAAGGGAATATTAGGACCAGTAGAAGGTGGTTATAATTTGCAAGCCAGAGAGGATTCCATAAATTATCTAAAAGATAAACCTTTGGCAGGATTTATTATAGATGGATTACATAATAATGGTCCAAGTGTACAGAATATTCCAACAGAACAAATTAAACAAATAGTACAGCATACCATTGTAAATACTAGTTTATAATTTTTAAAATTTGTCTAATATTTAAAATACTTCAATAACTATGATATAATTTTTTACAGAATTTACTGCCTACTGATAAAATAAAAGTATCAATGGGTTGTTGGAATCCAGTTACTGTACTTGATCTCATCGAATTAGGAGTGGATGTATTTGATTCATCCTATCCTTATATAATTACTGAACAATCACAGGCTTTGACTTTCATGTGCGATCATGACATTTGTGAGAGTGCTCAATATAGAATATCAATAGCAGAAAAAAGGTAAAAAGTATAGAATATAACATATTTTTTTGTATTATAATTTCATTTTTATTCATGTTTTCACATATATTTTGTTTTTTCTCTTCAGGTATAAAGATGACTTTGCTCCTATTTGTAAAAAGTGTGAGTGTCTTGCATGTCAGAATCACACACGAGCATATCTCCATCATTTGCATCACACAAAGGAAATGCTTGGTTTAGTACTTTTAATGATGTACGTATTTAGAAGTTACAATTTAATTAATCTGAACATTTTATGTTATATAAAATCTAATAATTATAACTTCATTATTTTCAGACACAACATTCATCATTATCTTCAATTCTTCACTGCTATTCGTGAAAGTATTAAAAATGGAACGTTTAATCAACTTCAGACGAAAATTCGTTTGAAATATACATCTCCCGACTTTGAATTTCCTCCTACCACTGTATAAATACTTTAATAAATTGTTTATTTTATATGTAGTATTTCTTGTATTTATTTGAAATAACATGTGCTATTCAGGTAGGAAATTTGGATCGAGATAATTATAGGAAGAATTACTGAAACTTTGTGGAAAATAATCTAAATCATAACTTCTAGTACATTGTGGTGGTTTTATGGGAACTAATCTATGAGATGGATCATGTGTGGGATTTTCGACTTCCAACTGTGTTATTGCACAATCGCCACATAGATCAATTCCACTATGACATTCTGTACAATGCCATCTAGTACCCTTTAAAGGTTCTTCACATATTGTACACTGTAAGAAAAATGTTGGTAAACAAAAATTTTATGATAGCTAAATATAAAAAAAAATAGTACATACTTTATATCCAATATGTTTGTATAAAGAAGAAGAATCTTGCTCCTTTTCAGCTTTCACTTGGCGCAATAAAGCTATTTGCCTTGCTTCAGGTGTATCATCAATTCTATTTAATGTATTATCCTCCTGAATAAATAATATTAATAAAAACAATTTTCTAGATACATGACACATTTAAAACAATAATGCATAATACTTACAGACTCTGCTACAAGCAGTTCTTTATTTTCATCTGATGTATTGAAGGAAATATCTTGATGCGGAAAGAATGTTGAACGTTTAAATAAGAAATGATTGTTACGCTGATGTTTATGGGTTAAACCCTTCTTAACATCCAATTTTATCTTAGGTCCTCTCCCTGGTATGGGCAAACCTGCCCTTAAAAGTTTTATAAAGTACTTTTGAACCCTACTGGACACTTGCTTAGGTGTTCGATTTCCTGCAAAAAAAAAAAGACTTTATATCTTACTTACAAAGTAATGTTTTTTTTTTTAACATAATAATAAATTAACAACCTAATGCATTTGCTATCTTAGTCCAACGTTTCATTTCTATTTCTTCTGGTGGATATTCAATTAAAAGTTCTTCGAGCCGTCTTTGTTCTTCTATTGTCCATAATTGATTAAAAGTTTCAGGTTTACTTTCATCAAAAACACGACCTCTCACTAGAATCTGAAATAAGAATGAAATGAGATTCTTGTTTTATTTAAATAGAGTTTCTTTTTCTAGATATATAGTATTCACACATATATACCTTCTCATTTTCTTGTTCATTTTTTAATTGCATCTGCGGCAGAACATGTCCATGTCGAGTTTGCGGTCTTATACGTGTATCTGATAATGATATGTTATATTGTGACCAATCAACATAAGGAATCTCAGCAATGTTCTGTGGACTAGGTAACTCAGGAAGATCTCCATTTTGCAGCTGTGCTACAAACGATATTGGATCCTCCATCGCTTTAGTTCGCGCGGACATAAGTTCATCCAAATCTTTTATAGCTTGAATTCGTTGAGCCTCAAGAACAACTATTGTTTTCAGAAAAGCGCTATAATCTTTGTTACCCTTTAATGCCAAGTGATCGGATTCGAAAAAAAATTCGCCCTCCTCTTCCTCCGGGCATTCTACTTCTTCGTCATTCATTTTCGATTAATTCTAATTTCTAATAAATAAAAATATTGTAGATATGCTTATCGTATAATTACACGCTTCTTTAATGCAGTCAAACACGAACGTTATGCTTTGATGTCTAGACAAAGACTTAACCCTAACCTTACCTTGTGTTGCCTTGCCTTGTCTAACCAAATCCATTTAAAGAGATATGCTACAGCTGACTTACAAAACAGCTGTTGTCTTTTGGAGCAATCAATGAAGATTTTTTTTTAAATTTTCTTCTAATTAAACATCGGCCTATTAGAAAGATTGCTGACTAGTCAATAAAGTCTAAAAAATTTCTTATTTTATAATAAAATTATAATAAAACTGTAAAACTGCAAAAATGTGTATTATATATTATGTATTAATTTATTGCGCTCAAAATTTTATTCGCGACTTTACCTATTAATTTCTTTATTTTAAGTTGCAATATTCTTATCATTCTTATCAAAAATACAATTGTACGAATACTTATGTATAATACAGTTTTCCATAATAGTAGTTGATTATCAGTAAGCTGCCAAAAATTTAGTCAAACCATAATTTTATATTTTACCAAATATATATCATATATGAATAAATGTTTTAATGTTTAATATTAATGTTGGTTAGTATCTATACATATTTCTCTCTCAAACTTACGTATTAAAAATTCAATATACATTACAGCTTGTAAAAAATTATTAAGGAAATAGCGATCTTGTTTATATTATATTTTTACAATATGATATCCTTTACTCGATACTGATATATCCTTAATTTTACTTCGACATAATTTTTTATAAAAAATAGAAGAGATAAAGATTTAATTGTGACCTCCTAAAAAGAATAGTTAACTCTAAAAAAAACTACTGTTGGAGTCGATCACGTTATTAGAAAGAGAAGAGAAAATTAATTGATAATGTTCACGTGCAAGAATGCTGCAAATGCATAATATATATGTCTTCTGAAAACATTGCTACATCAATAATAAAACAATGGTACAACAATCAATCAATATCAATAGTAAAACAATAGTACAACAATAATATTAAATTTTATGAGTGGATCAAATCGTTTATCAGTAAAAAAATAGTACAGTCCGAATATCCCCTTTATTACGGGCACTTTCATTGAACAGAATACATATAAGAATACTTAAGTAGTATATCTCTTCGTTCATCAAAAATTTCTTTCTTCGAAATGTAATAAAAAATATATTTGAAACTTTTGACAACCATTCTATATTCGCTGTATCTATCGTGTGTATTGACGCAAATAATGCATGAATCATTAACGACCTTGTGAGTTATGATACAATTATCTTAAGTCTAAATACCAAAAATGGTAATGACTACGCCATGGAGCGATACATTTATATATAAAAACGATTCTTTCCGTCGAGATAGTAAAATACAAAATTGAACATATATTATCTTATCTATTTATCATTTGGTTGCAATGGTATCAGTTGTACACCGATAGACATTTGATAATGATTTACAATTAGTTATTTGCCGATTAGCTCAAGCCAGACGCGACCAAGTTCGTAAAATTTGGGCAAACAAACCGCTGAATGTCATCCGAATTATTCATGTAAGTGATAAATGCCGAAACAAACTTTGTATTGCGACATTTAACATCTGGCTGTATAGACTTATTCTCTGCGTTTAGTCTCCCGATCGCTCTCGATTAAAAAAGATATGTGGCCACTTATAATGCGGATTAGTAACTTCTTATCAAGGCAATGCGTGTGCTCGTAAAAAAATAAACGACAAGTTGACCCACTAACACTACAGTCTCGAGCAGCGATAAATACACGTCATCCAGTAGCTTCAGTCGCATGATCGAGTTCGCTGCCATCGAACGCGAACTGCCGATGACGAGCTCGAAGAGCTCGCGGTTGTCATCCAGAATTCAAGATAAAGACCGCTGTCGCTATCGCGGATCGACAATAGCGAGCTCAACAGTCCGAGCAATGTGTCTTGAATTTTAAATCACTGTTAATAGCAGAACAAATACGCTCTACGTTCTCCACAATATTGTTCATCTTACAGTCTGTTCAGATGCACGGAAAAATGGCACGCGAAAAGGACCAGATGGTTGGAAAAATCGAGCTGAAGAGAGAGCTAGGACTTTTCAGCGCGGTTAGCATTATCCTGGCGGTGATGATCGGTAAGATATGATTGTTGATTAAAAATCTAATTTTTCACATATATTTAAGTTAATTGCAATTATAACATAAATGCAAATACAAGTTAATTTTCATTAAAATTTGTTTCATACTTTTGTCATGCATGTTTGTATTTAACAAATTTAACAAATTAATCATAACACGTGCGCGCGCGCCTTCTATTGCTTCACAACATGTTATTCTGCGGTATCGCGAGTTTGATTGAGATTGTGAAACTACCTGACGTATAATTAAACTGTACGTGACAGATAATTAAACAAATGGAAATTTATGACTTGTTATTCTTTTTATTCGCAGATTCCCAATCTTTTCGTTTGTAGTCGCATTTGAGCGATAAATAATAATGCGGTACAAAGAAGGCAAGCTCAAATCCGCAGTATCATTTACTGTTGCATCGTGCTATAAAAAGATCCCGCGCGAAGAATGCGCGCTCTTGTTGCAAGTCACGGAAATTATTTTCGTATGTATCGTTTAACGATACAACAACCAATCGAGTATTGAATCAAATTTCAATATATTTCAATAAAATTTCATATATTCATATTTGCTCGATAATAAAAAGAAAGAATTGCGATGAAGAATAGAGAGAATATAAAGTCGGTTCCCATTAAATTAAACAACATCTGTGCACAAAGCAAGTTGACAGATATTGACAAGAATTATATGATAGGCATTGCTCCAAAAATTTATGTTATTGTTGCAAACTTACTTCTTTTGCACATATGTCCTTGAGTTTAATAAATTAATAGAAAAGTCTTGTTTATATTATTCTATTCCTTTTGAGAAGCACAATCCCATTTTTTTTTTAGTCGAATGGTTTATTAAAATGTGATTAAAATGTTCAATATCAAATGATTAGAATTTCTAACATAATATCAGAATTATAGCTTTGACATACTATAGAAAAATTAAGAAATTATTTGTCTAATTAATAAAAAAATAATGTTAATAGTAAGCAATAAAGTAGAATAATGGGAAACAAGAATAGAGAACAGAATCTGAAAAAAAATTTACGATTATTTTCCGATCTTGAAGATTAAAGGAGAATTTAATTTTACAGAATAAATATATCTATGAATTTTCTTTATAATCACTCCGTGTTTTATAATCGTAATTTTTATATTTAAAATTATGTAATATTTTTGGAAAAAGAATCGTGAATTTTTCTCGTGTCAATAAAACATTTTTAATGTTGAAAGTTTGTTTTCGTTTAGACCATTAGTTATTGTCGTCATAAAGTGACCAGATGTATATATATGAGAGTATTATTTGCAGATAATGTATAATCGCAAAGTTATTTATCGTTCGACGTTTTATTAAATCGACGCAACATAATAAGAAATAATGAAACATAAATTATGACATTTTCGGAATTATGGTGAAAAAATATTACAACATAATTATATAAAAGTAATTAATAATAACTGTGTATAACTGTAGAGAGCCCCAGATAAGATACTATTTTATACATTGCACTTCTTGTATTTTATTCGATTGATTGACGGTATCCAGAATATTTTCTCACGCAGTCTTAAATACAGCTGTTAAGAAATTAAAGGAAATATAAGAGATTATAACATTCTTTGGTAAATATTACTGAACTAGATTTTCCATTCTCATGTGATATAATTACTTAAGAGCTAGACACATTTCAAATCTTTCAAGCATTATCTTTTCAGATTTTATTTTTTGTTTCTTTGGCTCCAGAAAATTTATAATCCAAGAGAACAAGATTAATTACTGATACTTTATCTACGATCAAATTATATCATTTGATATAACAATTCTGTATAAAAATAACATAATAGCATACTTATCGAGTTTTTCATAATATCCGATTATTCCAATATCAATATCGAAGATCGAAATTTTTATTAATTTATTAATATGTATGTGATAAAAAACTTTAGTCAAACAGAGCCTACAAGTGACGAAAATGCTCTATAAATGATCAGTAATTAACAAATATTTTGTTATGTATGTATATGTCGATCGATATAATAATTACATATACGACTATAAAAACATCGTGAAGGTTAATCAAGGTTAATCGGTCATTCACGTCACGAAGCATTAGCTAACTGTCATAGTTAACTCCGCCAAATACTGTTGAATTACTATTAATTGCAACCTCGTTACCTCTATTGTCCAGGTTCCGGCATTTTTGTATCGCCCACCAGCGCACTTGAGCGGTCAGGATCTATGGGATTTTGTCTAATCGTTTGGATCAGCTGCGGCGTGTTGTCTCTGTTGGGCGCGTTGGCTTTCGCCGAGCTAAGCACCGTGGTACCGCGTTCCGGTGCTGAATATGCATACTTCATTGAGGCTTTCGGACCATTACACCCTTACGCCGGTCAAATACCGGCGTTCATCTGTTCCTGGATTTACGTGATGCTGCTGCGACCAGCGGAGGTAGCGGTGATCATATTGACTTTCGCGGAGTATAGCGTGCAACCGTTCTCCGGATACCTCAGCAATCTATCCAACGACTCTATGGCGACTTTGAAGAAACTCTTGGCGATCATGGCGCTTGCTGTGATAACATACATCAATCTCATCAGCGTGAAGCTTTATGTAAGGGTGCAAAACGTGTTTACTGTATGTAAAGTACTTGCCTGTATCGTGGTGATCGGTGGTGGGATATGGTGGCTAAGTACAGGTCACGTGGAACTGCTCAAGGATCCCTTTCGCGGCACAACCACGTCAGCCGGTAACATTGCTCTGGCTTTCTATAGCGGTCTCTGGGCATACGACGGCTGGACCTCGGCTGCGGTTGTCACCGAGGAGATTCAGAAGCCCGAGGTCAATATCCTTAGGAGTACCCTCATCGCGATACCTGCCATCACCGTTCTATACGTATCCATGAACTTGATGTACATGGCAGCGTTGACGACACCGGAAATGGTGAGCGCGCCGGCAGTGGCGGTTCTTTGGGCAGACCGAGTTCTACCACCTTGGATGGGTTTTACGATACCGCTCGGTGTAGCGTTGTCGACCTTCGGATGCGCCCTTAGTGTACAATTCAGCATATCTAGATTATGCTTCGTTGCAGGCAGAGAGGGCCACGTGCCACGCGTCTTCAGTTACGTGCATATCAAAAAGATGACACCCGCTGCCGCAGTAATCTTTCAGGGCATACTCTCATTACTATGCCTGCTACTGGGCGACATAACCGCTCTAATCGAATTCGCCAGTTTTCTCATGTGGGTGTTTTACGGATTAGCGATGATATCGCTTATAATCATGCGACGGACAAAACCAAACGCTCCCAGACCATACGCCGTGCCTATCGTGATACCTTGGCTAGTGTTAGGTATCTCCATCTTCCTTGCAGTGCTACCGATAGTTTATGAACCGTCGACGAAATATCTTTTCGCGCTCTTGTTTATTCTATGCGGTATCATTGTGTATCATATCTATGTATACAAGAAGATAAAAAGTACTTTATCAGGTAAGTGTAACTAGATGAGAAAACATATAGAAGCTTCTTGTATAAGAGAGGTGTTTATGTGTCATTGCCAGAATAATCTGCTTATCTATATATAAATAATACAATAAGATTTACATTTAATCTCTTTTTTTTCAGCCAAACTGACATACTTCATACAAGCATTGTGCCTAGTTGTTGCACCAGATAAACAGGAAGACTGAACGAATATTTCTTAAATCTATTATTGATATGTATAAGTACATAAAATATTTGCTCACATTCACTCTTGCTGTCATATGTGCATTTCGTAATTTGCAGAAAAAATAACGCTATTATGTATTTTACTTTTATACACTTTTTTTATTGCCCAATAAATGAATTAAAACTTCAGTAAAACAGTCTTTGTGCAATAAATATGAATAGAATCAATATGCCTTATATTATACAATACAATTAAGAGATTTTTATTTAAGTTTCTCTTTTTATACTTTAAGATTGTAATTAAAGTATTTTATATAGAAAATATCAATGTATATAACGAGAGATATAAATAATTAGGAAAGATAATATTTTGTATATGTGCAATTTTACTATCAAGATATAATAAATTATTTTGTCGCTGACAAAATAACACATTAGTATTGTAATATACTCATTTTATACAACAACACACATTTATTATATCTAATAACATTTTGCTATATGTAAAATAGTATTCTGAGAAAATAAGACTTAAAATAATATTCTACATATTTTTTTGCAACTTTTTCAATAATAATAATAAACAATAAAATTATCTATATTTTTATACAGTTAACAATAATTTCATATAAATAAGAGATAATTTGAGAATTATAAATTATAATTTTATAATTTATATATATAAAATTTAATTTATATATATATAAAATTATATATATAATTTATTACTTTAATCTAAATTATAATTTATAATTATTTTTTTTCAAAAAAGTAAATGTACAATTTCTTATATAAAATATCAAAGATTATGCAAAAATATTAATTTATATATAAAAGTTTTTTGTAACCTCTCCAGTTTCTTTGTTCAGCTGGATAAAGGTTTGAATTACCATAATGGAAAAAATGCAGGAACTGTTATGATCTTTAAATTTATATCAAAAAATTTAAAATCTCTTTAGGTGAAATACCATTTGTAATTTATCTTAATAAATATCAATTATTAAAAATTTGTATCAAATGTTTAGTCAAATTAAAAAACTTGGAAGTAGAATTTTATATACAAAGTTTATACACTGATAAAGTAATGATATAACAATTAATATAACATCCTGCCTGTAAAATATCACTCATCAATATCCTACTTATAATGAAAGTTCTTTAAAAAATCTTATATATACTTATTTTTTTATAACAGCATTGATCTAAATTTTGTACAAATTAACTCTATCAGATCTGATATTATGACAGTCCATAAAGTTACTATTGAGTTGCACCACATTTTGAACAGGTTTGTCTTTCACTGAAAAAGTTCAGAACGTTTTATAAAAAAAAAAATATTTATAATATTTTGTCCCTTACCTCAGTATCTGATGAAGCTTCTTTCGGAATTCATTACACCGAGCTTTTTCAGATGTAAGTACTGCATCACGTTCTCTTAATTGTTGTCTTAAATTATAAATTGTATCTTCCAGTGCTTCAAATATTGCCTGAAAAAAATAGATATTTCATTAAATAACACAAAATCTGCTGTGATCTGTAAACCTGATTTACACACATGATATGAAACTAACTCTAGATTCTTCTGCTGTATCAGATAAGACAGGCGGTTCATCCAAACAGAAGAATTCTCTTACACACGAAACACTTATGAGAATTGGACTACTCAATATGCCATTAACAAATGCTTGAAGTCCACATATTCTTTCTTCTAAAAAACTTGGAGCAAAATTATCACCAAGCCATTTTTTTCTTGGTAGTGATAAATGGGTAATAGAAACTTTCTGCCTTTTTAATTGAGCTAGTAATCGAACAAAGTCTGTGTACCTTCTAAACACAAACCAACAATCACCATTTTTCAATTCAACTCGAAGTTTGTAAACCTATAAGTCAAAGAGAGACAAAAAAACACATTAGTTATGTAACAGGTATTTAGCTTTAAAATACTTAAAATATGAATAAAAGCTCTCATATTTTTCATATATTTTAGTTTCACATTTTAAAATAAAGTTTTATACATAATTAAGAAGTATAAGGTATATACTTTTCTGCATATAAGATACAGTATTTGTATTTATGTGTTATAATAATGGGAAAAATGTTGATATGTCAATATATAATTTAACATGATGCAGAGTAATAAGAGAGGATAAAAGGATTACTAATATACAGAATTAACTAACTGTAAATCTAGCTCTTTCCTCCATAATTTCATAACCAACAATAGGTATTCTCAAGTCGTCGCTAGTGAGAGGTGATTGAAGAATATCTGAGTTGGTATTATTATCATTGGGATAGTTAAATCGTTGCACAGTAAATGAATTTGAGTGGCCAGATCCATCTGAGTCAGGACTATCAAGAACTCTCACAGTACCTGCTTGAGAACTTCTTGCTTTACTAATCGCAAGTGTTACCTCACTAATGCATCCTACACCAGCCTCTGAATTGGACATTTTAACTCTGACAAACTAAACAAAACCATGCATACTTAAAATAAAAAAAAAGTATTAAAGCTCAGTTACTATTATAAACAAATAAGTTTAAGCAATCAAATTCTATTTTGTATATAAAACACTGTAATTAATATATAAAATATATATGATTTGAGATATATTACACAGTTTGTAAAATATAAGCAAAACATTTACACATCAAATGCATTTGAAATTAATTTAGATATAAATATTTAGAACCACATATGTATAAATGGATAAATGTATAAATGGTATATTTGCATAAAGAAATTTTTTTGCAGATTAAAAAGCAATCTAATAAATTATTTCTAATAAAAATTAAATTCCACATGCTATGTAATTAATTTAACGAATCAAGAATATTTTATATTAAGTACACTAACCTTAATTATTAGCAGATAAATAATAGATTCAATTGTTTATTGCATTTTCATATTATTTCAACACATTCTATATAATATAGATCAATTGTTTACGAAGATAGTATATATATGCACCAAATAATCATCTAATCAACAAAAATTCTCTTAATAAATTTTTTTGACATAGTGAAAGTTTCCAAAAAATTCACGGACTTAAAATTCATGAGAGAGTAAACTCGACAGAATGAGAGAGGGTCTTGAAGTTTGTTCATTTTAGTTACGCTGGAATTGCATTGGAACAAGCAGTCAAATCTAAATTTTTCTCATGAAAAGCAGAGTACGATTTTTAATATCACGCGTATATTTGATATATTTATATTTATATAAATTCATTACTGAGGATATTTCTGTCTCTCTCTCTCTTTCGCTTTCTCTCTCTCATTCACTCACTCTCTCACTCTCTCTCTCTCTCTCTCTCTCTCTCTCTCTCTCTTTTTCTCCCTCTCTTACTCTCTTTCTCTCCTTCTCACCATCTGAAAAATTATAGATTTTTAATACATGCAATCAACACAGGACATGTAAACTAAGACTTTGTGCCTGAATGAACCGACCTTTTCAGCACATAGATAAAGTTGACTGAAGCAAGTTCTACGCCGATATGCATATTTTCTTATCGAAGCGCATCATATATTGCGCTTTATTAAAAACATAAGGTTAAGTTCGAGGGTCTCCATTGATCCGACCAGAGACTCTTTTACGATGATTAATCAGGTGTGTGCCAGCGACTTATTCCGTATGACAACATACGTAGATCTTGTCGGTAATGTCGGAACGTACGCGCGACTCCTTTAAAAGTTTGCAGTTATTTTTGGCCTTTTTATAGTTTTGCCATTATTCCATAAAAAACGGCTTTTAACCTTGTCGTGGCATTAGACTTGATATCCGTATTAAGTGTTCTTTGCGGTAAGAAGTTACGAGTAAGTTGTTGCATCATGAAACAAAAGGGTTCGTATTATATACATATAGTGAAAATAGGGCACGTACTATCATGCGTAATTAACGCATAACGTAAACAGTTCGATTAACGAGAGCAGGAGAGCAGGATATAATCTATTTACCGATATTGTGAGCAGCAACATATCGGCTGTGAATATTTCGATAAAAAGAAAGAAGAGTTGGAGAGGAGCACTAAAAATAATAAGACGACTCACAGAAACAAAAAGCGAGAACAATATGCTTATTATTGTTAATATACATATTTTAAAAAATTCAAGAATGAAGCCAAATTGCATTAGGTCATCGTAATATATATATAACACGTAATAAGACATACTATTATTAATAAAATATAACTTTTAAAATCCTTATTTTCCAGAAAATTTATTATAAATTGTATTTTTTTCTAAATTATTTTTGCATCATGAAATGTTATATACTTATGTAAACAATTCAATTGTTTTATTTGTTTGCATTAATAATGTGACAATTATTTTAATCTCGCAGTCTTGGAAATACAAATATTAAATGTTAATGCAATCAGTTCCGGATATCATTTTGTAACAGAATATAAAAGGAAACAATTAAAATTTATACAACGAAAAGTTATATAAATTCGCTACACGAGCTATCGATTTCGTGTTTTTTAATAATTAGAGATATTTTTATTACAGGTCCTCTCGGACAAGTTTTCATTTATTGATCGTTATCAAGATGCTGGAAACAGCAATCAGCTGATTATGACAGATCATGAGAACATATGGTAATTAGTGTGCGATTATCGACCTCGTATTCGTGGACTACGCATGCGTTGCACAGTCGGTCAAGCACATGTGCACGCTCGCATGCGGAAGGGCAGTTTTTCTCCGAGTATCAGATGTGCTGAAACGCTTTCACTTTTATGCTATTTTAAATGCGAATGCGACAATAACGAGCTATATACGGCGCGTTTTATGCAATTCCATGAAAAGTCAGTATACATATATTGTTGATATCAACAATGCTAATAATATATATGCAGCTTTGTAATTATATGTAATAATTATATATACATGTATATTGTTATTCCTGGAGTGCTTATATATAGACGTATAGATATTATCATTTGTTTCATTTCGACATTGTTGGACTCATCCTTTTCTCTTTTATTATTACAATTATTATCAAAGATGAGATAAGATTTTCTAAAAATATATTATAAATAACATTAGCTAACAAAAAAGTATTGTTAAAAACAAATGGCAATATAAAATGGCGACACAATCTATTATCTAAAGTTACTAAAAGCATCTCGTTTTATAGATTTGTATAGATTATCTCTTGCAACTTTTTTACAATAAAACAGAACATTAGTTTAAATTTCGCGGCTTAATGATTACAATATTGATTTTATTATGCATATAGTTTCCAACAATTGCAATTGCCGGAATATGCCACGTTTCTTTTTTTGGTTTTGCAAGTTACGTCGATTGTTACAAATTAAGTAAGTTTATAACAATAATAATATGTGATATGTAAATGTGTCAATATGGCTGCATCTGTTTGCCGCCAATTTTTTGGCGGCAAACCGGTAGAAGTGTGGTAAAGCGTGGCATTACCATTTGTGACGTGTTCGCAGCGAAGCCTCTTCACAGATAATAATTATGTCAGAAAAAGAGTTGGAATTCATTTCGCTGAAGTTCGCGAAATTGTCGGATAAAGCATTTGCACCGATAAAAGGTTCGGAATATGCGGCAGGATACGATTTACGGAGGTATATTATTCCTAAGAGGGATATACTAATTTCTACCATTCATTGTTACTAAGCGTTATTATTTGCAAATAATATGCGAGAAGTAATTTAATCAGACAGTAATGCCTTTTTGTTATTATTTAATTATTGCAAATATTACAGATACGTGAAATACTAAAAATTAATAAGCTTCAATATCTAGTAACCTCATTATTCTATTCAAAACAATGTGTATTAAGTGAATTTAACGATTATTTATTATGAATTTCATGTCTTTTTGATAATATTTGATAATTACTACACAATTTATTTCTCTTTTAATTTAATAGTGATTAAAGTAGTTATTTAAAATGATTATATAAAAGATTTTTAAAATACTCTGTTTCTTGTTTAATACAGTGCATACAAGTATGTTATACCAGCCCATGGCAAGGAATTAGTTAAAACTGATTTACAAATAGAAGTTCCTCTTGGTACATATGGCAGAGTTGCACCACGATCTGGGTTAGCATGGAAAAATCACATAGATGTAGGCGCAGGTGTTATAGACGCAGATTATCGGTATATATATATAGCTTCTACATATGCTAAAAATATTAAAAAGTTCAGATATTACTATTTTTACTTTCTGTTTACAGTGGTAATCTTGGCATAGTACTGTTTAATCATAGCAATGAGGATTTTGAAGTTGCACCTGGTGATCGTATAGCTCAGTTGATATGTGAAAGGATCATGTATCCCAAATTAGAAGAAGTAGAGTCTCTAAATGATACAAATAGAGGTACAGGAGGATTTGGTTCAACAGGCATGAAATAAAGTCAGTTTTTATTGCCTATTTGATTTATAATATACTTTACTATTACACATTGTATTGAACATTATACGCTATTTTAATACAATGTTATATTACTTTTTTTTTATATCCTAAACAAATAAAGCATTAGTATTTTGATAAAAATAATTTTTTTATTTTAGAATTACTTACAATTGCTTAGAATTACTATAATCTATCAAAATTATTAAAAACTGTAAAAAAAAGCTGTACTATATATATAACATTTTGATATATAAGATTTATGATTGATATAATAATTGGTATATAGATAACTTTTTAGAAATACTTATACTTTTGAGATAGAAACTAATCCTGTGTACAAAGTTGGTGTTTTGATTAGAGCCAGTACATTTTTGAATTGTTCATGATTTGCATCCCGTAGAACTTTGAATACAACATTCTCAGATGTAGTTATATGACAGCCTATATCTCGCATTCTCTATAAAAAAGATATTTCTTATTAATTATATACATATATATATATATATATATATATATATACATGCACACACATCATTATTAAATTGAGAGAGAATAATATATAATTACCTCCAAAGCTAATAATCTATCTTCCTGAGTACGTGAAGAACAACAATCTGCGACAGTATGAACCTCGTAGCCACTTTGTCTCAAGTCAATAGCTGTATTTTCTACACAGACATGTGTTTCAATGCCTATTAGTATAATAGAATCTGGTTTTCCTCCGGAACAAATTGTTTCAAGCTCCTTAGAAATCTAAAACAAGTAAAATAAATTTATATTTATACCTAATACTATATATTATAGTGGTTATTTAATATTATTTTATAGAATGCACACAAGATTTGTATATGTACTTACTTCAGGAGTACACATACTAAATTGAGTCTTTGCAAAAGGTCCTTTTGCTCCAGAGATGTCAAATTCAGGTATAGTTTTCCCTAAAGAGTTTGGATTTTGTTCAGAAACTAGCATTGGCACATTCAAAAGTTTCAAAGCATTGATCTGTGAACAATTGTATTTTGTAATCGTCATAATGATGCATTATAACACATTTATGATATCAATTTAAAAATAAACCACAATATCTAATTACATAACAAACTACTATAACCTCTCGACATAATGATGTGCACAATTTCAATCAAATTATTTTCAATATATATAAATTATCAATTATGTATATTTAGATGTATTTACATGTACATACAAATTATATGTATATATATATACATCATATATATATGTGTTATAAGAATTTAATATGTGTAATAATTTGATAGATTTACCAATTTTGTTGAATTTTGGACAATCTTGTCGAATTCGTATATAGCCTTAGCGAATTTTTCCTGAACATCACATATAAATAACGCAGTTTTTCCTTGTTTGATTACAGCTTTCGTAGCATTTATAGCCATTGTTACAGTTGTTATTATCTCGTATATTGCACAATTTATTACGTGACTTTAGGGGATACAAAAAGATATATACACACGCGACAATACATTCCACACGAAATCGATGATGACTGAAAAATAGAACGAATGCGACAAGCTTTATAAGCATGACAAGCATGATATAAGTATAGTCATGTGATATCCAGAGAGCACAAGGTCTCCACTTTATCATATCAACTTTAGTTGCGAACCAACAATTTCAATATGTCCTAATTATATATAAAGATTAGATTAGACAAACGCGCGCGTTTTTTTTTGTACAAAATCATATGGCGTTTGCTGACAAATATATATTACAATTTTTTTTTTAAATTGACAATAAGTTATGTTTTATTGTCTCTCAATGCTCATTTTATTGATTAAATAAATTAGACAATATCAATATAAAAAATGGCAATATATAATATTATGTTATAAAATTAAATAAAAAAAATTAACTTTTTTATACATCATATAAACGAAACGGTTTAACGCAAAATAAGTTTTATTTCATCAAACTATTAATGAGAAATCGTAGTTAAATGAATCTAATAATATTTCCCAGCGATAAAATAATTTAACACAATTGCGAAAAATGCAACACATTGCATATTTTATTCGTATTTATTTTCGCATTGCTCATGAGACGCATATGCGTGTAATATGTTTACGGAATGTTATTAAATCGAGCAAAAATCGACGAAGGCGTAGTAGCCAAGTATTTGTCACTCAGTTTTTAATCACGTATATATTTTATTGCAAAAGTAGTATCGCTAGACTCATTACAAAAAAAGAATTTTAAAAAGTTAAAAAAGCTATGACACTTTATCAGCTAAATAATACAGTTAATGAACGGCAATAAAATGGAGATAATAACATTATTCCCCGGTTTATTAAGAAAGTAAATATTTAAAATATATTCGAGTGCTTGGCTTTTGATTCGAATAATTGAATTGAATTTTGATTCTATATATATTTTATATTTGTGAAAACTTTCTCTCTCATTTTTACTTAAAAAAATATTATTAATATGTATATATTTTGATTGAAGGAAAACGAAAGAATCGAATATAATTATATTCTATTAATCATCATATTTTATAATCATATTTTATTAGACATTATATTCTATATTTATTATATGAGCATTCCCAAGGAAAACACATAAGTCAAAATGATGTCAAAATAACATCTTTCAAAAGTCAGTTCTATAAGTCATGATGACATCATTATGGTTCCTGGCGAGGACGGTTTTGTGACGTCAT
This sequence comes from Lasius fuliginosus, assembly GCA_949152495.1. Lineage (NCBI taxonomy): Eukaryota > Metazoa > Arthropoda > Insecta > Hymenoptera > Formicidae > Lasius > Lasius fuliginosus. Next base: position 3,443,635 of record OX424446.1, on the reverse strand, counting down.
AAAATTAAAATTTTCAATGAATAAAGTGAAATAAATATGATAATTTCAATCAATAAGTGCCAGGCAATCTCCTCGCAGAAAAAATTATGTTTTCGAAAATATGCGAATTAAAATCCTGAAAGTCAAAATATCGTCATATAAGGATTTTAGAGATGACGAGTCACTACACAGTCATTTTGGAATCATGATAATTTAGTGATCAAACTCTGATATTTTCCCGTCATCTTGACGTCGCAATGACATCATCCTGACTTTTTGTTCTCCTTGGGATTATGTATTTTAGGATAGCGAGAGGGAGGATGAAACAAACGGAGCATTGGCATTTTTTTAATAATTGACATTTGACACAAAGCTCCAATAGACCTGATGTTTAATCATTGATACTTCATTTAATATACTTCATTATAGCATAAATAATATAATAAAAATATAAAAAAAAATATTTCTCTCAGAGAAACACCCTGCGTTGCGTCTGACTGAACACGATCTCTTTGACACAATTGTTAAAACAATGGTCGATTGCGCAGGTTCCTAGATGTGCTGCAGAGTGGTGGGATTTTCTCACTCGATCTGGGGATTAGTGGGGATACTGGCTCGGTCGCGAGCCGCACTGGGGTGCAGTAATCAAACAATGTTCCGGTCAGTCGGATGCGCGGATCGCGGTTGAGAGTTTCTTGAGCGCGCGCGCGCGCGAGAGAGAGAGAGAGAGAGAGAGAGACGCAGTAATTTTTAACATTTCGTTATGAAGCTCGCGAAGTGCGCGTGGTCTGCTTAACGCGCGCGCGTGTGTGTGTGTGTCTCGGCTCGCGTCGTATCTCGCGTAGTGTTCCACGTCCGGTAGAAGCGTTCGCGAACGTAGGATATGGCCGTGGAACCTCGCGTGACCGGGAACGCGAAGCCCCTGGTGCCGTTGTTCACGAAGGCGTCCGATTGCGTGAATACGAGCTGCTACTGGTGAGTATCCTGCATGGCCGACATAGCCGCGGTTCTCGGTCGACCTGGCATGCCCCGGGGCGGCGATCGATCTTCAGACAAATAAACGCGCCGTATTGCGGCATGCATCGTGCTCCGATCGATACGTTGCGACGGTGCAGATGCAGACAGCCGCGAGCGAGTTTGCGGCCATCTTTGCAGTATGTGCGCGGCGTGCGATTCGAAACGATAAATATACAAATAAATTTGACATCTTCCTCTTTAAAAAATAGACATCTTTCGATACATCTAAATGTTCCTGTAAATTAACAGAATATGCGCAATGAAAAAAATGGAACAGTACCTCTGACGGCGTATATTACATATGTGTATTGATTGTAAAGTTTGAGAATAAAGAAACACAATTTCGCGTTAAATAAAGTAATAGAAATTTTATCCGACTTCTCTGTCTTATCAATTGTGCGATTCATGACGACAGTCTTGATTTATAAATATATGGAAATTATATTTTTTTTAGAGACGTATATTAATTTTAATAACAGCTATGTGTATTATATCATTATGTATTAATCTAAATTAAACATTTCTATATATGCATCTTATAAAAATTATATATTTATTAAAAATTCTATTTAAAAACTTACTTGAGATATAAATGTATATAATTTCAAAATTTTATTCACACATGCATAATATAGTAATATAGTATATTCTATCATTTTAACAGGTGGATTCTCCCTATTAATAATTGCATATTTCGTTGCAAAATAAATCTGTTTCAAAGATGAATGCAAATAAATTAGTTGTATATAACGTATATAAATGTTTCGAAAATTTTATGTGATTGCTTTATGTGATTCATATTTTATGTAATTCTAGCTATTTTTAAATAGGTTTCGGAGTAACGAGCACTCACTGATTCAAGGCATGTGTCAATATTACATCATTTCGCGGCTCGTTTACGTGCCACTTAAGCAGTACGAATATACGAGCTCGCTTTTGTTACAATTAATAATGCATACGATAGATAATGCGCACGCGAGGCCGTGTTGTGTTAAATCGCTTGCACGAACGCGTTTACGTTGGTTTCCTTTTTCTTATAATTACAAAGGGCACGTAGCCTGGTCGAAAAACTAGACTAATCTTTTTATTGTGCTAAACTCATGATTATTCGAACTAATAACTATGCATTACGTTTATCAATGTTTCTGGCAATCTTTGCTATTTTTAAACTAATACTTGAATCAACAGATTGAATTTTACTGTATGCTACAATTATAATTTCATTGTATCATTTTCAGCGCACTACTGGATATTTCAGAGTTGTATGGTGTTCATAAATGTATCTGTTCATTAATCTTTAATTTGACATTGTTTTATATAAAACATATATATAATTTACATATATTTTATTTTTCATTTTATTAAACCAAGCTTTATATAGGGCATTATATAGAACAAATAATTTATTGTAAAAAAATCTTTTCTTAATTTTTTTTAAAAAGATAAATGCTGTCAAATTTATATATATATGGAAGAGATTGATATTTATATATTTCTCTTAAATATATTTTCTTATTTATATTAATAAATATAAATAATGAATTGTGTTTTATTTTATAATTAATGCTCAATTTTTAATTGGTATTTAGTATATTTTTAAATTTATTTAATAATAATATATGTTACACTACTTTTTTATTCGGGCATTTTGCCTTGAACACTTTGCTTAATATTGATGTCACACGAAATATGATATCCTATGTTTAACATATTATTTGTACATTTTATTGTACATAAGTATTTATTTTTTATGTATGGTACACTTTGCTATTTCAGTTTGTGTATAATTTTATTAATCATATATAATAATTAAATTTTATTCCATTGCGTTTCGCGCAAAAAGTGAATCAGGATATTAGCCGTATGTTTTTGATCGAAATTGAAAGGGAACATGTACTCAATTTCAGTGAAGAAAACGTATGGAAGCTTTGCCAAGATGTAGCGACTAGGCATCCTTCCGAATTGCAACATTGTCATGTTGTTTTTGTAAGCAATTCACGACGAAGCGTTCCCCTTTGGCGTCAACGGGCGGGAAAGGACGAGGACAAATTAGTTGTGTGGGTTAGTATCACAGAAAAATGATAATTAATCAAGGAACACCTCTCCATTTTATAATATTTTACAAGTGCGTTGTCCTGTCTGTGTAGGACTACCATGCTATTCTCATCTATGCGCCGGACGAAAGGGCAGTGGTGTATGATTTAGAGAGTTCCCTGCCGTTCCCTACACATTTCTGGAAATATGCCACCGAAACCTTCAGATCTGATGAAGCATTGCGGCCTGAATATCACAGAAGATTCCGTCTGGTACCTGCCAGCGTATATTTGCAACAGTTCGCATCAAGTCGGCATCATATGAAGCGCAAAGATGGCACATGGATCAAGACACCGCCAGATTATCCTCCGATCTCGACACCAAGTATGAGATCTAACAAAGTTCTGAAATTTTCAAAAAATTGATGACTCTTAAAACATTATGATCTCTAAAATTACATCTCTTGCGTAAACGTAATCAAAATTGATATGCCTGTTTTATAGCATTTTTTCCTAATATTATATTTATTTATTTATTATATTAATATTTATTTGTTCTAATCACTCTGATTTTTTTTATTATGCCAAAATTTCTCAAATAGCATGTATACATATATATGATCATCTTATTTATGAAATTTTTTATTTATTCGTTGCATCTCAAATGTTTCAGCGTGCAAGGATAATCTCGACTCATTCATCAACATGGAACCAGCAACCGGATTAGGCGTTGTAATGAGTTTGAAACAATTAGTCAATCGGTTTTATAGGCCAAATGTCAACACACAGGCGCCGACACCGCCTCAGCCGCAAGCCACAGCGACTTAAATTGTGAGCTACAGTGTGTTGTTCGCATACGCTTTGATTAAAGATATTGGAAATAAATTGTATGGCCTAAGGAAATTGGTTTTGGTGCATCTGCACCTTTCTGGGCTAAAATATTTGATCGAAATTTGATAATAATGTTAATTAATTGCTGCTAATTCTGGCAGAATTTCAAATATAAAATCGTTACAGTTGTATCTTTATTAGAGCAAAATTTGCTCAAAGATATGGAACCGAGAACTTCAGCGAAATTAAATTTATTGTCGCGTTGTGATACTTTTGTCAAAGTTTTGATTTCACATTGTGTACATTTTAGAGTTTAGATAAATTTATCGATTTTTAGTAATTATTTTCTTTCTGCTATTCCGACACAAACATTACGCATAAGCTTTCTGGATAGTATGAGATCAGTAAGTATATAAAAATATCAATGCAATTATTAATTATTTATCTATCATCGAAATCCCGGTTCCAGATAGGTAGATTTAAAATCTCATATTGTACTCATAATCAAAATCTACGTATAACAGAAACACACACTTTTTGCAACACAATACGGGATTGACGTCTTACTCTCCAATCGAGTGATTTGGCTTATCACGCATAAAAAGCAATTCTGCTGAGCTACATGATAAGTGCTTATGTACCGTATTAATGGACTTCATTAAAAAAAATCCATTTTCTCTCTTCAATTAAAATCTCCTCAGAATTTATCCGGAGAGATATCTTTCTCCGGCAATGCAGCACGTTACATTCGACCACGTTCTATAAATACAAGTCGTATTTTATGTAAGTACTTTTGTCTTCATGCCATAAAACGATCTTTCTTATGGCTTTATTCTGTCAGTGGTGTTATTATAATTATTGTGTCAAAGACTGATGTATTTACAGAGAATTATCCGACTTGATAGAGATCCCTTTGTCTATCGACGCGTGTTCGAAGCGCGGGATGCGATTAAAGCGCTTATAATTACTGTGCGATCGATGTAATAAGGTCAAGAACTTAATATTTGCGACGTAATGTAATTATTACGATTATTGTAATTCTTGTGATACTTTACACTTTCTACTTTGAATACCTATGCTATACTTATCTACTGTTTGTACTAAAAGCTGATTCTTAAAAGATACATAATCGCTTGTTGAGCAGCTTCCCTACATTGGCATATTGACTTAAATGAATACGCGATATCGCGTCACGCGACCAATTATTAACATCGAAGAACCTGTTGATTCAACGAATGTATGTTGCTTTAGTGATGATAGAAACAAATTTTACAACGAAAACATTTTAAATTCTTCAACTATACTGCAAGTATAAAATTAGTAAAATGTGTTTTATTAATTAAAATATATAATATTATTTATTTCTATTACTATTATAAGATATATCATTATTTTTTTCGATTTTATATATGGAGACATAAAATATTTTGTTGAATTTATGCACCATTTGATATATTATTTTTATATATTGCATTATTATAAACATCTATTCTTGTGGATCAGCGATTAACTCTTTATGATTTGAGAATAATAAATGAAATTCATACTACGAATTCAAGCATAGTATAAATAAATAATACACATTTAAATATTCGCAATTATGGAGTGGCCTTCATATACCAGAATAGCCAAATGGCTTGGATACGCAAAATAAGTGCTCGTTATCTATGGTCAGCATGATGGTAACCTTGGGATACAAAGGGTTAAATCGCGTGTTATGCACATTTTATCAGATGCGGCAGCCTTGAAAGTTCAGCCTTTATGCGTTGTAAACTTATTTCAACCCTCATGTTTATATTATTTAATAATGGTGACAATATGTGTGTGTGGTACGCAACCCGTTCTTTATGCGATATCGCTTTCGATTTCAACTTATTAGTTTTAGCTACTTTATTCGAACGTGTGCAATGGGGAAGTTTATCAACAAGCAATTACTATCAAACTATCGACTCGTCGAGTTGATGCCATAATTTTCACGAATAATATGCCAATTATTCGTGAAAGAATTCACCGGTCGGGCCGATAGTTTTAAGAATTCGCCCACTTTTTGCCTTCCAAAGTCTCTCACTAGTTCACTCTATCTTTCTCATCGACACATGTTTACCTCTAGTTTGCATGTATCATATTACTACTAATATAAGTATTTGTAAGCGGAGGAATCTACGGTTTCAAAATATCTAGTCACCGAAAATTGCTTTAGTATAAATTATATGCGACTGCGATATCGCAGTCTCCATACTGGAAACCAGGTTTCTTTTAATGGACACGCAACGCGTGGGAAATTCGGGACCGATCTTCTTAGCAAGTAATTTCGCGAAACTTTATCAAAAGATAAAAATATTAAAAAAAAGATTCTTTTTATCGTTCAGACAAGATATTGCTAAATATATCGGAGCAGAAATATTACGATTATATATATATATATATATATATATATATATAAATATATATATATATATATATATATATATATATATATATATATATAGTAAACATATACATATATATATCAATATTTCATATTTATTATACAGATATATTGTAATTATATTGTATCGATTTCGATACATAAGAGTTTAGTCAAAAATGTTAACTTATACAATGTTTTATATATATACACATATTATATATATATAACATATTTGTCGGCGTTCGGTGACAGTCTCTTACCATTGTCATTTATGAGCTGTATACGCCCAGACTTAAAGATCACAAGTCTATTGTCACGTTTTCGCATATTTGCAGAGAGTCATGAAAACTTCTTCTTCTTTCGAGTATATGATGGATCATTACAATAAATGGATGCACTAAGCTTCAAATTTTACAGAATATTTAAAGCTTTTTGTTTGTCTCCTAAAATCCTGTCCTTACATATTCTTAGTGATTAGTTATTAATTCTCTTTTATTAAAAAAATCTATTTTTTTATGCAGCAGTATTTATCAGATATTTAAAATATTTATTATTGATAATTTTAAATCGAGAATTATATGTGCAATATGTCATATCGAAATTAATATCAAGATATTTATTAGAATACAATTAAAATAAGATAATTTAATAGCAATAGGATTAAAAAGAAAGAAACAATTAAAAAATGTTTTAAACATTTGCGATTGTTAACAGCATATAAAAACTATATTAATATAATAAATAAATATTTATATAAATATATATTATTAAATACCAAAACAGAGTTGAACGGAATTATTAAATTACTGGATATTAATTAATTTAATGGTTAAATAATAAACAATTTTTTATTTTATATGAAGTATTTAAATATATTTATATTAGGTACATGTGCATATGCATATAAATATGTATAAAGTACATGATTTATTAAGAAAAATTATGGATGCAATTATTTTTGCTAAAAAAACTTGTAATGAAGTATTGACAAGTAATACATTATTTTATTTCCAGGCAGAATATTTTCAGACTAGAGGTAATTTTTTGAATTTTTTTGATTGTGGATATAAGAGGCATGTTTCCTCTCTTCAAAAATATATATATTTTAATTTAAAATATAAAACGAAATAATTTTTTCTTGGTTTCATGGGCAGGGAAAGGATATTAAGAAATGTAATAAATTTATTTTTAAGGAACAAATTATAGATCTTGAAAAAAGATTATAAAAGATAAAGTAATATATAAATATGATTGATATAAAATATGATTTTGCATTTGTTATATTTGTATCTTACAAATAATCACTTTTTCAAAAATCACTTTTCACAAAATATATTTTTGCGATAATAATTTGTTTTGTCTAAAATTATGTGTTAAGGTAATTATAAAATTATAAAACATGGATATATGTATGTATATGCCTTGTTTATTATTTTTTTTTTTTTTGCTAAAGAATCTTTTTTAATCGATGATTTCTTTTTTATCAAAAGACATAACATTTGATCTTGATCTTGAAGACAAAGACAAGGTTTTTCAGAAATATTGTCGTCTTTGTTCCCTGAATAAGTTTTTTCCATGTACTTTTGCTAAATCGTTCGTGAAGGCTTAGGTCGAATTATCGTAATTAAATTACCAGGATGATCGCTTATATTATACACGCTAGAATTAATATACAATCTGAACAGCTGAAGAGAAAAGTTACTTGATTTTTTTTCCGTTCCTTTGTACATTGTTCATCACAGATAAGACTAATCATGCCGATGTAATTAATTTATAAACATTTCAAACATATTTGAATATTGATATCAATGCACCGAAAATAATTGAGCTCAAAAAGTTTTCATAATTTTTACAGTCGATGTGTTTTTTTTCTCTTCTTAAATGCATCGATTTTATTTCAAATTGACCGCAATTGTATTTTTCTTAGAAATCTATTTTATACTTATGCTTATATTTTAAAATATATAAAAAGAATATATTTAATATATGTCTTTTTGTATAATCAAATGTGAAATTCTCACAAGTTTTTAACAAGCATTCATTAATTGCTTATTTTATACAATAACGAGTTGTATTGAAAAATTTGCGATAATTTTATTATCGAATTCTTTAAGTTTTTAAGAGAATGAATTTTCTTAAATGAGTGCTCCATATTATATTAATTGATATCTCTTAGGCAGCTTCGTTTGATTTTATCACATTAATCATATTGACCATTTACTTTATATGCAAATAATATATACAGAATTTTTGAATTTTATTCTAAAATAAAGCTGTAAAATTTTTTTTAGAAATGAAGACAAATTTGGAGAAATAATTTGTTCTGCATGTGAAATTTTATATTTAGTTAAGTGAGACAGTCTGCGTCTTAATTGTCTAAATATATATATATAAAAAAAAAACAGTTTTTTAATATAGTATATCTTATATAGGATGTGATTTTATAATATATACAACCTAATAAATAGAATAATAATTATTACAAGAGTTTTTCAATGTATGGCAAAGATTCACAATAAAGAATCATATTTGTCCACTTAGCTATTTCAATATACAGTAATCGATGATTTTAAACAAAATTATGATCATCGACAGAATGTTAAAATAGCATTTAATAAAAAAAAAAAAAAAACTCGATTCAAATTCTTCCGTATGGCGAAGATTTCGTACGATGAAGATCTTGTCTTTCACACGTATTATCGAAGCAAACAGTTTTTGCAATAAATATTTCGTGTCATCTTTCTGCATAGAAGTTGCGAATTGACTTACAGAAACAGTTTCATCAATACGAGAGTTTATTCGAATGTCAAGACGAGATCATCTCCTTCAAGTCTCATATTCAAGTTGATGTCAAGACTCTTAATTTTTCCTGCTCTTGGCGCCTGTACGACCATCTCCATCTTCATAGCGGACAGTACGACTAATGGTGCACCTTTTTCTACAGTATCGCCCACTTTTACTCTGATGTCGATCACTTCGCCGGGCATCGGCGCTCCTAGCTGATTGCTGTCACCTTTTACCGCTTTTGGATGCACATGAAGTTCCTGCGTAGGGAATAAAAAAAAAATTCGCATTGCACCTTGAAATTGACATCCATTCAATCTTAATTTAATTGCCATCTTATTTTAATTTCGATTTTAATGATAATCTTATTTTCCAATGATAATTTTAATTTCACTCTAATTATTATCTAATTTTAATTTTATCTTAATTATAATTTAATTGAAGTATTCTAACACAGAGTGACAATGTATATAAAGTAGTATCGAAAGTTCGTAAACCGCGTTTACCTTGACAGCCTCTTTATCCTTGATGAACACAGATCTCAGCTGGCCATTCATCTCGAAGAATACCTCGCGTTCGCCATTCTTTGTGAGATCCTCGGCAACCGCCAGAGTTTTGATACCGAGAGTTTTACCTTTCTCAATTGTGACATCGAATACCTCGCCCACTTTAGGTCCCGTAAGGAAGACTCTGGTCTCTAATTTATCTACCGGGCCAAATTGTTCCTTGAAATTCAGATAATCCTTCGTTACTTTAGGATAAAGCGCGGCCGACATGACGTCCTTTTCGGTGAGGTGTGGATGAGATTCTTGCAGCTCTTTCTTCAAGGCAGCGAAGTCGAGCGGTGCCAAACTCGCGCCTGGTCTGCCCTGCACGCGTGGCATGTCCTTGAGAACCTTCGATCTGAACATTACGAATACAAGTTAAATTCAATGAAAGATCACTGAGAGATAATCACTTTCGATATTATATGTGCATTATGTTCGTGTGCGAAATACTTCTTACCTCAATGGTTCAGGAAATCCTCCGTGAGGTTCACCAATAGCGCCCTGAAGAAACTCGACCACCGATTTAGGAAACGATAATTCCTCCGCTCTCTTCAGTACGTCATCGGCCGTCAGCTTATTTTGAACCATAAATTGCGCCAAATCACCGACAACCTTGGAGCTTGGCGTGACTTTAATGATGTCACCGAGCAAGATATTGGCTTGCCTATACGCCTTCTTCACGTCTTCGAAGAATTCGCCTAGACCGAGCGAGTAAGCTTGGAATTGCAAATTTGTGTACTGTCCACCGGGAATTTCATTGAGATAGACGTCCGCGTTTCCAGATTTCATCGTTGTTGTACATTCGAAGGGTGCATAGAGTGTTCTCGTTTGTTCCCAATATGCGGAATATTCCGAGACATTAGAGAGATCCAGTTTTGTGTCAATGTCCGTTCCTATCATGATTAATTAAAAATTTTATTAATTTTAATGTTAATTTAATTTTAATATATAACATTGCGATTCTTATTATTAGTAAATTTAATTTAAATAAATTGATATTGATGTTACAGCGACACAATTTAAATAACGAGTAATAACGTAATTGATGCTATTTCATTAGTTTTCACATTTAAGATTAAATAAAAATTGCTATCTAAATATACAGTTAAATGAAAAATTATTTTAGAAGTTGATAAAAAAAATAAAAATTGATTTTTTTAACTATACCCTGAAGAGAAGCAACAATAGCGCCCATAGAAGGTTGACTAGTCATGCCGGACATGCTATCAACGGCGACGTCCACAACGTCGGCGCCGCTCTTTGCACAAGCCAACATAGAAGCCACTCCGGCTCCAGCGGTATCATGCGTGTGTATATGCAAAGGTACATCCGGATGCTTCTGCCTGATCGCGTCAATCAGTATCTCCGCTGCTTTTGGTTTGAGCAATCCGGCCATATCTTTGATCGCCAGAACATGAGTGCCTGCTTTGACCAACTCGTCCGCCAAATCGACATAATACTTCAAGTTGTACTTGGTACGATTCGGATCGCTCACATCGCCCGTATAGGAAATTGCCGCTTCAACGATACCTCCGGCATTTCCGGCGGCCTCCATACCTGAGGGGGAATTTAATAGGGAAATTTTTATGGGAAAATATTTCGACGTTATAGATTGGCTTTATAATGTATATTAAATTAGAGTAAAGAAGAATATTCGAGAATATATATGTTTTATTATTAATTCACGTTATAATTATGTTTCCTTAAACTCACCAACGATAAGATTCGGCAAATAATTGAGCGAGTCGAATACCCTGAAGATATCCATCCCGGTCTTCACAGCTAATTCACAGAATTTAAAGACCACGTTGTCAGGATAGTTTGTGTATCCGACAGCATTAGCGCCTCTTAACAACATTTGGAATGGGATATTGGGGATGGCCTTGCGCATGTCGTCTAACCGTTCCCAAGGACACTCATGGAGGAACCTCAAGGCTACATCAAAAGTCGCGCCGCCCCAGTTCTCCAGCGAGTAAAGATTGTTGAATTTGTGCGCGACGAATGGAGAGATCGTTAGCAGATCGTGCGATCGCACGCGAGTTGCCAGAAGGGATTGATGCGCATCGCGGAATGTAGTATCCATTAAAAGAAGACCTTTATGCTGTCTAATAGCCTTCGCGAAGGCTTCCGGACCTTGCTGCTTATAAATGTGACGGAATCCTTTCGGAGGATCCAAAATATCTGGAAAAAAGCACAGAAGAGGGTCAATTCGATGCTTCCCTGAGAATAATAGATCGTTATTTGATACGTGCTGTTGTTAATAGGCGTGAAAATGTATTTATAAGAAATGGTAGATTACCGATTTTTATCACTGATTAAAAATAAATAAAAGAGTCGATAAAAAATAAATTATTTATAAAGTAAATATGCTTATAGTTATTAATTTAGTATTGAATTATACAAAGTATTCTGAACATTTATAAATATTTTAAACATCTTTTTCTTTCTCATCTTTATGAATATTAATTATCTGTATTGACTATTTTCTACTGACTCTTTTTTGCAGTTATATGCATAAAGGCACAAAGGCATTGAATGTTTGAAAATCCTCATGGTTATTAAATATTATTTTATATTGTATCATATTAAGCATGTTTTTTTATTCAAAGAATGCTTCAAAATTGAAAATAAGAAGATATTTTATAATTATATATTTTAAATCAAACGCAGTACATTTGCAAATTAATATTGTTATGAAGTAAATAATGAATTTATATATTTTTTAATATGTTACAGCAATATATTTATATTATTATTAATAGCATTTATTAGCTATCATTTATTTCTTATTATCCTATCCAGTATATTAAATTCTGTAGTCAAATTTGATAAAAAATAAATCAATTGAATTTCGATAAATATAATTTTGCCAATCTGAAAAAAGAACAAATCAAAAGATACATAAAATTTTTCTTCGTTATACTATACCTATGTTTAGTTTAGCTTCTTAATCTGCATAATACTGGATTTTAATGTAATATAAGCTAAGAAAAAAGGCATGATATAATACTGTAACCATACCTGATGCATCGGGATCATTGGTCTCTTCTGCAGCTGCAAGCTTAGCAAAGTCTAAAAAAATTGCCAAACAAAAAAATAAAAGCATGCTATAAACAATGAAGTGTGTGTGTATGAGAAGGAAATTAATATATCTAAAACTGTAAATCACTATGTAAAAATATGATGGTAAATCTTCAAATAATCAAAGATTTTCAGGATTTATTTTGATTTATTGGATTTATCCCACTCGTGAATGCATACTGTATATCGATGACATCTTAATTATCAATGCGTTTTTTTCTTTATTGTGCGTAAAATGAGATATTGAGAATTACTGACGAATAATATTAATCGCTAACGAGAAAAAAAACAGCATGCTTTATTATTATTATTATTATTATTATTGTGTTACTAATGTAATGATGATAAGTAGAGACATATGAAGATGTTTCATGATCCCATTTACTGATTCGCACAGTGTGCAGAGTGCTTAATGCGACGCGGTGCAGTAATCACGCTTGAATTTAGAGACAAGAACACACCAGAAATGAAGATAAACATAAAAATTGATACAACGAGTGTTCCTGTAAACCCAGCAAAAAAAGCAGAAACGGATTGTTATTGATAAGCAAAAAGGATGTTTATTGTTTCTTTAGTAAATATCATACGTTTGTGTTATCGTTTGCTTTCATTAAAAAATAAAAAAGTACGTTCATAAAAAAATAATTTAAAAAATGTTAATATATATATATATATATATATGTATATATGTAACATTATATTAAATTTGATACTTATAAATCTGTAAGAATATTAAACGAGAGTAAAATCTCATCATGTATCAAAAAACATAATGCATAATGAGAATGTAAAAATATTTTCTATATTAACTTTTTTAACTTTTCTTATTTATTTGTTAACAAATTGAAAATTATTAGGATCATAAAACTTTAAAAAATATTATGTCTTCAGTGATGATTTTTAAATATTTACATTAATCTGTAGCAACATTCATCTCAATGTTAATCAATTGGATCAAAGAATTAATAGACATCCCATTCACATAAAAAAATTAAAAAAAAGAAGAAAAAATACAACCCCTGATTTGCTGACCCACGCATGAAGGCACATCCTCTGTACGCCTCTGTGTTAATTACGGCCAGTAATTTCGTCATATAATATGGATCAAATGTTTATAACGCCGAAATTTAAAATTTATAATTTATAAAGGGTTCGAATTTGACTATCGAATGTTCTATGATTATAGCTTAAGAAGTATACATTTTAAATGGAATTTGCATCATTGAGGTGCAATATATACATACGTCATTTGGATATAAATCCAAAAGACGTTTTAGGGATCTTTTAGTCGGCATTACCCCAGATTATTGTTATTATATTCATTAGTATACCGATCATTATATACCTAGAGCAATCTGTGGAATATGCGGTTTGATATCCGCTGGCTTCAGCTGAGTAGCTAATGGTGTGCTCGGACCGTTCACTAGGACCGAACCGAGATAATTTAGCAACTTCTGTGCTCGATTCTGACTTGGCTGGAACTGAAAGAGCTGAGGATGCTCGTCGATAAAGTATGTATCGACGTTACCGTTGAGGAACTTTTGATTTTCCAAAACATTTAATAGGAAAGGGATATTCGTTTTTACTCCGCGCACACGGAATTCGCGGAGAGCTCGATTCATCTTGGCGCAAGATGATTGAAGATCACCAGAATGGGCGATTACCTGAGGAAAAACAGAAGATAATATTTATATTTCTCGTATATAACATTTTGCAGTCATACATTTTGCGCGAAATGGCTTTTAAATAAAAAATTCTTCATATAGATATACTTAGAAATTTTGCGAGTAAACGATAATGATATCATGTTGATAATTATATCATTCAAATTATTGCAAAATTGCTCAGGTGATAAAAGTTGACTGATCTAAAAATAAGAACCACATACATATTCAATATTGAACTATCTGCTAGAATAAGTTTTATAAATTTTATTTAAAAAATAATATTGTATTTTAATTATTTTAACAGGCAGTAATTTTACGAAAGAAATATCTTTATACATAAAACATTTATGTGTGTGTGGTTTGTTATTTATATATTAAAAATAAGATGTGTATCTGGTAACATATTATAATGATAACCATTTTATGTTTGTTAATTATAATACCTTAACGAGAAGCGAATCATAATATGGCGAGATTATAGCTCCGGCGAATGCGGAAGCTCCATCCAATCGGATGCCCATGCCTTCACCAGAACGGAAGACTTCTATTCTTCCGGTATCCGGTTGGAAGTTCTTAGCTGGATCCTCCGTAGTCACTCGGCATTGGATCGCGAATCCTTGAGGCATAATTTTTTCTTGCGTCATACCGAGCTCTGGTAATGTGATGCCTTCGGCTATTCGAATTTGAGATTGCACAAGATCAATTCTGAAAGAATAAATAATATAAATTATATATATAATGTAATATAATTGACACCTGCGTAAAGCAATGAATATATCTAATATTATAGTTATATATTACAATTATAATATTACACACACACACACACACACAATTATGCACTAATATTACAATTATATATTCAGTTATTAAAAAAAATAGAAGAGAAAAATGTGACGCTCGCGAATGTAAAAAATGTGAAAAGAGATATTTATCATTTTTTACATCTGTCTCATTACCCGGTTATTTCCTCGGTTACTGTATGCTCAACTTGTAATCTGGCGTTGACTTCAATGAAGTAAAAATTTCCGGATTCGTCGACCAAAAATTCCACAGTACCGGCATTCGAATAACCAACGTGTCTTGCCAATTTAACTGCGTATTCGGTCATTTTATCACGAATCTTGGATGATAATGATGGAGCTGGCGCGATCTCGACGACCTGCAAATTTTACGAGAAAGTTGTGTTTTCGTAAATTGAAAATAAAATCGGGCGTCGGATTTTGTAAAACTGAGTTATTAATTTGGAAACTATTTGATATACTTGCGGATTATTAAAATCATAAATCCTGTGTGATTGCGTCATTGTCCTTGTTTTGAACAAGACAGTCATAAAGAATGTATGTACTTGCCTTTCATATTCAAGCATCCTTGAGGAAGCCTTGCACAAAATTCTACTCCTAATTTGTTCACAGAAGAAGATTGCTAACTCAAGGCGATATATTACGACAGCTCTAGAGCGATAATAATTTCAAAACATATTTGCATGATATTTTATGTATTTCCTGTATCTTTTTAAAATGCCTCTAGTAGTCGAATAATCTTGTCCCATTTTCACAAAATAAGAGTTAAAGTTAGTTAATTTATATAAAATTTGCATTGTTAGAATAATCAGTGAATGGTATTTTTTTTAAAGTCACTATATGTGTTATTAGATATTTTCTAGTTTATACAAACTGACTATGAATATACAAAGACAAATAAATATTCTTTAAAATAAGAATAGAAAACTCTTTCGAGAAGAATAGAAGAGTGAACATTGTCGAGAATATTGCGACATCAGTAATCAATGCTCGAACAATAATGCTTAAATAACTAATTATTACGTGCGTTAAATTAAAATTAACCGACTTACTGACCTTTTGGTGACGACGCTGCACAGAGCAGTCGCGTTCATATAAATGCACGACATTGCCAGCGTGGTCCCCAAGTAATTGAACTTCAATATGACGTGGTCTCTCGATGAATTTCTCGATGAACATAGCGCCATTTCCGAAAGCAGCTGCGGCTTCGGAAGATGCACGATCAAACATCTCACGGACCTCCTCCATTTGTTTTACAACTCTCATACCTATATGTAATAATAAAATTTTTTAGAATGTCACATTTTGCAACATAAATATACTAAAAAAGTTGAAGGAAGTTTTATAAAATGCATCTCTTAAAATGTATGTCTATAAAAGAAAAATTTTTATCAACGATGATCTTAATTTCTTTAGGAAAGAAAAGAACCTTTTAAAGCTACCATTTACAACATATTTTGATTTTTAGAAATTTTTCTTTATACATTTTATATGTATAACGTATTTAAATATCTATTATTAGTCAGATATTACTTGTTTTCTTTTTGGATTATGAAATATGCAAATCTATTGTATTGTGCCATTATCGTCAAATAATATGTCGTAACCGTATTTTGTATGCAAATAATTTTCGCATTGTTCAATACGGAACGAACGTGTTTTCCATACACTTATACATTATACAACGAAAAATTCATTTCTTGTTTATGTGATTTATATACGTTATTATGTCAATTATGTCTCTAATAGCAATAATCTATCGCATTATTTTATGATTAATTTGTTTTTATTTTTTACATGGATTTACATATTAATAATTTTAATGAAAGATTATCAAATAATATTTTTTTTCAAATAAATCTGATATGCTAAATCAAATAATGTCAAAACATCGAATTATTTTTATAAAACAATAACTTTAAACAAGAAAAAAAAAACACTCTTTAGCAGGAAAGACTTTATTACTAACTCAAAGCAACATATTATGACAGCTTGAGTAATAGTTTCAAAACGTATCTTGCACAATATCCTACGTATTTTCTGTATTCTCCTTTTAAAATGCTTTTAGTGATCGAATGACCTTGTTTCGTTTCCATAAAATAAGAGTTCACGCACAGTTAATTTACATAAGTGCTATTAATTTTGATGAAGTATGAGGAAAAGACTTGAGTTATTTAAAAAAGCTCTTATATGTATCACTTTATAAAACTACAAGTATTTTTTTTTTTTTATTTAGGTAGACAAAAGCGGAATGACTCTTAGTATTTGATATTCTAAACCTACCTCGTCCTCCACCTCCGTATGCTGCCTTAAAGATAACCGGAAGCCCGTGTTTCATGCAGAACTCTATCGCCTCGTCGGAAGTTGTTACTGGTCCATCTGTTCCCGGAACGATGGGCACCCCAGCCTCAATCGCGGCTTGTCTAGCAGCCACCTATCGATTGGATGTACATACCATACTTTTGACTTCTGGCTCAAGAATTTTTGGAGAACTACGAGTATTTGGAGAATCAATGATATGGAATGTTGTGGAATTAAAATGGAAGGGTTAAAATACCTTATCTCCCATTTGTTGAACGACTTTAGGACTAGGTCCGATGAATCTGATACCAGCATCAGTCACCGCTTGAGCAAAGTCCGATCTCTCTGAAAGGAATCCATAACCAGGATGTATGGCGTCGATGTTGTTCTCTTTGGCAACTTGAATGATCTCGGGGATGTTCAGGTAAGCTTGAACAGGAGGTAATCCTTTGCCTACTAAGTAACCTTCGTCCGCTTTCTGCCGGTGCATTTGCATCTTATCTTGCTCCGAATAAATCGCCACGGAGCGAATACCGAGCTCCGAGCAGGCACGAAACACGCGAATGGCGATTTCTCCTGTAACATTATTAAACTCACGCATTAAAATTTCAAACATAATTGTAAGTCGGGTAAAGGAGGAATTTAACACGTATAATTTTTTTATTGGTCTCGTAATATTTTTACGATAATGATGTGAATAGAAATAAATAAATAATAATTAAATCAAATTTTAAAATTTTTTGAGATTGAGTGATAAAATATATCTACTCTTGTGTGAAATTCCCCGAAATACAGCATGCGGAGTTCACGTGTTATAAGATACGGATTAATTAAACGGAGTGCCTAGCAATGTGCTAGACTCTCGTAGTTCTAATCATTTCATGCTAGTTCTATAAATCAAGAATAACGCTGTTACACATCTTGATTAATCACGTAACCTTGTCCTACAAAAATCAACAGATTCCTAACAACGTGCATTAACTTGTCAATTGTACTCGAGCAATGTCTATACAGTGAAAGTACTATTTATAATTATTTAGGACGCGTGATAATTCTTTTCTATTATTTACAGTATTAAATACTAATAAGTTTATAGTAATTATTATGTAAGTAGAACATATGTAAGTAGGACATAGCAATACATACCGTGTAGAATAAAAACATTTGCATACAATTATTTGTATTTGCGCTAAAAAAATGGAGATAGTGGTAAATACTTATATTAATGATTGTAAGCATTGCCACAAACAAATGTGTTAATGAATCTGTGACGTTATCTGTGACGTTTTCTACGCAAGATAAATTTCTTCTTACAATCTTTCGAAATCTGTTTACACATAAAAGTCATTAATTAAATAGTGTTATAGATTAATGCAGCAGATTAATACGGCAAAATTTGATATTTCAAAAGATGAAGATTACACAAGTTTTCATAATGTGTAGAAACAAGAAAAATTATTTTATAATTACTAGTCAATAGTCATTAGTACAGAATATGTTCTGCTATAAAAAAATCATAGAAGTGGAAACTGCATAGTAATTGCAAATTTGTAAAAATCTTGATATACGATAATATAATAACGATATTATTATTCTGTGCGTGTATAATGCAACGATATTATATGTGTATTTTGGTTTATTAAAGGAAATCAGAAAGCTTATACTATAAGTTAACAAATCCTATAAAGAAGAGGTTTTTGACATTTTCTATTTTTTTTAAAAAGATTGCTTACATTTTTTTTCTTTACTTAGAATTAGATAATTTATTTACCTCGATTGGCGACGAGGACACTCCTGATTGGCCTGAATTCTACATCTACGGCGAAGTATCTCGTAGCGATCTTCAGTATTTGTAAAACACTTCTGTGTTTGCTCAATGATTGATGAGCACGTATGGAATGCATTTTGCCGGTCACTATGTTCTCGTTAAATTCACAATATTATTACTATTTTGGTATTTTAGTTTGAATATCGTATAAAACTAGAAGACACAGTTAATTATCTACACTTAGTACTTTATCCTCGTAAAATAGATTATTTTCTTGTTGATATTTAGGCCGTCTTAAATATTTATGACTAGTATTTGTGTTTTAAAGCTATTTCTTTCCGCGCGTATGTGTTTCGTTCTTCGTTGAAGGTTAAACTCGACAAATGATCTTCGTTTGGTCGCGATAATGATGTCTCCGGTAGTTATCGCTAAGAGCAGTTTCCAGTTTATCGGAAAACACTTAACACTAGTCCCACAACACGACAGTTCTCATTATACATTAAAACGTCACTTTTCGTTTCCTAAAACAAAATATCACTTATCTGTTGATTTTCTGCCAACTATTTCTGGTATTTCTGAAACAGACAAATGACTTTCTTTAAATATAGTTGTAATTGTTATAATTATTGCAAAGATATATAATTGATATAATTAAGATCTAATTTGTAATTTCTTATTTTCAATTTGTATATTAATCACATTCTCTTGTATACTGTCATTATTTTATAGATTATATTTAAAACAAGAACACCTTTTGCATATACGATAGTAGCAGATTGTGGATTGCGTAAAATTAACTTTACCTTGTAATTGGTTAAGTTCATATGTGAAGTGAGATTTATTTAAATTACTTAATCATATTATAACTTTCTTCTAGATATTTTGGACTAAAATACCATTAAAGAGAAAATTGTTTTATTGCAAGGAACCTATTATATTCTGATCGAAAGCAATATCTTATTTTGTATATATTTTTGAAGAGATCAATCTACTTTCATTTTTTATTAAGTAATATTTGAAATCTTTTCTTTTTTTGTTATTTTATAAGTTAAAATATTAAAGAAATTTCCGACAAAAAAGAAACAATATAAAACAATATTAACGAGTCAAACATAAGAAAGATCGAACTATATCGCAATACGCTAAAGATTATTTCCAAATTAGGTCATTGATGCATTGTGGCTGACATTGAGCGTAATGTTGCATCGAATGAATTGCAAGCGCAAATTTGAATTAGCATGTTAGTGTAGTTCAGCTTATCACGCACGACATCGTACGATATGACATTTATTGACTCCTATTTTTGACGCACCAACTGCTATAACATGATGTAGTCACGTGTAATTGATCTACATTACTGAAGAAAATGCGCAGCGCAGAGATATTCTCGCGAAAATTTTGTGCTTTGCAATAAATAAACAGGCACAATCAATTGCATTGGACATATCGAGAATAAAATGGATAACGGTTGTACGCATAACAAAGAAAAATAAAAAATATGTTTGATATTATTAATGACTGTTAACGATATATATTTATTGTGTTTATAGGCTCCAAAAGAAAATATTAAGTATTGATAGAATAAACTTCACATAGGAAGAAATCATGAAAGAAAATTATTCTTTTTTATAATTTTTTTAAAAAATTTTATATAAGAGTATAACGTAAAGTTAAACGTAAAATTTTTTTATAAATATGCAGAATAAGTTTAGTATAATACATTAGTGCTTCATGTGACGATGATTATATGCACTCTCAAAACAGCATGATCAATGGTCAATGACCATTCAATAAATTATCAATTTAATACCACTAAATCATTTCAGGGACGCAATATCGCTTTATTATTTCAATATAAAAGATATATTTGTTTGGAACTCTTTTCACGAATAAAAGCATTTTGTGAGTTAATTCTTGAATATATATTTTATTAGTAACATAAAATGTTTACGAATGACATAGTAAAACATGTTGAAACATACATTAATGGCAATCAACGATCGCACAGCAGTAAATTGGCAAAAAAAATAAAATAAAATAAAATAAATTGCACGAGGGAGTATGACAGTTTGCATTTTATTAATCTATATGATTAATTTTTCGCTTACGTTATCGCGTTTACGTAAATCTTTACTTACGTTATCTCGTTTACGTAAATAGATATAAATATATTTCATGCAAAAAAATGATATCAGGTGAATATAATGCACTGAGAGGTTGTTCACATTCAACGCGATATAAACTGCGACGTAAATAGAAACTGGTGAGGTGAAACCGTTTCATGAATAAATTCTATTGTTTACTAAACGCTATGATGATAGTGAAATCTAAAAGTGGAATAGTTTATATTTTAACGATTTGCTATTTTGATGATCGATAAAGTAATTAAACAATCGATAAAATAATTGAATTATATTTTGATTATCTTCTTCTGTTTTAATATAGTAATGTTTTATATAGATTTAACAACATTGAAAAATATGTTTAAATTAATATTAATTAAATATATTTAAATACTAAATGCATTAGAGTTATTTTGGGATAGTATCATGTTATAAAATATTTATTATATATAGATAATTAATATTATCTCTATCAATGTTGCGATAACAAGAAATTCAAGATGTATTTTCCTGTCTCCAGACAACAGTGATTCATATCAGTTAAATCTATTGCCTGACGTACATAACGAGCGATAACGAGAATAAATGGCGCCTTTTGTAATACCGGAATTACCGGAAAAGTCATGTGTCATACCGATAAGAAGTACTTTTGCGTATCTACCAATACATGGAACTAATATATTTCATTCATGATTGCCATTTGTAATTAAAAGACTGTATATCGTAAGAACATATTTCGTTCAAATCTTTGCGCAATGGAAATTACTTTGCTATTATTTGTCATTGCAAATGGAAAAAGCTTTTGAAATAATTACGAATATGAGTTTATCATCGAGACAACTAATGTATCCTCGAAGAATTTCAACCTAGTAATAAATACTTAACGGCAATTGATACACATATGTATGTATGTACGCAATTGATATATATACATATGTACGAAATCTTGATTTATAAAATAAAATACTAATAAAATAAAATGTTATAAATTATTCGCAGACAATGTCGTGAAAATTGCGTAATATGAATTAATCATAAAATATGTAGGACGAAAGACATTTCTATCTGAATTTCTCTCTGATCTCGTATTTATGACATGCTTTTGCAACAGTCACTGGTAAATGTAATCGTGTGATTAACCTTTTGAAATTTTTTTGCACTTTTGATCGAAGAACCGCGCCTATGAATTTAATGCCAGATCTTTTTTATAATACAATCTCAATCGACCTCAAAACTTTCGATCAGCGTAATAAACTATCGATTACGAAATCGAAATATTTATAATGTTAATCGCGTGAACTATTCACCTCTCGTTCGCAAATCACGTGTCGCTGTATCCTCGATTTCTTTCGTTTTTCTTTAGTATGTGCAAAATAGAATTTGATGCAATTTTTTTCGAGAATGCAACTGATACTCGCGTGCACACTTCGTGCATTTGCAATTCGCAGATGTTATATTGTAGTGATAAGACATTAGAATTAAAATTAATGATCTGACGACAAAATAAGATAAAACAAACATAATACGGTACATATATGTGTGATAACAGAGAGCTGACAAAATTAATACATATCATACAAAGCATTATAAACTAAAATAAGAGGATATTCAAAAATAAAAACTGAAATAAAAATTGAAATAGAAGATTGAGTGTTCTATTATGAGAAAAATTTTTAAGATTTTAATATTACATATCTTGGCAGCGCATATATAACAAAATAATATTTATTATTATAGTGTATTTTTTTTTTTTGGTCATATACAGGATGTCCCAAAGCACCCTAGACTACATGAAACTGATCTTACAACTTAATTAACACATCTACTAAACGATGCATAAGAAAAATATACACACACAATGTGTATTTAGATTTGTATAAAATTCAAAAATTAATATTTTTAAAGAAGATATCTAATCACATTAGCTAATCCGAATTTTTAAAATATTTTATTCTTTATGTAATATAATTATTTTTGCTAATAACTATAATAATACACGTTATTTATATAATTTTATGTTTGTGCTTTATCCTTTTTATTTTAATATTATATGTAAGAAATATTTTAACCGTCTTACTTATTCTTGCTTTGACTACTTAAAAAGAAAATTTCCTTTCCAACTATTTTTCGTACACTTTAACTTTTATTATTATTTACTTATCAAATCTATAATTTATATAAATAAATTAAAATAAAATTAATTGTTATGTGAATTTAACTATAGATCATGATAACACCTGAAGACTCAAAATAGATTGCCTGATACTTGTTTTCCATGTATATACGTAATGTAATTGTATGATTGCGGTTCAATCAGACGATATATAGTGACCTATGATTGGCTTCATTTCCACCAATCAACCTTTTAAGGTTTGGGTGCAAGATTGAGTTGATAATTGAGTAAAGTTTCTTTTATATGTATCAACTGTCCTTCGTATTATTTTTGTACATACAAAACGCAGATTTTATATTTATTTATTTTTATCTATTATTTCCCCATTGAAATTTTATCATTATGGATTATATAAGTTCTCAGATCACATAACGCCTAGATAATTATATGATAAAACAATAATTTAATATAATTAATTTGTTTGATCAAAATCGATAAAAACTTATCAATGATAGCATTATGGACTTATTATTAACAAATATTTATTTATTATTGTCGCGGATTTATAAATGTATATGAACACTGTGAAATACTTTCGGGTATTGATTCGCAGTAATGACAGCGCCGTAGCGTCAGACAGCTGATCCGCTATCTATATATGTATATAACATAATTCTAGCATTTTCATACGTATAATTGTTTTCAAAGTACAAAAACATTTAATATGCAATTAGAATATAATTAATAATACAGTAAATGTGTGTCATGATAACTGCCCATTTTACTCAATTAGCTTAACGTTGTGATTCAATAAAATTAAAAATAAATTGAACATAGATTGTCCTTTAATTATAAAACTAATGTTAAAAACGAGATAATGATGAATTATACGTACAATAAAATAATATTAGATATGAAAAGAATTTTCATGTTAGTGATCAATGTTTAACTGTCATCATTAACTCCATCTAAGATAGGAAATGTTTTCATCCGCAAAGTTTGGAACTGCGTAGTAGAGAAATATAACACACAATATAATCGCACGAGAACAAATAAAAATAGAATGCGCTGCAAAAAAATTATTGGAGTTCATTGGCATCATTTCTTGGCAACTCTAAGAAGAATGATATTATAAGAGTGTGTCAATATGTGCACTAGAGCTGTATTGATTCCTCGTGGTAAAAACTTCGCACATAATCTACTGAGAAAAGCTGATTTATTATCTTAATATATGTATATTTTAAATTAAAAAATAAAAATGATCATAGAAAAGATTTGCTTTTGCTTCCATTTTTAAAGTTAAAAAAGATATATGATAAATATGTTAAACGAAAAATATAAAGTAATAAAAAAAGGAATCATAGAAGACAGACGAAATAATTAGCTTTTGTTCGTTCAATTTGCTGTTCTCTGAATGTAAAATGCGATACTAGATGTTCAAGTTGCGTGAGGGCAAAGTTCGTGAAAGATACGATTGCGCGAAAAAAAATTTATGACAGTAAAGTATTACGAGGGAGAACGAGACAGAAGAATATCAAGTAGTTCTCGCGCTCACGCATGCGACGCGCCGCGCACGTGCTATCTGCAGCTTGCACGTTGCGTCAGAGTCGTGTGCACGCGAATGAATCTCGAAATGCTCCACGATGAAGGTTTCTCGGTCAAAGTAGCGCCTAGTAGTCTGCCTTGATCACCTGAGTCTCACTCACCGCGATCATTAAAAAAGTAGAAAATATGTAATATGATTGTGCCATATATCTCAGCGTTTTATCTAACATGTGATTATACATGCAATTCAGGGACAAAGAACTCTTAACTATAGCCCATAATTGATTAAACTGTTTAAAAGAGAATTAAAAAATTGTTTAATGTGAAGTTAATGTAACATGGAAAATTGTAACTTTAAAAATGCAAAAGATGTCTCAAATTTTTTCTGATACTTGCGCGTATTTCTATTGCACATTTAATATTAAATGTCGTAATTTGAGATTCTCGATTTTACTTGAATGATATGTAGTGTTGTCATGAAATAGACAAATATATTTACCACTAGAGAGAGAAAGAGAGAGAGAGAGAGCTATCAGCATAATACACATACATTTTTTGCCATTTTTATACATTTTTTTTCTAATAATAAATTATTGTCACTACTTTACTTATCTTTATTAAATGCTATTTTAGTATATTTGAATGACTTTTTCAGTTTTTATCGTACAAATGTAAGACAAATATTTCATGTATATTAATGGAAACTGGTTATGTAAATTGCCTCGGTCTAACTATCACATATCATCACGCAACAATGTGTGTTTCTTTTCGCTATGTTTGATTCTTTCGAAGATGATACATCTTGATCGCTCAGGAAACATTCAAGTTTTAGTCCCTATTATTTGACAGTATCTTTGCCCTTAAGCGATAAGGACGTAGTTCTGGTTATTTTCTTGACATATGCTATTTAATATCGAAGAGTCCAACCTTCGATCCCTTGTATTAGTACGAGTTACTGCGAACGTAAAGATTAGCCACCACTTATTGTGAGAGGAAACTTCTATGACTTTATTTAAATTATTGACACTTGTGCAAATATATAAATGACATAACTGCCAATAGCGTAAACTCAAGATATTTACATGTGTGTGCGGGAGGAATTATTTGCTATTACATACAATAGTTTTTAAACTCTCAAGGGAGTTAAATTTTTATATTCTTAAATTGATTATATATATGTTAAAATCATCGTTAATATCATATTATCGTTTTTGCATAGTAAGTTCTATTATAAATTCAAATATATGACCTTCAAAATTTGAAAGTAAACTTGAAAAGTTTATAATGTTAATTAAGAATGAACATAAGATGGAAATATATATTGGTACAAGTATGTGTATATACATAATAATTATCTTACGATTTAAACAATTCAAAGCTGAAATTTTCATTTGTTAAAATTTAAAAATTTGAAGGTGTTTTTCTATTCGTGCTAAATTTTATATGTACATATATTTTAATATCATTAAGAAATAAAACAGTACATAAAATATTATTTCTTTTTCTCCATCTTAAAATTTTTCTCGACAGTTAAATTATTAATCCTATCAACAATATCTAAAAGTTATCCAACAATATCTAAAATACTAATTTTTTTTAAATTTTATAATTGTATTATTTATATACTTCTTGAATGTGTATTAAGGACTCATTAATTAAAAATTATATAATAGAGATTATGTAAGCATGTCCAAAACGATGAGAATACATCATTTTTATCATGCTTTATTCATTGATCGGCGGCGTTTGCAAAGTATTCACAAGAAAAATTCATCACGTAATTGGTCGGAAAACGAATTTTCCTCGTTGTGAAACAATGAACGTCACACTTGTCCGCACACTTATAGCCACACATCGTTCACTACTCATGTACACTCGGAGTTCTGAGAGAAATTATATTCCAATTTTGATGAACACGCACATTAATTAAGATATTCAGATATCAACGACATACCGGTCAAGGTGATTGTGCGGACAATAACCTGTCGACTTCAGTCAGATTTCGTGTACTTACTGTATCACACGCCAAGAACGAGGTTGGCCAGACTCCGTCCGGCTGAAGTCTAAGCCACACTGAACGGTCTCCCCGGCACACGCGCTTGACGTCTACAGAAATAGAGGTGGCAATTGATAGTCGAACCTGCGCCTTGCCTCATACAGTGAATATTTCTACTAGAACGACTGACAGTGAGTGTGCTGCTGCCATCTCTCCGGTACAAATGCTCGCCGAGTTTTTCTGATTGTTCCCTTCGCGACGAGATTATTACTGTTGATTAACACGTTAATATTAGATTCTCTTTTTTTTAACGTTTCCTCTTTTATATTTTTGCCTTAACATGAAGCAAACATATGTATATCATTGTGCTTTGAAAAAAGAAAAAAATTTAAGTAGAAAGTGTAGTTAAAGGTCAGACCAGAAAAAGAAGGATAATCGAATAAATAAAAATGGTTGGCACATTGGGGATGTCAAAATTTCTAAACCATGCTGAGATTTAGTTTAGACGTAATAAAATTGATAGAAACCTAAATGTGAGATTTGGAAAAAGAAAAAAAAAATTTTCAAGTAGAAAGTGTAATTAAAAAGTCAGACCAGAAAAGGAAGGATATTCGAATAAATAAAAATGGTTGGCACATTGGGAATATCAAAATTTCTAAACAAGATGAGATTTAGATTAGACACAATAAAATTGACAGAAATCTAAATGTGAGATGGTGGTTTATGTAGAGCTTTGTGGCTGTTCTTCATTTGAGAGGCCATTGATGATTACGATTACTATCTTGAGAAAATACAATTATTTAGATAGATCCGAATTGCTAGGAAAAATTGAAAATATGTAAGATAATAATAAGTAAAAATATTAATTTAAAAAATTGATAAAATAAAAAAATATGTTAAATTAGTTTTCTGAAATGTTTTGTTACCAGAATAAATGAAGCAATTATATATGTGTGTGTGAAATTATCAGATAATAAAAATAGCATAATAATATAGAATGATTCTATAATAATTTAATTATTATGGAATGATTAAAGTGCTAAATATTTATATAATAATAATAAAAAAATAATCGAAAAATGTCATTTATTAATTTTATTATCAAAAGTCATTGCAGTGTTTTGTAAAAATCTTAATTATTCTACTTGATTTTGTAATTAATGATATTCAATTTTGTTAAATTATTTTTTTTTAATTATAAGGGTGGATTTTAAAATAATTGTTTCTTAAGAATAAGAAGGATCTTAAGAAGGTTTGCAAAAATTACTTTGCAAAACAGTAATGCAATTCTTGATAAAGTATATTTAACAAAGTTTTAACAACAAAGTTGCTGAAATTAAAAATTTAATAGAAAAACTCAGGATTGTTTCTCAACGTTTTATTTGTTTGTATACACTTATAGGCCCTAATTAGGCGTGAGCTAGTCCACTTCCAACTTGAATTAACAATTCAATTCTCAATAATAAACGGACCACGATCGGTAAGCCGTATCGTGATTGTCGAAACATACGTGTAGAATCGAGGCATCTGATAGGATTATGGCGGAGAGATAGCACATATGCGCGGTTCAAATAGTTGATTCTGCTATGGAGAATCACATTTTGTTTGACAGTTGTTAGTAGAAGTATATTCAAGTGTAAAAACAAGTCTGTAGTCAATTTTTATTTTTTCTATTAAATAAAGCTTTCCGTCACTATTTGTTATTGTAATTGTTTCCAATATAGGTTTGTATGTAAATTTAAATGTCGATTAATCGATTACTTATGTTATCCGCCGTGTTCTTAGCAGATACTTCGAATCTACATACATACAATAATAATATATGTACACAGAATTGATTGGCCTAGCTAAGCTAGCTAATGCGAACAGACCGTGTAACGCGGATACAACGTGTTAGTAACGTGTAGCCTTTAATATTGTAAACCGTGAATGCGATAAAGATAATCACTTGATTAACAAGATTGAGATTCTTGGAAGTGCATTGTATTGATTTTCAAATTCCATTTCCAGTTTATCATACACTGAATAGCATTTTGGCGTCTAAAGAGTTTTGTTTTTTAAATTAGAGAAATATTTGTTTTTATGGAGAAAATTATTTTCTTTCTTTGAATTTATTCATTGTTTAAACACATAATTAATAATAACCATAATCCTTTACAAATTTACTTGACAGTAAAATATTATTATACATGTTGCTTTTACAATTAAAAAATTATCCAACATCTTGCAACTCTTTCTACCATTTTTTTTGTCTTTTAATTAATAGAATCGTTAAACTAAAGCATCTTGCGTGATTTTGCGCGCTACACGGCCTTGTTTAAAATATATACGTATATATATATACAGTAGTCCATTACAATTTTATATTTATAATTTGTATATATATATTTTTGTATTTTTTTTTATTTATACATATACGTGGAAGTCAAAAATTAATAAAGTTAAAAAAATATAATCTTCAAAATAGAAACTATAACCGTTTTTCTCTTCAGCTACAGCGCTATTGTGTCACTTATGAATTCCTTATTCCTTTCAAAAACGCATCGAACATTATCTTTTTTTTCTATATATGCTCTACCTGTGCATACTGCTGTTTATCGACATAAAGTCCTCGGGACATCCATCTCGCGAAAATCACGCGATCGATTTTCGAATAATTTTTCCTTTTATTTTTTCTTCTTATTCGATTCTTTCGCGCGATTTTTACGACACGGTAAGAGTCTCGAAAAATTATTGATTGAGCGTTATATCTTTTATAAGTTTTCTAACGACTTTCTCCTTAAAAACCGACCTATTATATTCAAGTAAGTACAACGTGACCGAAAATTGGTACAAGGAAGTGTTTTATCTTGTGGTGAGTTTATCGTATTCTTTTTCGCTTTAATTATCCATTAGGTGCATTATAAATAATTTTGCAAGTTATGAGCCTCCCAAAGTGCTTCTAACGAATTTTGCAGTCGCATTTCAATAGATATACCATAGGAGTTTAAGTTTAATACACGAAAAGTCACACGAGTAGTTAATTAGTATACGGTTCGAATTTCATATCCTTAACTATCGCTTAAATATTCTACATAATCATCGGATTCCTTACGTTCTTATTCACTTGCAACATAATGAATATACACAATTTTAAAATTTAAAATTAAAATTTAATCTTAACCTACTTTATTAACTTACTATTTAACTTATTATTTATTTACATAAAATTTACAAATTATAAATTACGGTTAATATATTTTTGTAAGCAACTTAATTTTATTTTTAAGTCATTATTTTTAAATCTCAGATTACTCAATGAAATAAAAAATTTTAAAAATATATTAAAAACAAATTTTTCAGCATATCTTAGAACAATAAGTAATACATAATACGTATTATTTTTTTTATAAATTTAATTATAATATAACAGATATTATTCTCACATGCAGTGAAATAACGAGATCATGTTTAAGAAAAATATGACAATAAATAAACTACAAAATTAAATCGTATAACAGATTCCGATATAAGAGAGATTAATATCAACAACATAAATTGTAAATACGAACAATCAATTTACAAACATTGATATAACTTATTATAATTAATTAATATATACATATAATTAATATTCATATAAGTAAATAAAATTATTGAATATTGAAAGATTATTATTAATATTTCAAGGTATATTTACGAGCAAGTACGATCAAAAGTTAAAATTGCTTTGGTTGCTTTTTAATTACAAGTAATAAATAAAAATCTTTTATGTTTAACTAAACATAAAAAATCTACGCATAAATATTTTTTTATTAATTATAGCATAATGAGTGGCTCATTATTACAAAATATGTATGTAAAACAGTGTAAGTGAGCGTGACAATTGTGATAAACATTTGCGTTTTTGATGAACATTTCTAGGTGAATTTGTGATAACGATATTGTGAGTTTGACTTTAACTGTGCGAACAGCATGTGCAATATATACAAAATTAAATGGATACCGTGAAATTGCTTAACTCTGTAACATTATATAATTATGATTCTCTATCTTCGAATCAAAGATGTTGAATAAAATTATTGCAATTAAACTAATGTAATAATATAAGTGCAATTATTCACAAAACGCTTTTTAATTTCCATTTTCTGTTAATTCATACTTTTTAATTTCATCAATAATAGTCTATATTTTTAATGGCAAGCATCAAAAAATTGTTGTACCCGTTTTTCGTCTCGCGAAACTGAATACATATTTTTATAAGTGAATAGATAAAATTTTGCTTAGAATAAATAATTTTGATGTTTAGTATGTATGATTATCTGTTGATGTTAACAGTTGCTTTTCTTTTTAATTTATCGTGAAGCTTTCACAAAAGTATACATTATAACAATTTAAAGTGATTTTTGAAATTTGTAGAATATTTATCATTGCTTTTTCAAGAATGTCACAGCAAACGATAGATTTTGCAATATATTAAATATATATATATAAGTCACAGCTCATCCAAAATAATAGAACTACGAAATAAACATTATAGTATACGAATATAGAACTACGAAATAAATAGTATAGAATAAATTGAAAAGAGTAGAACCGTGTTGCGCTGAAATTATAGAAATTATCTACTGATAAAATGGATATAGACAGTAAACAACTTGCAAAGTGTTAGATCAACTTGTTATCGTCGTTATGTAATAAATATACACCAGATTCGATACGCCTGCACAAGCAATGGTCTCTAAGTGTGAAATTATTGACACAATTTTATCTTATGCGTTTTGCCTTGAATAAAATAAAATGACAAAACTGACCTTTAGAACCAATCTTGAGAAGCATCCTTGGTTAAAGCTTGGATAGTTAAGTCTTGTTTTGCGTATTATATAACAGATCGCTTGACAACATCTCATCAAATTTATAATTTTGCATTAAAAAACAAAAGAAATTATTTTGAAAATTGTCATACACAATTATAAAATATTAAAGAATTGATATAAAAGATTGTAATTAATAATTTTATAGTATGATATAATATATCGATAGTCTGATACTCATTTTTCTAATCAAACAAAATTCAATCTAGCAAAACAAAATTTAATTTAAAAGAAATATTAAGTTATTTTTAGATTTTAAGATGTGTGATTATAGGCATTTATAAAATATTAGAAAGTCAAAAGCTGAAACTTTCAAAACTTTACTTTGAAAATATTACTATATTCATTTATTTGAAACTGTATTTTTAAGCATATAATTTTCTGACAGCGACGTACTTTTCCCTCTATAATAATATTGTCAAATATAACATGTTAATGTTAATCCAAATTAATTTTAGTTTTAACTAAATATGATTTATATTTAGTATTTTCCGCGACTGCTAGTCGGTTATATAAAATTCCCAATTCTATATATATAAGTGTCCCAATTCTATGCACTTTTACAAATAATTTCGTATCATACTTTTAGCAAAATGACGTTGATTGAATCAATCTATAATTAAATTTTGATGCTGCGCAGAACTTGAGAGTTAATTTAATATGAGTCACATATACATATACATATACTTTTGATGCGATATCGTCAAGCTGTTTGAGAGATTTTGCAAAAAAAGAATATGGTATTACATTTCTCCCCATACGACAGATATCGTCGAGTGAACGATGTGCGGATATCGATCGAACAATATACCTGATAGCACGTTCGTCAAACATCACTTTTAATTAAACGAGGTTGGAAAGCTGGCCTTTTATTGTAGCTGGCAGTACGGCTACTTTTGTACGCAGATAGAATTCGACTGGCGTCAGAAAGTCAAAAAGCACGTTGCTTTTTTGAGATTCGCTAGAAAAGTCGCGATGACACACGTATACATAATATCTTATAATCATGTATATATATATATATATATATATATATATATACGCATACTGTGTACATTATAGAAAGTTTAGGAAATACAGATGATCGAATTAAGGAGACCTTTCCTTGGACTTCTAAAATTGTTTAAACGTTTCAAGACTATAATACATTTACTTTTTTATGTACTGTCGCGTATACATTTGTGATTAAATTTTCTCTCTCTCTAGATTTTTAGACTAATTTTAATCTACCTTACTACAATGTGATATATGATTTAAATTTCTCATTTTATTTCATTTAAAATCATTTTTTAATTCTTGCATTCCTTTATTACGAGAACATGTGTCCTGGAGTTCATTCACTAAACGGAATTTTGAAGATAATATTTATATTTTTTAGACATCGTCGAGTTGAATTTTTAAATTCCGCACAAAAACTCTAAAGAAATTTCTAAAGAGAGTTAATGAAAGAAAGTCCTATATTTACTGTTTTGTGGAAAATTTTATAAATTTCAGTCTCCTTAATTCGCCAGTGAGGTACTTTTCCTCTGTATATATGTAGTTTGTCTTCACGCACATCGTGCGTTCGCCGTGGAGCGGTTTTTAAAACCTGCTCTGCTTCATCGCACACACACACAAGCTTATATAATAAACAACAGAACCTTTATGCAACTTTTCATCATCAACTCGACTATCGCAAAATTCATTGTCGTATCGTTATCGCTTTAATCATAAGTCGCTAGTCGAGATATACCACAATTGTAACAAACTTAACTGGTCCGTCGCTAATTTCTTAACAAACATGTAAATTGGCCATCTAAATGAAAGCGCAACGCTAAGAATGATTGTACAATGTGATTGCTTCCGCTTTTGTGCGGAAAAATCTTTCGTTTAAAAATCCGCTATGGCGCGAAGATAAACTTACGGGCGTAACAACAATGTGGTGAGCAGTCTCGCGAGAAAAAATATCGTGCAGATCTTCAATTCAGGCAACCGAATCACGGAGCGCGTTCGTCCTAATACGATTCTCTAGTTAATTCCGGCTGCATCATAAAAAAATCCTTCTCGCATCTCTCTCACCCGCTCGTTTCTCAACGTTTAATCCTTCGACCTGGAAGACTCTAAACCTAACTGATGTGTTGTGTTGTAAAAATAGGCAAGTCTTACGCGCGCTATGTGTACGGATGCGTTGTGTTTGTCTCGCCGGGCAATTACTCCTTCTCCTCGATCTCTTGGCTCTCCGCGCCCAGTAGAGTCGACTTGTCTTCCTCGTGTTCCTCGACTTCCGGTTCCTCTATGTTCGGCCGTTGACGTCTCGATGCTTTACGTTGTACGTAAAACATCAGGACGATACTGATGCTCGCCAAAGCGGCCAGTCCCGCGAGGACGATGTAAATTGTTACCGGCATTTGGGTCGAGCCCTGTAAATTCAATGAAACGTTAGTTTAACACGGTTAACATCCTCATTACACGATAGATATCTTCGTTGCGCGACAAGTTGAAATATTGAATAATGTACTTCACTTTCTTATACCTTCATATATTTCCATAAATTTCCATTGTGTGAAATGTTTTTATTTAATTGAAATATCATAAAAAAGAAATGTTTTTTTTTCCTTTCTTTCTTTATCTTTGTTATACATATGTTTCTATATTTAAATATACATGTTATTTACGATAAAAAAATCAGATCAATTAGTGAACCATTAATATTAAAAGTTATAAATTTAATCAACAATGTTAATTTACTTAATAATGTATATATATATAATACTATAAATAATATATTTATATATATGCTTATAAACTAGATAGAATGATAGTCGGGGCGAGCGGGAGAAAGAAAAGATATCGCATTTTATTTCTGCTAAAACTGAGAATCGCGATTTTTAGATATCTTAACTATTTAAAAATAGCTTTCTCCACACACAATGGCATTTTTCAGATTATCTCTCATCCTTTGTGCGATGTTCATGTATATTGTTGAATAAATGAGCATTCTTGGAAATCGATTGTACACAGACTGCTTTAATTCGCCATTAGGTCAAACGTCAGCCTACAGCTTTGCGTGCACGATAATATATGTTTTCGCAAGCTCCCATTTCGCCGGCTATCGGCGCAATAACCTGTTTGAAATTCTGACTTGTGAATCGCGTAATGTGCGGAATTCGCGATAGTGTTCCGTTTAATGCCACTGAGCCTTCACTTGAACAACTATTTCTGTCGTTCGTGGAATCTGACTTAATATTTCGATTGAGACATGTACTAATTGAGCTTTAATTAAATATACATTCCGATATCAAATTGTGCATTAATACAGAATTATACTTTTGCTGTTGCAACTAGCATGAGTTGCAAAAATAAATGTTTGCAAATCAATCGATTCGACAAATAAAATGTATATCGAAAAGAAACAAAAGTTAATAATAATTCTCGCATTTTAAAATATATATTTTTAACTAGGTGCCGAAATAACAATTGTACATATAATAAATTTTATTTATTATATATTCGAATAAAATAAATTTTATTTATTTCGTCAGTAAAGTACTTTTTTCTATATTATATATATCTCATACACAAAGATAAATATAAATAAATAGATAATACAAAAGATATAAATAATTTCAATTTTTGCTTTATTGCGCGATATTTTTCAAATCAAGAAGATCCGAAATATACTTTTGCGATGTTCATTAATGATGCCCGTATTATCTTGCGTTATAATCCTGTTACTTATCTACTGACAATGAGAGATGAATATTCATCGCGGAAAATGTTGCTCTCTGTTATCCCAATTACCGTTTAATATGCAACACAAACATCTACTGGCAGAAACGCCGTTGTATCCGATACTGCCGTTGTAAATTCAATACCGGTAAATATATGAGAATTAGCAGATACTCAAGATACTCCTATTAATCCCTCGTGTCGTCATCCACTGTGTCGTTGAAATTTTTAATTCTACGATAAATTAAGCACTCCGTTCATAAAAGTTCTAGGTGCAGCGGGTTATAAAGTAGAGTGCGTTACTATGTTGTGCACAATTTATGAAAATTGGATAAAGCGAGACGAATATTCGACGAGCAGCTGTTAGCTTGATAAGTTTGCCTAAATACGTAACAGCGCTAAAAAGATCCAATGCAAGCAATAATATAGCAACAAAAATATTTGGAAAAAAGATTTTTTAACAAAAATGTCGAGCAAACTATTTATTTCTCTCATTGCTAAATTTTTAACAAGACAATTATTTTTTGAATTACTAAATTTTTATTAATTGTAAAATGTGCTTTCTTAGCAAAAAAAAAAAAAACTTGTAGTTTTTAGCAAAGTTATTTACTTATGTGACGAGAGTTTTGAGTAAATTTAAAGAAATATTATTCATATTTTTTGTTCATAAACATGAAACATTCTATTTGGCGCGATTTGCGATTGTTTTTTTTTTTTAATAACGTACGTGCGATCTTCGTAAAAATCTTTGAATGCAGCGCAAGCATTCTCAGTGGCAACAAGTAAGCGTTACCGGCTCAAGAGAAAATATAGGCTTTTATATTGATTGGTCAGCGAGAGGTGTTTCAAGAAAGCAATTCTTCTCTTTCTTGCAAATTCATTTGCATATAAAATCTTCTCGCCGCGAAGGAGATGGAGAAAATAAGAGAAAATGTAGGAAAAAAGATATATATACATATATACATATACATACATACATACATACATACATATATATATATATATACATATATACATATACATACATACATACATACATACATACATACATACATACATACATATATATATATATATATATGATAGGGTGCGATATAGTGAGACATTTTGTAGAAATTGTTATATATAACGTCACGTCCTGCAATTTTCCAAGAGGGAAATAAAAGTACAGCTGCTGTCCCGGTGGGAAACGTACGGGAAAAATAAAGACTCCGAGCGATTGCTCGTCTGCTTTTAGATTCACGAACATGCTCTGCCTATCGATCGGACAGAGTGCTTCAGTTTAGATGTCTTTGGTGCAACGCGATCAATATTTATGCAGGACGCAAAATTTCGAGTCGACAACCAGACGACCGATAGACTCGAAGATATGAGAAGAATGCATGACATAATATATCTTGTGGATGACACAGCCGGAATATAATATTATTCTATAAAATTCTGTAAAGTGTAAATAACGGCAGCAACGAAATGAATTTTGTGAGACTGATAAATCGATAAATGTTTTAGAACAAAAAATGTAAAAGAGAGAGAGAGAGAGAGAGAGAGAGAGAGAGAGAGAGAGAGAGAGAGAGAGAGAGAGAGAGAGTTTCTAATGGAAAATTATTTCAAGACATTGATATATTTCTTTAAAGACTTACGGGTTTCTAAAGTGCTCTTATTTCTAATGAAAGATAACTGAAAATTAACGTGAACGAATACACCGAGTTTTAATGACATTTGGCGAGCTTTTTATTTAAAGAAAAAAAAATATAATACAATAAAAACTACAATTGAAATATAGAATTGGAACGTTTGGAGAGATACTTCTAAGAGAAATTCCGGAAAGAGAAAAAGTCAAGACGCGCGAAAAAATGACAAGTTAGCAAATTTTTGCACAGATGATTTGCATGTGATCGATGCACTTTGTCAGAATGCAGGATACTCCAAGTCCCCTTGAATTCATCTCCGAGAACATACTGAGCATGTGATCGAGAAATAGAGGAGCACTTACCTTCCACTGAAAGTCGGCCGAGGGATCGCTGAAGAACCACTTCTGAGGCCAGGGCTTTATCGTACCCTCCGGCGTTTTGAATATCAGGCCCTCGAGGCTGAGGCGCGGCGCGAGAACGCTAGTAGTGATGTTGCCTTTCTTGTACGAGGCTATGCCAGCCTTCATGTACATCTGCGGTATAGTCTCGTTTTCGCGCAGCTTCAGGGTCACCCTCGGCATCTTTGGCTTTTTGAGCGTGCTCGCCGTCTTCGTGTCCTCCGTCGTGCCGCTCGAGGACGCCTTCGGTGTCGTCGACGACGCCGAGAGGACCATTGTCGACGGTAGAGCGGAAGTCGTCATCGTTTGACGGACGCTCATCGACGTTTCCGTGCTTGGAATTGCTTGCGTACTAATTTCCGATGTGTCTGAAAGGAGAGAATTGTCTGAATTTATGATTTGTGCGCAGGGTTGACAATTATGTTGTGACTGATATCCACGTATTATCGCTAGCTTAGTTGAGAAAAATTGATAACAGAGAGCGTCTTAACAAATTATATTACGTAATTTTAATTTACGTAAGTCTAGAATCCGTTTTAAACTCGACATTTATATGTTTTGTAGCAGTTTTCTAAAGACGGGAAAATTAAATTCACGCTCGATCTCATAACGCTCGTCCTAATTTGAACAAACAAAGAACAGAATTTTTGGATGATGGAAGCAGATAATATATTACTTTGCATAATATAATATTATTTTAGATGTACAATATTTTTTTTACAATGGCAAATGAAATATACATATATTTGACGAGAATGCATAGAATCATTCTTCAATACAAACTATGAAATTAAATACTGGAATGTTTTTATTTATCGATATATCGAAAAAATCCCATTATAATTTTAAAAAATATTTTGGTTGCAATTATCTGCTCGCATGTATCATCGCTTCTCTCTAGAATTCAAGCAAAACAATACCTGCTAATGTGGTATCGTCAACTACCGCCTCCTCTTCCTCTTCCTCCCCTCGGAGAATTCCGTTGAAAGGGGTCGTGCTGTCTTCGAGGTCTTTCCTCCTAGTGACCTCGGTCGTCGACACCGTTGCAGCCGGAATCCTGCTTCTGTTCTTACTAACACCAATGTCCTTCGTTTGGCTTCTCGATGTGTTCCTGACAGGCTCGACTCGGCTCATCGCCAGCATCGTGCTGGCGAAAAGGTTGTGATCATTCTGATTCATCAGGAACGGCGTGGCCACGCAGGACAGTATGATAAGCACCATCACAGTGCCCATCGTATACTTGATGATCCTCGGCCGGGGCTTACCGGAAGTTTGCGGAAATCCGCCGGACGAGAACTGATCCGTCTGTGGCAGTATCGTGTACTGCAGGCTGGCATCGCCTTTCCGCACCGTTTTGTACATAATTATTCAACCTGTCAAGATAGATCTTGTTAGAGATACACGGCAGGAATCCTTCAACTGGCCGGAAATATACGATTCTGTCAGTCGAATAGTCTCTTATATTTATTTTCACGAGCGCGGTACAATACGGCATTTTCTGCACTGTGACCGAAATGTCCAATTTTATTGTAATTGTAAAGAAAAACAATAACAAAAGGAAAGAATGAGTCGATGATGTATGGCGTTTAAATTCAATCTCGAACACTGAAAAGAAAATTAAATCAAAGATTTTATACGGGATACTATCGCAAAATTAAAATACCAATGTGTTCGATATTACACGTAAAATAGATTATCCGAAAATTTTCTGAAAAATTTTTTCCAATAATTTATTTAACGGCAAGTAACATTAAATAACATTTCATAAAATAAATTACAATAAACTGTAATAAATTATAATAACACGTGTGTTTATTTGGAATCAGTTTCGCATCAATTGCAGAATAGTTAGCAGTGATTTAACTCTTTATTATGAATGATAAATTTTATGTATCATGTTTACTGATTTATTTTTATGAAATATAGCATTCGGTATAATAAAATTACCTATCACACCACAATAAAGTATGTACCTCGATTTTTCGAGTGGGCTGTCTACATCAATATATATCACATTTATATCAATATTGTTCGACTACATCAAGTTTTTTCAGATTCAAGAATCTATTCCAGAAATGGCGTTTCTGGCATTTATTATCTCATAAAGAATCAGCCATAAAACACGCAGATACAAAACAAAGGAGATAGAGATTTCCTCGGGATAGATACAATACAAAAATATGCGACACGAGGTAATTTGTCTCTCGCCAAATCGCTGTGATGCAGCCTCTGGCATCACGTTTCCATTTCATACATAATTATTCAAACTGTCAGAAAGAGTCTCATTGTACTAAAGCGAAGGCGAAAGGCGGTGAAATGTTCGCGTGAGTCGAAATCAGTGATATTTAAATGATTTTTTCCGAGGAAGCTGTTTGCGAGATAAGAGTGCTTCTTAATTAGAAAATCGAATTTATAAGTTTTTCAAAACAGTAAAGGGTTAATGAATATATTAAGAACTTTAATTAAGACCGACTACATCAAGATGATATTTTCCTACATAAACATTTCTTGCATAACGAATTACTGCATTAAATATGCATTTCACGAAAAGGAAAAAATAGAAAAGCATCTCTGTTTTATGTTAGC
Organism: Lasius fuliginosus; assembly: GCA_949152495.1. Taxonomy (NCBI): domain Eukaryota; kingdom Metazoa; phylum Arthropoda; class Insecta; order Hymenoptera; family Formicidae; genus Lasius; species Lasius fuliginosus. The sequence goes on along the minus strand of OX424446.1, from coordinate 3,403,460 downwards.
TTGCTTTGTAAGACTTTTATAAAACTATTATAAATATTCTGTGCAGTTCTTTTGAGAGTTGTCACAGCTTTTGACATATCTTTAAAATTAATTATAAATTTTTAAAAAATCAGTTTAACTGCCTCTTGCTCAAAAATAATTTTGAAATTTTAAAAAGTAAGCTTGCCATTTACGCTTTGTTTGTTATTAAAGGTTTTGCATTTGCAATAAACTCGAAAGGTCGTTAATAAAGTTCAATCGTGAAACAATGTTTAATTAAGGCATAAAGTATAACGGAAATAGAAAGCGTTTGTAAATTAATTTGCTTAGAAAGCGCTTGACATTTAAAAGCCGCATTGTTTAAAGCATATCAACAAGCTCGGAGATGTGAAAAGGCAAAATTTGAATATCTACGATCAATATTTCTGATCGTTTTAATGATCGTTCGACATACATGACAATAGAGAGCAAAATCATATTCAAATACGAGCATTACTCAGTTTCTATTAGGAAAACAACATTCTTCTTCCTACACACACGGGCAAAGTAATTCTTTTACTATAATTATAGTCGATTTAATATTAAGAAAGATGACATGATTTATAAAGAAGTAAAGATATGTAGATACAAATTTAAAACTAAATATTATGATTAAAAACAGATTCGAAGGCCCTTAATATATTATATTAAAACAAATTTTATTTTTTAATGTAATGATCCTAGAAATAAACATACTAGCGCGGTCACGATATCAACACTATCGATATTACGATGAAGCATACATGAATGAGTATTACACACCGGAAATTAGATCCAAAATGATCAATTACATTCCGCTTAACCGGTGCTGACGCCGACAACTTGTTTAAAAAAATTATCATAGGTTTATCGCGAACGTCAGCGAACGAGAAAAACAACAATCTATCAACGCACATTTCGAACGATTAATAGTTCCTAGTGTCAATGCATATCGAATTTTTAACTATGAACAACTTCGATAGGAACGTCGATAGTCCTCCTCGGAAAACCAGATAAATTATTCTCGACAGGTCTTTCCATCTATCGAATAAAGCTGATTTCTACGGGGGAAACGAAAACGGGAGAGAAGAAAAGCTACATCGTGGATCGCAATCACAGATGAATCGACGATACTCACGATATGTGAAACGGTCGAGGATTTTCCCGTAGTTTCCCTGCCGGTCTGGTGTGTCGGCGCGTACACGACAATCCGGGACAGGCAGAACCTCGCCTGTGAAGGAAACTCAGCTGGAAAATGCGCAGATGCGACACGACGACGGGGTGCGCGCGTCGGCGCATACATCGTTCCCGACTGCCGGAAGTTGCTTCGAATATCGCCAACGGGATAGATGTCCGCGCGCGGGTTCGCGGAGTTCAAGGGTTCAAGGACGAATTAGGAGGTGTCGACCGTGAACTTCTTTTGACGCTTACCTATACTATCGAGTTTTAGGCATATTTTCGCCTGGCACCGCTCGCGCGCCAAATTACCAGTCGCGACTGGCACTGAACGAGGACTGATCGATAGGGAAAAAAATCGCGTTCACTGTTTGCTGTTGTACGAATTACATTCTTGAAATTAAAATGCATTGCTATGTTTAATAAAGCGCTTTTTAGTTAAAAGTTAATACAAAATTTCTTACAATTTACTTCATTTTTTATAATTCATTTATTAATAAATAAATATTTTAATATAAGATAGAATTTTTTTTGATAATGAATTGTAAATAAAAATTAATTTTATTCGCGATGTACATTTCTCTCAATAGTATAATAATTATAATAGATAATTTAATAATAATCATAATAGAAAAATTTATCCTGTTGATAATAATATAAATTTTGTATGTCATTTTGTCACGTCACATATAGTTTTTCTCAATAAATCAAATTTTATTTTTGAGACGTAAAAAAAAATACCAATATTTTCAAGAGAAATGGGTATGCTATACTTTATTAAGCTATAAAAAATATATGTAATTTATTTAGCTTATAACAATACATTCATTTATAGTAACAGATTTGTACGTAATAAAATGGAAGACATCGTTTATAACTGCATAACAAATTGTAGAAGTGAGCTTTATACCATTTGTAAAATTTGAAAACAGTTGAATGATACTATTGTACAATTATATACAATTACAGTCTTATTGCATTGTAGGCATCGCAGTCGATGATACTATATCGCTAGCATCACTAGATCTCCATAATTGAGTTATTGTCTTCGTTTGCGTATGGAAATTTACACCCTAAAATTTTGTAACAATAATAAAAAAGCGTTAGAGCATGTACGTTTATAATTTGTTCGAAAGCTAGTTTTATTATTGTTTACTCTTATCCTCCTATAAATTGTACATATGCAATATATGTACAATGCGAAAAAAGACGTCCAACAGAATAATTCAAATTTCATATGCAAATAAGATATACATATCTTTCATCTGTATATCATTTCAACACTATATTCATTATTTTTGATAGATTTTAATTAGCTTGAAAGTAATCGATTAGAATTCAAAAATTTAAAAATTATCATAAAGAGTTACAAATATGACATATTTTGATAAATAGAGATTAATTTATCAGAATGAAGTCACGCAAAGTTATATCTACTCACGTCTTTCCCATAAAAATGGTTATCGCCGAGGAAGGAACCCTTGTTACCAGTAAAGCTGAACATTGGTAGGGGTACTGGTATGGGTACATTAATGCCAACTTGGCCAGCTTCGATTCTGTTCACGAATGCCCTGGCTGTCGCGCCATTTGTCGTGAAAACTGCCGTGCCATTGCCGTAAGGATTTTTATTGATGATGTCGATGGCCTCATCGGTAGTGTCGGCGAACATGCATGATAAAACGGGTCCGAATATTTCGTTCGTATAACACTTCATCATAGGCTGTAATATACATATCAAATCCATAATATATTCAAATTAAATGTAACAACGAAATATCGTTTTCAATTCAATTTTAATTCAATAGAATTAAAATACAACATCATTTTCTTATTTTGTATACAAAAGTTTTTATCAAAAATATAGATACTATATATTCTCAGATGTGCGGACAGTTATAAAAAATTATTTTTATTTTATTTTTTTTTATTTTAAAGGACATGCTCTTAAAGAACTTGCCTCTCATAATAATCAAATTTATAATAATAAAAGTTAAAGGCTTAATTTTTATTTAATTTAATTTATTTTAATTGATTTATATTTTAATTTTTCACACAGATTTGCTTTGCGCGCAGTCTTGATCAATCTTTACTTTCACTTTATTACAAGATAGACATTATTTTACCTTAACATCGGTTAAAACCGTAGGTCCGACGAAGTTTCCATTTTCATAACCGGATACAATGATGTCTCTTCCGTCGAGAGCCAATTTCGCGCCTTCTTTAACACCGGATTCTACCAGCTCGCAGATTTTCTGCTTCGCCTGCGGCGATATAACAGGTCCAAGATCAGTGCCGGGTACGTGACCAGCGTTTACCTTCAATCTCTTTGCTGCCTCTACTAATTCAGGTATCCATTCTTTAGATTTGCCTACGAAGACGGCCACCGAAAGTGCCATGCATCGTTGTCCGGCGGCTCCGAAAGCTGCACCGGCAATTTGCGACAGCGTCTTGTTCTTATTTGCGTCCGGCAAGACGATGCAGTGATTCTTAGCACCCATATTGCATTGTACCCTCTTACCATGTGCACTGCTCTGCTTGTAGATATATTTACCCTGTATATTTAAGAAATTCATAAATTAAAACTTTTTCTGCTTTTTTATATATTGCCTTAGTATGTTTTTTTTTTTTATTTTCTCGTTTGTGTGGAACGTACGCAGGAAATATACTTCAACAAAAATAAACGATGCTTAATAAAATAGTACAGAGGAATTAAAAAATAGTATAGAGAACAAAAGCAAAAAGGAGAAGATCGATCTGCGATGAAGCACGAAAGACAGTTTCGATATTATTTCTCGCTTCCATCTTCACTTACAGCTTGATCAGAACCGACAAAGGAAACAGCCTTGATATCAGGATGCTCGCAAATGAAGTCCACGGCTGCGTGCTGGCCGTGTATTATGTTTAAAAGGCCAGCTGGTGCACCGGCTTTCGTAAAGAGATCAGCGAGGATCATGGACGCACCTGGTACCCGTTCCGATGGCTTCAGAATTGCGGCGTTCCCGCATGCGACCGATATCGGGAACGACCAAAGCGGTATCATGGCAGGAAAGTTGAAGGGACAAATAGACGCGGTAATGCCAAGGGGAACTTTGTACGAGATGATGTCCATGTCCGTAGCAATATTGGCCGTGGATTCACCCATTTGTAGCGTCGGGATTGACGCGCAGGCATCGACGACCTCTGTCACCGCAGTTAAGCATCGATCGATATATTCAGTATTATTTATTAAATATTAATTATAAAGTATTAATCAATATGTAAATGATATTAGCAACGTGATCCAAGTTATATCGGCATAATCGACGTGATTTAAATTGTATCGTCGAAAAAATTGCAAATAATTTTTGTGCACCAAAACTAAAAAAATCAGTAAATGATATAATTTTATAAACATAAAGCATAATTATGTGAAATTATTAATTTTAAATTATATTACATAAAAAGTGGCAAATTTTAAAAATATTTTTTGTTTTTTCCTTAATTCTTTTATAAATATTTATTTAATTATCTTCTGCCAATTTCAATCAATCAATGAGAAGTTATTAAAGGTAACAACCTAGATATTAAATTATTTAAATTAAAGATTGTCGTGTCTAATTTATATAAGCTTTTATAATCTAACATAATACTTACGAAGACCTCGAAGCACATCTCCTTCTGCGTCAGCCATAGTCTTTCCATTTTCCTTCACAAGATTTTGCGCAATTTCTTTCTGTGGATAAATGAATAAGATATAAAGTTTTAATGTAAAATATTCATTGAACACTGATTGCTAGTAGTAAAAGATTTGTTCGATAGTTGACGTCCTCCATTCTCCGTATTTTACCGTTCGTATACTGTCACAGTAATACCAGATTTTTCATTTTGCCGATGCAAAAATTCGTTAATCATCCACATTTGTAATGTATTATCATTTGTAATGTATTATCATTTTCTTGTAATGTATTATAATTTGTAATGTATTATCTTTTCCATTTTGTGAACGCGATATTATTTAATCAGTATAACATTCAATTTAGGCTTTAAAGTGCATTAATAAACTGACGGAGTGTTCACGGATGAGAGCTTGATATTTTAGCATCAAATTTTGTCTCGTTAACACGCTTGTGTGCCGCCACTTCTCGTATGCATTCCGTGCACTCTGCACCGCATTCTCCATCTCGTCCTTTGTGCATTTTGGAGTGCGGCATAGCAACTGATTCGTCGCTGGATCATGGACATCCGTGAACTCTGTGCCCTTCGATTCTGCAAAAAAAATTTCGATTTACAGATCGATGTAATTTAAATTGTATAATCGAAAGCATTGAAAAAAATTCTATGCACAAAAAATAAAAAAATAAGCTTCGAAAGGATAAACCGCGTTTGTGACATAAATTAAAAAAGAATAAAAATTTGACAAAAAAATATAAATGAGTAAAACGTGTCAATAATTACCTATGAATTGCCCATCAATGTACATTTTGACCGTCGGAGCAGCATTACTGTAGGATCTAGTGGTAAGCCATGCCTGGAATATTTTAACACTAATTTTAACATTAATCTGTCACGTGCAAAAAATACATTATACCTTATATTTTTGCTTAAATAATTTTTTATTGATAACAATATGTATTGAAACAATTGTACACAATTGTTATATTAAAAATGAACATACAAATAAATATTTAATGCAGCAATATTATTTCAATAAAAAATTTGAATTAATTTTTAAATAATTTCTATGTACATTGAATTACGTGTAATTAATAAAAAAAATTAATAAAAAATCTTATTTAAAATCATACTCATTAATATATAGAATACTTTACTTTAGAAGCTAATAAAATATAAATACAATATTTGAAAACTCTCTAATAACACACATACACTATAAATATGGATATTTGCCAACTCAGCGAATATTTACTATTGCATTTTAATAAAGTGTGCTTTATTTCATTCTTAGATGTAAGTACATGTAAAACTCTTTTTTTGCGAATTTATGCATAGATTACATGATTGCATGATTAAAATTGTATAGTATTGATAATGCAAATGTATTAACGTTTAAACCTCTCTGTGTCATTCAAGATATTTGAATGTCTTTAAGTAGCAGGCAAATTTACACGATAGCGCTGTTTTTAAGTCAATAAAAGTGAATAACGATTCACTATAACCGACAACTGTTTACCATCATTTATTTCACATTACACGAAATTGTAGAGCCTCTATCGAAATTGATAATATTATTCTCTTCTTACGAGCGTCATTATCAAGGGTCAATTTATCAGATAAAATTGTCATTTCGTAAATATTATTGACACACATTCTAGGCGCGTTAAAAATAATAATAATTAAAATATTCTTTATATTTAAGATTACTCTAATAATTTTAATTGAACATAATAATTTATATTTTACATTTGTCACAGAAAAATAATATATTTAAAAATAAATAATAAGATCTTTGAAAAATAAAAAAAAAATAATTAACCTTAAATATTAATCTTAAATTTAATGATAAAATTGGATTTTTTCAAAGTATTGTTCTATTATTAGATCAAGGTATATTGTTTCTAGGACAATATATTATATGAACATGCATATAAATAACTAATGTATATTAATTAAACGTGCATTTAAACATGTTTTTCTGGGTTATCGGATTACGTATGTATCAGTTGTTACATATGATCATAAATTTTTGATAAATGCGTTAGCTTATTCAGATAATATTTGTGAGCTAAGTTTAGCTGTACCACGCGCAAAGATTTTTTTGTAAAATGGAATATATGTTTTTCCAACAAAATATGTAACGCCTAAATTAATTGAAAGCTATTACAAAATGCTTATCATTTTACATATAAAAATTTAGTATTTCTATAGTAATTTTTGTTTTAAAGATTGCCTTCCAAATGTTATAATATGAGCATACATCAAATATTATAATATTGCTAGTAACACATCAATTAATAAATTAGTATTTGGCATACAAAGAGAGATTAATAAATTTCATTTTAAAGCCATAAGCGTAATAGATATATTTTCGATAATATGAAATATGAATAAATTATTACAATACACACAATTTACTTTACATCTTTCACAGATTTCATTGATCAATTATTCAATTTGCATAAAATATAAAACGCAATTCTAATGATTAAGAAAGGCACAGTAATTATTAACATGATGAAGAAAGCAAACAATTAATAAATAAGGACAGATCTATAATTCTTCGAAATTTTTATGTCAATTTATCGAAAGCACTCGAAAGCATTTTTACGAATACAAAAGAAATTGTTTAAATTTAAAGATGTTTACGCGCACTAAAAAAGATTGTTGAAGAAAGATGCGTGGGAAACACTTTGCGAATCGATTTTCGCGCTAACATGGATGCAATTTTTTGCAATTCATCGGATGCCCACCAGATGGTTTAATTTCCTGAATTAATACGGTTAAATGTAATATACAACTGCAATTGCAACACACGTATTTTCGAAGAACATGCGAAATAAGAGCCGGCATACCGAGCGTGACAATGACATATTTCTCGTACCTCGCACTTGGCGATTCTCGCGAGGAGCACCATACTTCCGATTAATATGTTCAACGGAGCCGCTTGTATAGAACTGAGTGAATCGTGTCGAAAAAATGACCTTCCGTTTAATCTACGTAGCATACGATGTTTTTTGACAAGACAGTACATGAGTGTTTAGAATGTGCCTCACGATCGATGTCTCTACAGCGATATACAGCGAGGAGTCGAACTGGATAGCTCGAATCGCATAAAGGAAGGGAAAGAGCCGAGAATTATCGACAAACTCGATGATTAATTGAACTTATTTTATTCGATAAAAAATGATGTTATGCCATACTGATTAGCCTGCAAATATACTAATTTTATTACTGTAGATCTTAATAAAATATAATGAATATGAAATTAATTGCTATTTTTTTAGAGAGTTTTGCTTTTGTTTTGTAAAATGTACAATAAAAGTATATAAAATATGAAACTATAAAACATGAAAATATATAATTTGGTATTTAATATTTAAATGTACTGTTATACAGGAAATCTTGCTATTCGAAACATGTGAACTTAAAAAAAGATATAAAAAGAAAAAAAGAATGTTAAAGATTAGTATATCTAAAAATAATTTAATCATATTTTTTAAGACGAAAAATCTTTTTGCTATCAAAAGCTTACGAAATTAATTCTGTATTGTACATGAAACACTGATATATTATAGTTAGTAAATACATGCAATTTTTTTACATAACTTACAATATATTTTCTTTGCATAATTTTAATTAATTCTGCTGGAAATAGTGACTTACTTAGGCAATATAACGCGTATTTAATATATAAATATATCTTCAAATATATAATATTTAAATATATCTTTCATTGATAATACGTGATGAGGATCAGCTGTTGGCAACTTGTTAATGGCAACGAAACAGATATTGCGAGACTTTTCTTTGATGCCTTAGATGTCGCTACAATATTGTATTGGACAGCTAATGGATATTCTATTTATAATAATAAATAATTTAATTCTACTTCTTTTATATGCATCAACTTATTCATAATTTTTAGATGCGCAACTTACAAAAACTGTGCACTGAATTAAAAACATGATTCTATATTTTAAGATTCTATGAATAAATAATATTATCATAAAGATTTCGATATACATGATTATGAATTATGGCAATCACATTCAAATGTATGCATGTGAGTCATTGCGACTTTTGTAATTATGCCAGTTATTAAAATACCAGCAGAAATTGACAGTTTTTAAGACGCACGTGAAACTTTTTTACACCATATATTACACTATTATGTATTGAGTAAATAAATTACAGTGTCTGGAATAAGCATCTCGCATGCAATCAATGAAATGATATACAATAGAATAGCTTTAAAAATAATACACATAAAAACTTCAAGCATAATGTTATCTAGAAACTTTTCACAAGGTTTCATCTTGCTTATTATCTTGATATAAAAAAGTAATTTTTTATGGTTTTTTTTCGATATGTCAGTATGTGATTGATTAATCGGAAAATAAAAATGTTGTAAGCAGTACTTTTTTATTTACGCTCAGGTTCTACGATTAAGATTGCGTGCGAGGAATAAGACAAAAACTGAGCTGATCGTCGATCATGTACATCACGTGATTATATGGGATTAGATTGGCGGACAATCATTGGAATCAATGAAATTCTGAATTTGACATCTGTAACGCACACAATCACGCAAGATCAATTCCTAGATCACTGTGTCCGCGTCACTGTGTGTGGAAAGTATATGCGTTGGAAACCCAGCTCGAAAACATAAATAAGCTTTGTGTATATATGTGCGTATGCATATTTTTCATTAATAGTAATTACACAAATAGAAAAAGTTATTAGAAATTGTATATCAGACAATAGTGTTATGACAACGCACTGCATTTAACAATATCAGCTTTTTAGAGATCCGTTTTATAATTCTGTTCGCTGGAATTGCTTATATTTTGATAGATTGCATTCAATTATATATATATATATATATATATAAGTTGTGCATTTTTTTATTACATATTATATTTTATAAGTTACATTTATATATAAATTCTTGGAATTTGATGCTATATTGCCAATAATAAATTCAAAAATTTACAGTATGCTATTTAATTTATTAAAAATAACAATTTCTGACAGAACATAGAGAAAGAAGAGAAAATGAGAGAGATTCACATGTTAATTATAAATTTACATAAATATTTATAAAGACTTTATTATAGATATTGTTAAAATATAATATATAGATACATGTTATGCATTGATATAAGCTTTTTTTAACATTAGATTAATACGTGAATAGATCAAAATACATATTATTAACAATTATTACTAGTATGTATATCAACGACAAGGATTAGATGTAAAAATTAATAGTTTCTGAACAGTAACAGATTATATAAGAAAATTATAAAAATAAGATGTAAAAAATGTTTGTAATTGTTCTTTTAATTAAATACTAAAGAAGAAGAGGAAAAATATGCATAAAACTATTCATTAAACTCTGTTCTGTGTACATACATACATAGTTAAATGTATCTTCAATGAATTTATAGAGTTTTTCTTAAGTAATTAAACTCTTAAATAATCGAGTGCCTTGTTTTATACATGAGTGGTCACTCGCAATATTACACATCAAGTTGCCGTTAAATGCTTGATGAAGGTAACTTGTAGATCGCGCGGATGCGAGAGATAAACTTGCGTGTGTAAACTTAAAACTACTATGCTTCCTGTTTAGACGATTTCGAATGCACGTTCCGTAACCGCAGATGTCAGAGGAATAATAAAAAGTGAAAAGCGCGCAGACGAAATATGTTTCTCGTAAACGGGAGTCGGTCTGTCAGGTCGTGTGTGACATAACGGCTACGATAATCTCTTCAGTGCTAACCGCCGCGAGCGAAACGACATACACGATTGAAGCCGCGAAGTTGTCTTCAACATGTCATTATTGCTTTTCTCTTTGCCCAGAATATCAAACTTAATAGAGTCCTTTAATCGAGTCACTTTGACAAATTGGAAATGATTAAAGTAGCAATTTGTCTAAAGCATTATTTTAATACTCTTAACGATTTCCAGAATAAATCTGATAACACTTGCAACACATGGAATGGATTTATTTATCAAATTAAAATATTTTAATTTTAATATTATTAGCGAAAATTTTATAATTTTTTTTTTACTGGGCAACTTGTATAGATAGAGGAATTTATATGTTTATATTTATGTAAATATTTTTTTATGTGCGACATTTGAATATAATATTTTCCATACTGGGATAAATTAAACTGATCGCTTCTTGTATTGTGACAAGGATTTAACTTTAATCTGTATAATTTTCCATTCGAGTAAGGAATAAATTCACCATTCGAGTAAGGAATAAAATGACGAATAGGAAGGTTGGCAAACAGTCTTTTAATCGGAAAAAAAGTACTTGTAGGTAAAACGTGGTTTAACGAATATTTGTATTCATATTGAACATCTACGATGATTGCTGCCACGTCTACTTCTACGTTCGCAACAAGAGTTTCCTGAGCTGAGTTGTGTAAAGATTATGTTATCGTCTTGGCAGGAGTAACGTGTTTTGTAATGCGCTGTTCGACATGAATATTAAGCTAGTTGCAACGTAGATTATCTTGCAAAATTAAGCAGCCTTCGGCCTGTTATCAACATTATTACTTTGGAGAAAAATGTCAACTTGAAAAAATATATGTAGTCACCGCGCGCGTGTTCATTTGTTAAAATTAGAACAAGTATTTTCTAATATTTAAGTATATGTAATAGTTAATAATTATGATTTTCTCTCATTGTCAGTATAAACATATATGAAACGGAAAGTATCAAAATGTAAATGTTTACTATTTATTTTGCTATACGATAAAATTAAGAGTTATGAATGAAAAGTGATTTCAACGACATATTGTTTCACAATTTTTAATTAAATATAAAGATTAAATAATTTAAAGTGGAATATATATACATATATATGCGTACATATAGCAGAGAGATGAATATAATCATCTATATTAAAACAGAAATAATATTTTCACACATCATGTTTTTAGTAATGTAAAAATGCACACATTAACGTTTTTTCTAAGAATTGTGCTAATTAGTAAATGAGCAAGAATATAAATTGGTGCAACGCGAGGTTGACACTGTTGCCATCTAAACGACATTTCCTCCTCAACTCTGTATACGCTGCTTTACATACGCCTACGTCCACTTGTAGAACGAAGTCACGTGTTCGATTTGAGTGAAATCAAGTACCGGGATCGCGAAGTAAAGTTTCGAAATTAATATCTGTGCCTCGTAATTTTTGTCCTCACCAAATGTCGTTTATATGCATTTTCTTGCAGTATACATCTTATTTTTACTTTTTCTCTCAAACATGCACGTGCAATAATTAACATCGGAATGTAAATTAGATTTTTACGCTCGCAAATATATTCACGATAATATAGCACACACGGAATCACAGTAACAGGATTACAAAGTAAAATAAAAAAAACATTTTATATAATTATAATTATTTTATATAGTTATATATATATATATATAAAGAAGAAAATAAAAAGCTGAATATCTTAAGAATATACCAAAAGATTATACGAGTTTTTTAATATGATATATAATCGTATTTTTACATATTTTTATTCATGATTTGTATCACTATTCCGACTGCTCTGTTAGGAAATAAATGAAGATTACATTTATAATTTCAATTAAAACATCGTCGACCACACAAACGAAATAAAGATTTCGAGCTCGAGATAATTTCAGTTTTGGAACAATCCCATAAGTAGACAGACGTGGAAGTTCGTTATCTATATCCTAGATAATAGAAAGTTTTTTCTTCTCTTTTCCGAGCCAGTTTTAGGAGTTCCCATGTACGTGCGGCTTCATGAGTAATGTATATTTATACCTCATATTCACTTATACCATTTCATATTGTCATTCGTATTCGTGTTCGTGCACCTATAATTCATATCGGCATATTCTTCGCAATGCGATTAGAAATCACGTACGTACGCACGTGTGCGATTGAATGACGTACGTATGTCGGCGATACGCTGTGTGCGATTCAATTGTCAAAGGGAAAAAATAACTCGGATAATGCTGATCACACAAGAGGAATGTCTCAAGCAGTAATTGCAAGATATCGCTGTTATGTTTGCACCGCGTTTCTTATTTCTATGATTGCTTATTGCATTTCAGTTGCATTTCTTTCGGCGAAAACAAATACTTTATCGAATGTATGTAAGCTCCTTCTGCTCTCTATTTTCTTAACTAACAATCTTATGTTGTGGAAGAAAATATGTAGCGCTGTCGATACTTATATAGTGTCGCGTAAGCTATTTGTATTATAAACTAAATAAAATATCAAGGCTTCTTACTCGTAAAATAATAAAATAGAAAAATAATGTGATATATCGTTCTGTATAAATTTAAAAATATTCCAAATGCCTTCATAAAGTCTTGTTTTTTTTTTGAAATCTTAAACGGTAATGATTATGATATGTATAATCAATACACATTCTGCTTATAATCCGCATAATCCTACATTTATTATTCCCTCGATAAGTTTTAGACATCTTTAGAACATAACTCTCCGTAATAATGAAGAAACTTAATTAACATAACTCTGTCTACAATGGCGAAGGAATTTAATATCTGTGAATATTAAGCTTTAATGTAGACCCGCGTGAGGGTGTATTAATTAGGCAGACGAGCAAATGCGTTTGCACGTTGAAAGATTCTTGTATCGCGTGTCCGGGAGTAGGACACGAAAACAGTATCATGTCGCCGTATAACACCGGCTTTAAAATTCAACGCGACGAAACTGCACGATTATGAAACCGCGTTGCAAGACACCTGGTAATTCGATAATAATGCACGTGAATAAAACGCGCAACACACATGTGCCATAAGACGACACCGGCCAAAGAGCAGTTTCGAAATTTTGGAGCGGGAAGCTGTGCACACGCACGCCTTGAAACGATGCGTCGCAGGTGCGTTTCCGAATATATCGTTCGTGTCGTATATAGTCCGTCGTGTTAATCCAACCAATCGACGTCGTCTTTCTCGTTCGAGAAAGCATTCGATGTCGCAATCTTCCTCGTTCAACTTTATTTCAGCCGGCCAAATGTACGAGTCTCCCTGCGGGAACTTCTCTCGCAAATTGATGGACAGATTGCAAAATTTCCAAGTATACTCAAATATTAAACGGTGTATGTACACGAGAGCATTTTGCGCGAAAACAAGAATATAACGCTGCAATGTATGTATATACATAAATAGGAAAGTACACACTCGAATCGATGAGTTTAATATTGTATGCTACTCGGGAGAGCAATCTGATGATCTCGTAAGCTAGTGACGTGAAAAAACAACAAGCTCGTCCGTGACGTATAAAACGTGTCCGCGACGTTTACACAGTCTGTAGAAAATTCTCGGGATTCTTGGCGATCGTCCAAACACACAATGAGAATTAAAAGACGCTCTTTCTCTTGTACGAGCGTACTGCTGGCAGTAAGAAATTTGCAAATTTAATTCGCCGTCTCTTCCCGCCGTTACGGTCGTTACGAGAGTAATTGCGAATTGTTGTATTAGTAATTCCGCATAGACGAAATTCATAATTACATAATGAAAAATTATTTTAAAAAATTGACATTACACAAAACTATATAATATGTCGTATGATAGCATAATCATTATTGAATGAATCATTTGATTTCATCGACGTCTTCTTTGAATTTCTCTCGATTACTTGGTCATCGCCTTTCATCAAACTCCGACAATTCAAAGATAATTTTATATACATATAAAATCTATCATTGTATTATACAGAATTGTACTTGTATAGCATACTAGGACGCTAAATTTCGTCAAACTCATAATATTTAATTGTCTTTCAAATGGGCTCTGTTTTCACTTCTGATTTTCAAGAAAAGTCGATGAGTTCATTTCCCACAGAAACGAAAATTGGAATTTAATTTTTTTTTTCCATCCTGAATTTCAATCTATGAACGCATCCTGAAACGCATAGTAGCCGTCTTCGTTTATCCTGATAAGCTATCTGTACGGTTAAATATTTTTAGAATGCGGAACAGGGGAACTGGCCTCAAGGTCATCACGACGCCCGGCGAACCCGGCATAAGGAACGCGACCTCCGTGACGCGCGACTGGCACCTTTTGGAGAACGATCAAGGAACGTCCCAGGCTGGTGTCCCCGGCTGGTTTCCTCGGCGAACGCCGTCACTGACTTTTATTATGTCCGCTACATTCGCTTGTACATCGCGGGCCTCGCCTTAATCCCCACCCGACGAGGCTGCGTCTTCCGGGGTTCAGTTGACCCCGCGTGCAAAGCCGATTTATAGCGGTTGCAATCAACGAGCTAACTTAACGACTCGTGCATATCTAAAGACACTTTTGTACTTTTGGATATTTTTTGTCTCGGCTGAGACGCACGGCCTTGGTTTGGAAACTATACAGACGAACTCACGATCTTATCTCCGCGTATGTGTGTATCTTATCTTTCATTTGATTACTTAAAAACATCGTCGCCTGTCTACCGGTCGCTTGCCGGTTTCTGTTTAAAGTCCATTTCTTTAAATTATAATAATAACATTATTATTATTATATATTACTGTCTATATAGTCATTGTACTAAAATATTTTCAGAAATTTCGGGTTTAGAGGAAAATATCCGAAAGTTTTGATATTAATATTTTCAAAAAATTTCAATTGTAATCACATATTCATGAAACGCATTCATGTTTACTATGGTTATATAAGCTACTTAAAATAACTTTCGAACATTGTAGAAAGTGCTGTAAAAATGCAACTTCTCTAAATTTATCGTCACGCATTATTTTAGCACGTTGTAATAAATATCGATAGCGAATGCTTGTTAGCTATAAATTGTGAAATAACAATGAACGCATAGATGGTCTTCCGGTACCAAGTGTGCCGCACAAAGCTGATTTACAATCGCTGCAATTATCGAGTGTTTCAAACTAATTGTAGCGTGCAGATTGATATATCGTACTCATTGTGCAACTAATATAGCGTAATACTTAAAACGGAAAGATTGCTTTCTTATATTGATGACGGCCGATCAATAACACGTATTTACATGCGCGGTCAACAAACGAATGTAGGACACGTAAATAGGCAGTGTAATTACACGTTAGAGAATAAGGATCATTAATGTTGATACGTGGCAGGAAAATCGAGGTATTTACAATTATAATAGCGCCTCAAACCGCTATGTTTTGACGCACTCGAGCGAATCAAAGTCATGCCCATCAATTTTATACACGACGCGGTTAAGCGCCGTCAAAAATAAATTCAACGATCGGCCTTCTGTAAGAGATTAAACTACTTTGCACTCGCCGTATATGGAAGCGGAAGAGATTACACTTCAATCGAGAACATACGGGCGAGGCTGAGGTTTCGCGCGCCGATCGATGTTGTGTAGTCGGCAGCTTCATTGTATTTTTAGCTTTCTACGAGTGCGTACGCGGATCTATTTTTCCAACGATCGTATCGCCCACGCGTGTTTCTCGTCTGAGAAATACTCATGTCAGGCCTTACGCGTTTCGCTGCAGGAACGAAAAAAAAAAAACCGTTTTAGGAAACATTATTTTACGATAGAATATTATAGCCGAGATAAATTCTGATATCCAATTGTTACAGCCGCCGGCTAAATGATCCAAGGAAAATCATTTCACTGTTATTTATGATCTATGTTATAATGCAATTACAATTATCGATCATTAAAAAGAAATACTTGAAGGAAATTAATATATTTTTCGACAACAGAAGTAATCTGCACAAGTAAATTCTCTTCATACCAAGAAGTCAAATAATATTTGCAGAAGTGAAAATCAATTTATCAGAATAAATTAAAAATTAAATTAAATAGCAAGCAAGTTAAAAAGTTGGCTGATTTTTGGTTTCGATGGAAAGGAAACATATACATGTGAGTGAAATTTATTCTTCAATATAAAGAACAAATCGTCAATATGAATATTTTCACATATTAAAGAACAGATTTCGCACTCACATATATATTTTATCTCTATGAAAACCAAAAATTAACCAACTTTTTACTGTAAACATTTACAAATCAATATAATTATAGTAGCATTTATTACTAATATAAAAAAATTGTTGCACATCTATGCTTTTTGTTTGAGCTAAGTACTAGCTGCATATATCATCAATGAGATGTGAAAACATTAAGATCATTTGTAACGAGCGAGAACGAGTTATACATTAAGAGAGTTTCGAGCAAAGGCTACTAACGAAGTTGCTTCAATTTCTGCAAACTAAGTGACTCATTCTTGATTCTTCATTTACACGCGATTCGCATTACACGCGGTAGGAAGCGTAATTATAGTCTTCCTGGGAGCCTACAAATTCGCACACGCTCCGATACTGTTCTCGAACGTTGTAATGTTTCTATTCCGATCAGGTAAGAAACGTCAGCACGCACCAGACCACCGCAAACGCCGAAATGCTACATTTTATTATCTCCAACGTATAAATACGTACTGTAAATAAAATTTTATCTTGACAGATGCTTTATGAGCGATCTATTTTATCTGCCGTTCAAGGGCACATGTTTATTCACCGAAAAATCTATCAAATACCTAAAAATATTGATTTATACTTTACTTATATTGCGCGTATACGTAACGAGAAAACGCTCTTCAAAAATTTTACATATATATAACTAGCGCGCGTGGTTATAAATATAATACTCTTTTGTCTTTATCTCTTATCCTTTATTTTAATTATTTTTTATGTTTTATTCTAAAATAATGGGATTTGATCAGAACTTTAAACGCTCTATTCGCCATAAACCTCATTACAAACCCCAAAGATTTCTTAAGGGTATAAGAATGGATTACGCAGCAACTCGCAGCAAGACGTTCGCCACCGCAAAGTGTTAACCGTTTTCGCAAGCTTGCGGCTAAACTCGAAGCGGGCGCGCTCTTCTCCTCGTGCGAAATACGATCTCACGTGCTCCTGCATTTGCCTCGCGGACATCGCGCCATGAAATTCCCCATCGCGCGTACATAGGTAATTCCGCACGCACGCACGTACACGGCGGTTGTTGCTGCTGTTGTTTGCCCACGCGTGTTACGACTTTTTCAGGCCGTAGTGCACGATATTGTACCTCTTGTCCTGCGGTGCACGCACCGAGGAGGAGAGGCACTTGGCGAACCTATACTCGGCGGCGAGCCCGATGTTTTGCCTTTGCGCAGCGCGCGGTTTCCTTTTCAGACGCGACTATGAGGTATTATACACACCTCGATACTTCAGCCACTTCCCACCGACGCCGACGTTATATTGTGCCTCTTGATTTACCGATCTTTTCAAACCTTCTCATATATTATACATACGTGATTTAAAACGTTTGCATCTTTATATTTCTCCTAATGCTTCGACGCAACAATTGCTAGAAAATGTTTTTGAGATCTCAGTAAATGTTACCGACAATGTTAAATCATAAATATATAAATCATTAAATATTACCGGTAACAAAAGTCTAAGCAATGATTTTTTTTTTCAAAGATATGTAGCTAAATAGATTCTCGAGAAATTTATTTCTTGGATACTAGTACAAATCTATGTTGTAACTTGATAAACTAGATATATATATATATATATATATATATATAAAATGTAGCAGGTATAAAAAAAGGCCTCTCTTTATATTACCGATGAGAGATTGTCGAAGGCCTTCGTTTGCAAAATCGAACACGACGGAATCATGGGTGAAACCCAGCGGCGAAATTTCATGATTTCCCGGGTTTGTTAGAATTTTAAAGTCGACGCAACGAGCGTCCGCGGAGCCGCCTGTCCAGAAGAAGCAGAGTGCCGCTACCACGATAATTGCTTAATTACCTCCTCGTTACTGCGCGTTTCCACTTACTCCGACCATCCAATTAAATCCACCAGTCCGAACTTTAATCATCTCGATTCCCGCCATCGTGCGCGGGAGCGTGTAAACGCGCAACCTAAAAAGCATCAGAGAGCGCGCAGCCGAACTCGTAAATGTCAATGACAATAGCGCTTAACGCAAGATGCTAAAACGAAAACAGAGTTTGAATATTCAACGCCGACATTCAATTCTCTGTATAATTAATATGAACGCAATTCCATCAAAGTATGTCGTTTGCGTCTTCACGCCAATTACGCGTTTTTGTCATTTCGTAAAAATTGCAATGCTGGAAATTACATTATCGATATTATTTTAAACTAAGAAATAAATTAACAATGGAATTACTAAATGAAGCAGATAATATGTTTTATTCAATAATATTATAGCAATTCTCTCCTACTTTCTTTTTTCATTTAAAATATAAGCAAAACAATTTTATTTGCTTGAGAATTAAAATGTAGTAAAAAAATTGTGTTCATAAATTAATAAAATGTTAGAAATATATTACCAGAGGATTTTCCAGATTTATAAAGAAAAAGATTTGTAAGATTAAAAAATTTAATTTGATGAAACTAACGTTACGTAGTGTTAACTTATGCATCTGAAAGCACATCTGGAGCAATCTCGCTTGAAAACGTGGAGGATGCGAAAATGACGTATGCGCTTTTTCTCGCTGAACGAGCCGCATCGTGAGGCTCGGCAATGGGTACATTTGAAAATAGAACCGGGAGCCGCGAAACTCGTCAAGGCCGGCAGGTCGAGGGAATGAGTGAGGCAGAGAGAAAGAGAGAGAAGTCTGGCAAATTTTCGTGGCCAGGGCTACGACATCCGGTTGTGCCCAGTGTTTTTGTCGCGTGAACGTGCGCGAGAAAGCGCACAGCGAGGACTTTCGCTTTCGAAAGCTGTGCGCGCCACTTATCTCGGCGGACTTTCTTCTCTTCTTCGACGAAGAGGCGCCTCGGTCCCGTCGTATTCGATTTTGCGGACGTAGGCCTACGGCGAGATATCTCTCACCGATGATGTAAAGAGAAGTACAAGCATCTTTTTTTTATACCCGACCACATTTTTTTTCCATATACTTAGACCTTGTAGTTTATCTAGTTTCTGTGGCGCAGAGACTTGTACTAGTATCTAAATAAATTTCTTGAGAATCTATTTAACTATTGATCCTCTCTCGTAGAATATTGCGTTATGTCTGAAACTCTTCCGAGTCACCTTTGGTAAAGAGAAAGTTAATGAAGAGAACCTTGTACAAAAAATAATATAATTATTTGATTTAAAAATAAATTAGAGTATGTGAACACGATACAATTTAATAAATATACGGCATTCCAAGCTGCAATATATCACGAACAAGAAAATTATGCAAAAGAGACAAGATCTGTGACAATTATATGTGTCATGTCAACTTTCGCTTTCAGAGACGTCTTAGGTTTTATTGCTGATCGCCGCGATCTTTTTCTGAAAGAAAGTATTGATGCAGTGCCATAAATGTCGGATATAAGGCACGACGAGTGTGCAAACATCGAGGGGAAAATCCACCGGAAACATCAGATATACACAGTAACTGTACATATACAAACGAAAAAGGTAACGCTGGCAGCGTAGTGTATATATGTGCGTGCGTATGTGCGTGTGTGTGTGTGTGTTTTTGTGTGTTGTGTGTCTGTAATAGTTCTTTATATTTCAATGTTAAACGAGTAGAATAAATGTACTAATGTATATACAATATTACCAGTTATATTGATATAAATTATCTTCTAAAAATGCATAATAATGCATATTAAATTTTAATTATTATATATTATTTTTAGTATACAACAAAACAATTAATATTTCTAATGAGATGGAGATGTTTCTTTAAAATAAAGATATTCACAATATTAAAATAAACCTAGAGAAAAATTGAAAAATATTTAAACTTTTTTTTTTAATATTCTTCTATTATATTTTTTAAAAGTTTCAATTCTAATTGATACCCACTGATTTTTATTTATCCAAAGAGTGAAATATTTAACGATTTTTAAAATAATTATTTACTTTATTTAATAATTCCTTAACCAGTCGTTTACAAATATATATTATTATCGTTCATAAATACATATTACTAATAGTATGTGATTAGATATGTTTGATCGATATAAGAAAGTTACTTAAATTCCGAGAAGCTCACTCCGAGAAAGTTTCAAATGCTGATAAAAACACCCCTTGGAAACCGGATATCTTATGATAAAATGTAATCTCTCGAATAAAGTATAGAATACCGATAAATCGTGTGTTTGCGCCATGCGTACAACATATCTAGGCAGGACATGCGAGAAAGGAAAGAGATTTTCCGGCGAGATTTTTGGTTATCAGCGCATACATTTATTTTTTTTATCTGAAAACGGAGTCGTCTCGTTTATTGATATTGATGTTATATTTGTCATAATGTTGGATGTATCGAATATTGCGACCTATTCGATGGAAAAAAAAAACATTCCTATCGATCAAAAGTGCATTAGCGTGCTTTCTACGCAAATAAACATATGCAATTAAAATCATCGACGTGATTAAGCTCGTTACATACGGTCTGGCGTAATGCAAGTATTAGACATTTTCATTTACCGCGACCGATTTCACTTCGCACTATTGCATCTCCGCTGCATTGTTGCATGACGAATAGTAATCATCTAACAGGTTTTCGCAGATAATGCTTATTCGTAAGAAATAATCCTGAGAGAGAGAATATCATATAGAATATTCTCTAAATGTATTTTCTTTTAAGAAAAGACGAATATATACAAAATAATTCAAAAAATTTACATTTTAATTACAATACAATTATCCCAATAAAAATTTAACATAATAAATTAACTCTCTCTATGAATTAAATAAATTAGATAAAATTAATTAAAATAAAAAAATTACATTAATTTAAAAGAGATTAAATCGTTTAATCAAAATAAATATAATCAAATTTAATCAATTTAATCAATTTAATGAAAATTTACAGGAATATGTAAAGTTACACGTCTCATATCTATTACAATAAAAAGTTCTGACAGTATTAGCCAATATTAATAAGAACGTGATCGTAGAAACTCGTAATCCGCGCAAGCGGATACATGCATATCTGCAATCTGCGAATGTATGTACAACATTCGTCCTGCAATGCAAGTGCATAACACGTTGGTCTTAGAATGTCTATCTACATGACGCATCCACAGATATCTGCTCGATCCTGAAAAATTCTTTGTCTAAGATTCTCTGACATGGAGCATATCATCTGTCCATCGAGGCATCAAAGTGCACATAGAATAATCCAAAAGATCGTAACACCGGGAATGCAATTTTTAACTGCAAAACAGCTGCAATATATGCGGTTCCACCCGATACTCAGCTTTACTAGAAACATTCCGATAATAATCCTGATATTGCGACGATAATAGAAATGCATGTGCGCGGCATTTTGCGCTATCTTTACTTATTTTTTTCCTCATTCTCTGTAGTCAGTCGTAAAATAGTCGAGAGATGGTAATTTGAATTGTAATATTTCTTCGAAATGCACGTTGAGCCTCTCGGATCTTGAGGCTCTGCTCTATGTACACTGTTGAAAATGTTGAAAATGTTCTGTAATTTTTGTAAATTTTAAGCACTTCCGGTCATTAAAAAAAAAAAAAAGATATCACTTTAGAATTTTAAAAAACTTCCTTCAGTTATGTATAAATTGAAGGAGCACACAGATGAATAAAAATTAATAACGTCTCGCAAAATTTCTTCATCAATAATTATAAAAAAAATATGTTGTAATATTACACATGAATTAATTTCACTAGACAGTAAATTAATAATTTATATAATATAAAGGCAAACAATGACTTGTTTACAAAGATAATTCAACTATCATAGAAATCTGTTTTATTCAAAACTTTATTCATAATTAGTCATACAATAGTCTTTTCCTTTTATTAGTTTTAATGAATCGAAGAAATACGTTTTTCAATGTAAGAATAGATATTGAAGACATATATTGCGGGCAATCAATAAGCAACAACGTAAATAATTTTTTCCGCGTATAGACATTAGTTATGAATTTAAGGAAATAAACTTTGTGTTTGATCTTGTACGAAGCAATGGCCATGTGGCATGAAGTTACTCGTAATAAATGCATTATTATTATGCTAATGCCGTCTCATCTGTGATGAAACGCCGCATGTAATAATCACACGAATGGCAACGGCAAAACATACACATGGTGTTTAATACATAGATTTAAAAGTATAAGTAGAGCTATTGGAGTTGTACGCCTATTTGTTTTACAGCATCTCGCATCTAATTAGCTCTTAAATTTAAAGGCATCAACATCTGCAGCTGGACCTATTTCTCCCGATCGTAATTTATGTTTCTTTCCATCGTGTTCATCATTAAGTAGAATTAGACACGCGAGAATTTATAATCATCGTGTCATTACTTTGCTTTATTACTTCGAATGTTTCATTACAGGAATCATCTTTAAATAATCGTCTTTTCCGCTTTATTGTCGTATTTTTAAATCTTTGCGTCGTATATTTCTTCTCATTCGATTTTTACGGATGTGGTACAGATTGTTTGTGTCAGAATCAACATAACAAGTACTAAGGTAAAGTCAATCTTTATAATTTTTCAGGTATATTGACTTGGTACGTTGAAAGGAAGTTTTTCGAGGAGAGATTCGTTCCTCTGTTGAAAAAGACTTTTTTTGACATTACACACATTTGTCATTTACTTTTCATACTTATTACAACGCTTCGACGATTACATAAAATTAAGTCATTCATCCATAATCTGGCCCCCGAAGCGATTATGAAACTGTGACGCGAAAGTTTATCGTCATAACCTAGCGTGGATAATGAATTACTGGAGCGTGTCCATGAACACTCGTGCATCGATTAGTAGAAAAATTGTACTGGCACTATATCAAATATCTGCAAACGAACGTTATTAACGATAAACAAATATTTGCATTACGAGATAAATAAAAATTAAAATGCAAATAATTTTTGTTTATTGTATCTATACATTTATATGCAACTTGGTTTAAGGTTTGTGGAAATAAATAAAAAAATATAATTTTATTATGCTTCCTCTCTCTCTTTCTCATTTCTTGAAAATAAATTTGAACACTTTTTTATATTTCCAATGCGTAAGTTAATTCCAATATTCTTTAGTAAACCTATAAGAGAATAAATGTGCAACATTTTCTCGCAATAAAAGTAATTATAGAATGGCTAAAAGAGTATACTTTCTTACGCATTAAATAATTGTCATAAAATCAATAAAAAATTACGATTATTAAATTATGGAAAAACATCATGCTGTTCTAATTATAATTACTGCTCTAATTGACCAGTGATGATTGACGATAATATAAATTAATACTAATATAATGTTCAGTTTTGACGATTTAATTGCTTTTTTTCATAAAGAAGTGAATATCCGCGGGATGTGCGTTCTCCAGCGCAAATAACGCAAACCGAACTCAAAATACAACAGCCCGGCTTGGATCGCGGTTCACCAAGGCCTTCTGCTAATACCTTGCTCTCTTTTGTTGTATGTAAATTAACGGCCAACAACTGAGAATATGATATCGAGGCACAAAGACGTTTTGCCACTCCCCGACTGCGTTGCGCTCTAAGCGCAGGGAATTTCTCCCAGCACGCATTAACCCTATGCAAATTTATTCTGTAAACACGCGATTGTAAAAATATGCCTCGACGCTAAAAATTTTGCCGGCAAAACCGGACACGTCACGGTTTGCTAGCTCGACGCGAAATTGTACTTTGATCGCGCCTGAGTTGCGTATGTACTCGAATTCTCTACAGTGCGAGATATTCCATTCTTCGTTATCATCAAGAAAAAATTTGAGTTGTCTCTTTTTATCGTCTAGAGTTCTTAAACTTGAATAGAGAGTTGATTTTCTACCGCTTCGTAGCGCATATGTAGTAGTACTTGATACTGTATGTGTTACATAAATTAAACTTCAACTTTAAAAGTTAAGAGTTCCTATAACAATTCCTTAACTCGAACGCAACTTCTTGAATAAAGCAATGTTTCATCTCGATTGTATTTGCTACAACACTTTTATGCGCGTTGTCTCCTCAGCCAATTAGGGCTAATTAGTATCTCAAGTGTTTGAACACGCCAGCTCGTTCTCCAATCGACACTTGATGCACATTTTACGCAGACAATAAATAAGCGTTGGTTATCATACAATCGCTTATTTTTCAAAACGAATCGTAAAATTCGTCCTTACAATTTTCCGAGGCACATTCAACGCTGTAACGCTTGCAACGAGAGATGAAAGATCATAAAAGATCTAAATCTACACCGCACATTTAACATTAAAAATCTCCCGCCGTTGTGTCTCACTCATATATATTGATATTAAAATGCTATTTTATTATATAATATTAAATATTAAAAAGTGTACATACACACACAGCACGGAAATCAATACAATCACATTTAGCGAGGATTGTTTTGCAATTATTTTTACGGGAAGAAAATCATTTCATTAAATGTTGTTTTATTTTGTTTTTTCGTTTTGCTTTTTGTGAATCTTGAAATAAATCTCTTTCTTTCGATTTTAAACATTTTTGTAGAATCTTCGAAAAATATGTTTATGGCGCTTAACAAAATAACCTTGCCTTCAGTTCTAAATATGATTCTAAAATACGCGACATTCACAAGCAACACAATTTTCGTCGAAGACTGTCACTTTTTTAATTTTAATTTGTCACATTTCAATGCCATTGATGTGATTACACCTGTACACACCTCCATCCGATTCGATTACATCTGCGTTTGCGTAATAAGCGAGCCTAAACTACAAAGGACACTTAAAGACGTGTTTTAACACATCGCGTCATTGTATGTATAATGTGCCCTTACGTATTCGCTTGCATATTTTAACTTTAAATTCGCAACTGTACGGCAATGGTCTAAAGTAACGTTATATAAATTTTTCATAATATATGTATAATGTAACGTATACTTAAGAAGGATTTACACGACTGGCCTTGTTCGTTTGATCCGAAGTTGTCTGAAGCATGTTTATAGTAAAAAAAAAGAAGTATTATTTATATAACTGTTAAAGATTAGTTGCGTTGAATTAAAAAATATCGTCAAAAGATATGATATTTTTTATATAATCGCATGGATTAATATTATACAGTGAAATTGATATAGAAAAAAATTGAAGAAGAAATACGCGCGAGTGCATTTTTATAAAATTAAATTTATATTTTTGTGTTAGAAATAATTACATATCTCTATAAATATTTATCATTGTGCATAGCTGACAAATTTTTCTTGCCATTATCACTCGTAGTATATTTCAATAAATGGCGAGAACGTGTCGCAGAATGCAAATTAATTTTAATATTTATTTAATAAAATAACTCAATATAATTAAGTCAATATAATTGGATATAATAGATAGGATACAATATGATTAAGAAAAGCTATTTTTACATCTTTATGCTAGCATTAGGATGTATTTACGGTCACACTTGTCTCTCTCCCAACTCGCTCGTTCGAGAGATTCACTCTTATCGGTTGTCTTATCGTCCGTATGTCTTATCGCGTGTTGTTTAATATGGTAAGCTTCATTATCTTGTTATTATGCCGCCAGCGAAGTGAGCCGATGAAGTCGACACGAGTCTTATTGTCGCTTTTATTTTAGTCATCCTGATACTATTGTTATTATAATTAAGTGTAATGCAAAAGCTCTTTCAAGATGGCACTGACACGGAATGTTCATTTCGATGTGTCATTAACTGTTATTAATTCATTATTAGATTAAAATCGACGAGTTAAATTGTGCGTTGCGTGTGTGCATGAATAATTATTAAAAAAATTAACATAAGCATTATTAGGTAGAAAATATCAACTCTATTTTCGTCAGATATTTGTTTTCAAATCGCTTTATGGGAATATTTTCTATGTCTTGGCATTATCATAATTATAACAAATTTTTATTGCATCGAAATTACAATCAGTATCCGCGAATATCAATTCTGATATTCATATTCCATATTGCGTAACGAATTTAATAATTTATTATTATTTATCCGCAATCTGCCAGACTTTTTACATAAGTAAGGAATCTTATATATTAGCTGTGGGATCAATAGCTTTAATGACGCGAGTGTTTATCGAATCGCTTGGCAATGTACCAGCAAATTGCATTAAAATGCATCGAAGCAAGAATTAAGGTGCTATTAAGAAATCGGTAGTATGTTCGCTTATGCTCGCACGTCGACAAACGTATATATTTACGCCGAAATAAATTGAATACGCCTACATAGTTTTCGTTGCTCTCGCTTGAAATAGCAACGATTTCAACAATGTGTTCCGCGCTGCATCTGCAATAAAGAACGATTGGGAGCGTTTCGCGAATCGATTTCTCATTAATGGAATCATGATAAGATCGAACCGTTATTATTCCTAACGCTTTTATTGTTTCTATTATAGTAAAACACTTACTATAATTAAACAAATTGACTGGATATTTTTGAACTATATTAGGGAAAATCTTATCTACTGAGTCTGACCAATTGGAGTTGATTTCTTCTTGATAGAAGTGTCGAAATATAGCAATATATTCAAATGAAATAAAATATTAAAATAGTATATTTTTTAAAGGATTGTACATATGGTTTAATTCTAGGATTAATCTTTATAATATTATTGGAACAGATCTCCTCTTATATACACACATTTAAGTAGTATACTTAATATGTGTGCGCTTAAATATGGCATAAGAAAACGAATGCATTGTTCTGTCCGTTCGTTGGAAATAGTGCGCGAATTCAACGAATGTCTCCCTTGTTTCCTCAATGACCGGCTGACGAACCGCTATATAAAGGGAGAGATGCATGCACGAAAGAGAGGGAATATTTCGCGTGTGTTTCATTAATAGAGTTTATGAAAACATGAGGCCGTCCTTGTCGAGTACATCGCTCCCTCGCGTGTTAAATGACGGTAGCCTTGTTCTCAAGGAACGTTTGGCACCGAGTCTCCAGAATGAGCTGTGCTAAACTACCGTACAATGGCGTCTGGTCAGACGAAACTTGAACTTTTAAAAACTAATAAGGTAATATTTTTTCTAAAAACTATCTATAGTTCCAAAAATGTAATTATTAAATTGATATTTTTAAAAATATTTCTCTTGAATGTTTCTTAAAAGAAATTACAAATTTGCTGCAAAATTCCTCTTGGACACTGTTGTGCCCACGTCATTTTCAGCATTTTGTATCCACAAAGATATACATATTATCGCGTATATTTATATGGGATCTTATAAGAATGGAAATATATCATTACATGAGGTGCGATTTATATATATAAAATCTCATCTCAAATCAACACACAAGACATATGACTAATAAAAAAGGATTTGATACAAAGTTGTAAGCATTATACATTTCTGAATTATTTCTTTATTAAAAAAATTAAAAGAATCGCTTAATATTAAATATTAATGTCAAAGTTTATGTGTATTCTATACACATAACGTATATCAGACATTTAATCGTCGTTATCGCTGCGACTGTATACTTTCCCACGTTTTTTCGTGGATGAATCCGCGTGAATATTTCAATTAGAATTTTAATGACTTTTCTTTCTCTCTCGTTAGATTTATCGATAAGTTTGAGGAGAATCCGTTATACATTAATTGCATTATTCCTATGTCCCGCGGTTATATGAGGTGCATTATATAGATACGTGCGTGCGTATTTACGCGCGGCCTGCGGCCACGAGACATTCTGATTAAATTAGCTAATCAGAAAGTTCTACTCTATACCCACGGATTATAAATTAGATTATAAAGCGGTTGTTTAGAAAATCTAATAATTAAGCATGTTTAACATGTTAATTACATGCGATAGCGTATTTGTACATATTTCCTAGTAGTAAATAAAATGTGGAAACTATATATATATATAAACTATTATAATTTTTTAAATGCAATTAACTTTAGATATAATGCAATAGGATTAGTTGCACCAATTAATGGCGTATTATCTGAAATTTTTTGGTCATTATTGATATGGCGTTACTGAAATAATGAATGCAATTGTTTCTAATATACAGATGTTTATAATATGTAGATGTATTAATCTTTTTATTATTGAAACTGTGAAAATTACATTGCAAATATATCTTCTCGATTTGATTTGTATAAGTTATATAGAGAGATAAAATATTTTATTTTAATTGTTATATTATTCAAATTGAAAATTTAATAATCTCAATCATTAATCAATATTTCACGAACGTCAGCATTTATTGGAATATTTTTATGTTGCAATCTCTCTAATTTTGCATTCATAATTTTTTAATTCAAGATGAAATTTAAATGTGTATAATTATTTGAAAAAAAATCATGAAACAAAGAACAAAAGTTAAACGCAAAAAAAAAAAAACTCATGAATTGTATCATACAAACGGTCAGACGAGTAGTATATTCTCATTGGGCTACGATAAATAACTGAATGATTAAGTGTCGCACATGACGCAAACTGCTTTGATATCATTTATCTTAAAGAAGGAAAGAGAAAAACAGACAGAGATACGCCTGATACTAGTATATTGCAATATCATATGTTTTTTCGTCTTTGACGTGCCATTGATAAGCTTTGTACATGTTTGAGCAGCAAGTGTGGCATGACTGCGATGCACCGATACACTCGTGTGTAGAAAGTCCGTCTTTGTCTGTGTTCATACGTCGACCTTTTTCTTTTCTTTTACTCTCCTCCTGTTTTCTGTCTTTCCTTTTCTTTCTCCTCTTTCATCTTCGTCGCTTGCATACACGTATTCTTCTTCTAACACAGAGCATCCATCCTCCTTCGTCTTTCCGTGTGTTTTCTTGCGAGCAACGCACACGCTGACAAACGAGGAACCAAAATATACACGGTGACTTATATATACGGTGCTGTTATTTGAGGAACGTTTCCATATTTCTTTTATCTTGAAAATGTCGAAAGTAACCAAGGCCAGTGAAAATGTCGAAAGTATCCAAGGAAGTAGAGCCAAACTTGTTTCTTTAGATGCTATTTAAGAGAGAGAGAGAGAGAGAGATTCGCGTGTTTAAGATAGTTACATTTCTCTCAATAATGTGCAAGCGAACACTCTTGTATCGTAAGCAAAGATAAAACCTTTAGATGACTACATCGATTTTGTATGACATTTTAGTCTACGATAACTGATACTTGTGTAATAAACATGACGTGACATAAAATGTAATGCGAATTAGTTTCGTATTTGAATCGTAATTAGCGCAGTTTGCAAAAATCATTATCGTAATATATAAGATAATCAACTAACATTCTCTTTAGTGTTAGTGATATAGGAAAATATAGAGAAATAATTATTTCTCAGACAACTTTGTTCGATAATAGTTAATTAAGACGAAGAAATCGGATACAAAAGAATGTATTATGTTGTTTTTACGCTGTTCATATTAGAATGTGAAATAATTCAATTATCTGAATAATAATTTAAAGATAAATATTTTGAAGATAATAGTACGAAGAATAATAAGAATAATTTATTTTCTGATTCTCTCTAATCTATTTAAGAAAATGTTAGAAATATAATATTGTGTGTGTGTGTGTGTGTATTCTAGTTATATATATATATATATATATCAAAACTGATCATATTAAGTTAAAAATAAATTTAATTATGTTTGTAGAATACTACATATATTAAATTTTATATATTAAATTATAAACTTTTAGACACATTTTGTAAGAAAAATTACAAAATTAATAATTAGTTCCATACATTTAATTAGTAATAAGTAATGAGTAAATCAATTTTCTAAAATTGAAGTCGCTCTTTTGATGATCTCACCTTGTATGCAGCTGTCTTCAAACAGGAGATAGAGTCCGTCTACCGTAACCTTGCACCGTGGAGTCAAGTGTTGCTAACCGCGGTAACATACCTTGTAACCTAGAACGTTGAAAAATACCGTCGTCCAACGGCGTGTATGCGCTAAACAATATATTTACCGTATCTTAATCATGCTAAGATCTATGATTTGGTTGCGTGGTAATCCAAAATTCACGGCCGAAACGCAAACTCCGTTTGTATAAAGAGCGAGAAAAAGAGAGAAAGAGAGAGAGAGAGCAGATTACAATATGTAATTAAACTTTAAATGATCATGGACGTAAGTTAATCAAAATAATTGTGATACTAGAATAGTTTTGAATGCTCAACCTAATCTCATCGTTATTAGTCATAGCTGATCTATCAATTATATATATCAATTATATACATTTCTTGAAGAGAAAAGTTACGACTGTAGAAAAAAATCAATTTTGGATTTTTGCATCTATGTAAGCGCTTTCTATGGCCTATGTTTTGGAAAGAATGTAAATCGTAAATCGAATTATTAAAACAATGATTT
Organism: Lasius fuliginosus; assembly: GCA_949152495.1. Lineage (NCBI taxonomy): Eukaryota > Metazoa > Arthropoda > Insecta > Hymenoptera > Formicidae > Lasius > Lasius fuliginosus. The sequence goes on along the minus strand of OX424446.1, from coordinate 3,372,342 downwards.
TGTAAGATCTTAACAGAAAACTATTATAACGTAAGATTTTTATTTCTATCTTCAATTACATGAATTTAACTGACTCATGAAATATAAATATAATATTAAATATAAAAGAGAAAAAGTAATTTATATCATTTTTTTATAATTCTTAAATAATATTTATCACTTTCTCTCTGTATTGCTTCTCAAGTCTTTTAAGCTTTCTCCTGAACAATTTCACTTTTGGAGTTATAACTTTATTCTTTCTAAAGTATGCCATTAGGAAGCATTGCAATGTCACATTTATTCTAGTGTCACAATTAGCCTTATTGTGCCCCAATAATTAGGTTCAATAACAATTGCTGTTCGCCTGACAGAAAAAATAATATGCGGCCCTGCGGTTTCTTATGTGTCTATGTCTATGGCAGTCATTAATCTCTGCAGTCGGAGACAGCGCATCATTTCGTAATTACTTGGTAATTGTTGGCATGTATGCTACACGTAATTCTCTAATCGAAATCAGTGAATACAAGTGATCACAAAATTCTGCAGGAATTGAGATTATATTATATAAACATCTATAATAACCATTATATACGGTATTGGAAAAAATACGACACGTGCATATGCGTCATAAGAAAAGAATAAAGGTATGTAAGAAAAGCGCACTTAATTGTTAATCATTACTAGCTGTTTGTATGCTTTTTTCGATTCCTTCTAAAGATTGTTACAAAATATTTATAGAACTCAGTTTTTTCCTACGTGAAGATTTCTAACATTAAAAGTGAAAGTGTTCAAAAGAGAAAGTTTTAAAGACTTAAAATAATAGCAAAAGTATAATTTCCGAAATTGTTTTAAATTTTTGAATACGGATATATTCTCACTTAAGTTCCAACATTAACTATATTAGTAATTAGTTATATTACTATCGGTAAGTTTATAATTGAGACAATTGCAATTATAATAAACCGATACACACATTACAAAATGTACAAAATAACAATTAGTCTTTTTAAAAATTGTAAAAGTTTTTTTTCTCGAACTTCCTCGTTTTCTTCCATCACGTTCTTCCTCTTTCTCTTCCTTCAGATATCATCGTTCTCATTATCTCTATAAGTACTTTGTAATAGATAATCCTCGTCGACGAATTGTCGATGGGGAAAAATGATGAACATATCATTTTTCCCCATCTTTTGATATTTACTTAGAAATTACTGATTATGATATGATCGCGTCGAAAGTTCTATGATAAATCGATTTCTGTCTGGTGCTTTTTAGAAATTGGTCGCAAAAGTGATTTAACCCTCGCTTTTTTAAGATGAAAAGATTTCGAGTCTTTAGAGTTATTGCATATCATTGTTAATACATGACCCCACTAAATTACTTCTATTTAATTTAAATAGCTTTCACAGGCAAATCTGTAGCTTCGAAGTTCTGTACCTTGAAATTATCACGATGCAGTCAGAGAAGAGGACTGTCTCATCTACGCGTCATACAGTTTAATAATTTTAATTATGATAGTTATCATAAATAAATTACGGAAGTAACCGGCTACTAATTTATTCCAGATGTATATAGAACGCAAGAAGCGATTCGTTCATTCTCACATTCATCAGTGAATTCAATCTGGCCGCGTTTGCAACAATCGTCCGACCCTGGCGGAGATGAGTATGTTTGAAAATGTGACCGAGTCGAGAAGATCCGGAGGCAAGGAGATGGCAGCAAGGAAGAAGATAGCGACGTCACAAGGAGCAAAGGAGAGAGGCAAACAGAGAGAAGAAAGGTGGAAATTGAAGAAGGAAAGCATGTGCATGAGGCCAAACACAAGACAAGGAGAAAGAAGCGATTATAGTGGTAGCATCGAGAGGAAAAGAGAGGGAAAAAGAGAGAGAAGAAGTAAGAAAGAGAAACGGAGATATGGGGGTGAAGGAGAAATAAGGAAAGATGAGAGCGAGAGAGTCGAAGGCGAGTCAAATGTTAGCGAGTGCATGGCGATGGAACGTCTTTAAGACCAAGGAGGGACTTATATAAGAAAGCAAGATGGCAACCGGTTGTCCCTGAGCCGCGACCGGCGTTTATTTGCGCATTTTTATCTATTTTTCGAGCAGGCCAAAAAACTTCGCGCGCAACCAGTCCGGTCGACGGCGCACATGAGTTAGCCGCGAACGCCAAAGAGATTTTTCTTTCCCATATTCGGATACGCACGCTCTCATTGGAAAGAGGGGAGGGAAAGGGATGTGAATATTCCATAAACATATCGATCGATATGTTATGATATTGATAATTACGATATCCGCCATAATCATCATCAATATCAACATTGGGGAATTATTAATTTTATTACACCATTTATGTTATCACATTTACTTATATAATATCTGTAAACATTTTCTACTTGTGCTACTTTAAGATTTAACGATATTATTTTGACTTTTTAATTACACAAATATTGAGTTATAATGCTGATTTATTCTGAAATTTAGTTCTTAAATTCTCTCACTGTGAGAAGAGAATAAAACAAGCGCGACACTGAAGAATTAATTTCATTGGGAGTGAATAATCAGCGTAGAACTGCAATGAAATTTTTTTTAATGAATACGAATGCTATATTCAAACATAATTTAATCAAAATATGCTAGATATTTTATTGCTACGAATAAAGTTAAAAATTGAACAGTGCATTAATGTTAACGTGAAATAGCATTTTAATAACGTCTAACATTCACCGCGTCAATCACAATAAGTGACGAACGGGCGCTACTGTTTGCACATCGCAGATGTGCAATTCTCATTTACATGTGCATCTGGAAATATTAAATTAAGTGTCCTGTTGTAATTTTCGTACAAATACAAATCACTCGCTCATTCCGTGATGTAATATTGAAATAACCGACTGTCCCCTCTCTCATCGTCGTCGTCGTCTGTATCCCAATAAACGCACATACGCCCGATCGTTTGCTCTGTCTGTTTGCTCACATGTGACAGCGCTCGCGCGCACATTTTGTGCTTGTCACCGTCACGAGAGAAGAGACATAACCGATGTAAATCGATATCGATTCGCCTTGTCGACTCACTCGTTCGATTTTCTCGTTTTTCACATGGAAACGCGATCAGTTTATCGACGTCTCCAGTTGAGTAATTTTATCGATTCTCTTTCAACGATGATTGCTTTCTGCTGCAAACAGTGGCGCAAAGGAGCAGAAACTTTTTTTTTTTCCTTCTTTTTGGAAAGATTGCATACTATTTAAGAGAGAGAGAGAGAGAGAGAGAGAGAGAGAGAGAGAGAGAGAGAGAGAGAGAGAGAGAGAGAGAGAGAGAGAGAGGGAGAGAGAGAGAATACTTTTATTATTATTTCATATTTTAACTATATTTTTAGACGTATCTATAGAATATTTTGTATATTGATATTTATACGGATATGCAAAATATTTATTCAATTTTAATTGCAGAAAATATGTAAAAAGATGTAATAAGAAAATAAAACACAAATCTGTTATATGAAAAATAGTTTTACACAGTTTTCTCTATAAAGGTGTTTTTTTTTTAAATAATGGCATTTTTATGTATTAAGCATTCAATTATGCATCAAGGTATTTAAATGCAATCTTCCATGAGTCTATTACGTTTCTGTAATCAGTAGTTTTAATCGGCATCAGTAATTTTCCACATATGTGTACATACTAAAATATTCAAATAGATAACTTTAAAATGGATATCAGTTTAACAATTTTAATAATTGCGTGCAAAAACAAAACAATTATATCTCGCTGTAAATATTATTAAATATGAATGGTATTAGCATATACGATGCATTTATAGAGAACAACTTAAATATGTACTAAAAAAAAATAAAGCAACCAAAAGCGACTAATAATTTGATTCGTTAAAGTGCGAAGCACTAAGCTAATAATTTTCTATCCATACGTCTATAGACAAGTTTATTTGACAGAAATGACTCGTCATTGTCCACAAATATCAATCTTGCGAGTTAATTATTTTGAATGTCAAAAAACATCGTCTTTCGTGCGAAATTCACACGCAGCAAACAGCAAGATAAGCTATATATCTAAGTGCGATCCTTCTAATCACTTTAGATTATCCGATTTCGCAAATTTTTATATACAAATAATCGCGCTTAATATCTGAATTTATTTTATTATGTTTTTATAATTATTATTACATCAAAAGAGCTTAAAAGTATATTCATGTTGATAGTCATAAGAATATTATGGATAACGTATATTTCATGAATCAATTGCCTTGAAATGAATGGGCAACAATTACGTATTATATAGTATTTTATTTTAATAAATTACATGACTATTAATAATTGCTTTTTTTGCTATGACAGTTATATTTTTGTCTTTTTTAACTATGTCAAGCCTTTTCGCATTAAATTTTTTTGCTCTTATCTCTTTATTGGTATGCATACAATTTCATCACGCCTTTAAAATTGTATTAAAATACAAATATACTAATATTCAAATAAAATATATATACTGTATTATATTAGACATAATGTTTATAATACGAAATCATGTGGGGCGCGTTCTGTAATCTTTTGAAAAGAAAGCTTGCTATCAACTGGCGATTAAGTGGTCGCATAAAGCATTAACTACGTAAGATTATAAAAACATTAGGAAGTGCTTTATAAAAGGAAATGTTTTGCAGTATTTCTGGTATTGATACGGCCGTTATCATTATGGAATAATTAATATTCGAATCGTGTCCAGACAATCAAGATACGGTTTATATAATTCCGCCGTACTACGTCGCGTAATGCAGCGTGCAATTCTCGAGAATGCAATTACATATCTATCACATAGGAGTAATCTTAATAACAGCAAAGTTTACTAACAAAACTTGTAAGATTCGCATTTTATAAGTTAAGAATTTGCTACGATGTCACAATAGTAAGATTAGGACGCACACATTGAATGTGTAATGTGATTTTTAACAATAAAATCTTAATTATATATAAACACACTAAAAGAATTTTCGCGAAATAATACAGTAGTCGTTTTGATTATACATTTTGCAAAGGTTTGTAATAAGTTCGATTAAAACCTGTCCGGTGGGCTGGTCAATTTTGGAAACCGGATATATCGAAAATTCAAATTGGAACAAATTTATTACCTGTTCCCGACTTTTTTATGAACAATAAAAATAAAAGACTATTATTCCACGAGTAGCTTCTACAGTGACGGCCATCGATTTCTTACGCCGACTTTGCCGACTCCGGCAATATAATTATAAATTCTTATTAACTTTATGCCATAAAAACGCGTGTACGTGTGTGTCTTCCATTAATTTTGAGCAGTCAAAATATGAGCATGGCGAAGAAGAGAAAAAGAACGGAAAGAGCCAGGGGATCTTTTAACGAGGTCATTTATAAGAAAAACGCTCCACTTGTGTAAAAAATAAAAATGGTCTCATAAATCACTGGTATCTCACTTCAAAAATTAATACGTGCCATACTTTTTACACGTAACGAGACACAGATTTATATAATAGATCCTGCAATAGGTATTACAAAATTATATATTTCATAATAGCATGATTATTATTTAATATTGAACGTCGTTGAAGTTTGGAGCGTTTTTGGAAAAGATAACTTTAAAAATCGTTAATTAGCAGAAATACCTACAAATACATATAAAATAATAGTATTATGATAGAAAGCATAAATTCGAGATAAATAAATAAAAAAAAGTTAAAAACATCGAAATCCCAAATTTTCTAGGAAAAATTAGTATTATGTGCAACAAACAAAAATTACTATTGCATTTCTCATGAGATCTTGTAGTAAGAAAAAGACAGTTTAATAACAATTAGAATCCCGAATTTTCGCTCGTATATGAGTATACACAGTTAACAATTGTTGACGTCTATCACTGCCTTTTGTGCTGAAAAATGCAAACACCGCGGCAATTTTTAAGATTCTCCACAATAGAAAGAAGTCTATGTAAATATACGTGAGCGATTAAAAACTTTTTTTCCTCGACGGTATCGTCATAGTCCGTAACCGAGTAACCAAGTAACCAAGCGACCAAGTAGCCACGCATCACGGACTCGTGAGATGAGCGAGGGGGAAAACGAGATAAGAGAAGAGACGACTGAGAGCATAGAGAGAACCGTGGAAGAAAACAGCGTCGGCCTTAGACGAAGGATCACGGGTAAGAAGAGACGTGGGCAGATGAAGAAGAGGAAGAAACAACGTCGACCAAGCAGAAGCTCGAGAAGAGCAGCACGAGGAAAAAGAGCGATGGAGGAAGAGGTTAATGACCTCTGGAATACAGCGGTGATAAAGAGTCAGCGCAGTGTCGCGGAAACCACAGGGAATTCGAACCAGCATAATGTCCATACTGACTGAAGTGTTGTACTTTATCGAGGCAGAACACATCATTTCTATATTTATAACGGCGCACAGAAAAAAAAAAACTAAAAGACATTCAAACGTCTAAAAAAATCTAAAGACCATTTTTCGATCAACCTTCGATTAATTTAATCGGCGATTAACTCTTATCAAGTAATCTATCTATGGTATTTTACTATATGGATAGAATTATTAATTTTTTTATCGTCTGACGTATGAGAAGAAAGAGATTAGGAACAATAAATTCCACATGTAATTTAAAAGTGTCTGCTGTTGGCAATTTTGTCAGTCGAATTAATCGTCGATTAAATTAATTGGACTTTGATTATAGTTTGATCACTTAAAGACTTTAAGTTTAAAAAATTTGACAATAATAAATAAAATGTTCAGGAAAAATAATCTTCAAATTACAAATTTAAATTAAGGACAGTTAAGAACTTCCCTCAATATGCGAAATAAGTCTCTCTATACTTTATATCTTTCGCACACCTATCATAGACATATCAAATTATAAAAAACCGTATGTATAATTATTTTATATTAATTATAATATTGACATATATAATGTCTAATATATTTCACTTAATTCGATTCATTCCAATTTTCTTTCGGAGAAAACAACGGCGTATAATTAGGCTCTCACGAGAGTCTTTATCGATTTCTAAATCGTTAAATCTGGCGAGTCAATTCCAAGCGATATCGCATCATAATCGTTAATTAAATGACGTTTAGAGATAGATCCGCTAATAAAGGTCAACCTAGCACACTTTGATTCGTCATACGCTAATGCATCGCGCGCTGCGCCCACGTTAAGTATAACCGGATGTGCAAACCATACCAGCAAACCTTGGAACGTGACTCTCACGCGCGACATGTCAGAAACTTCTCGAGTATCATTTCGAAGAATTTTTCCTGTCTAAATACACGTGTGATTTGTATTCGATGCATTAGTTAGAATCTCGTTCTTTCAATCATATTGTTTGCTTGATAATTTGCCTCTAAATTGCAACATTCTAACTATTATTGTATTTAAAATTATAATTCAAATTTCTCAATGTTTTCCAGAATTTAACAATTCAAGTCAAATTTATATCTGTTAATTTTTAAACCAACAATTAAACCAATAAAAATGACATGCATTCCCATAAAAAATTATTGCAATTTACAAAAGTAAATAAAAATGCATGGGTTACTTTTAGTCTCTCAGACAACATTTCCTTGTTCGTACTCATTCTTCATAGATTATGATATTTATCTGGTTTTCGTTTGCTGTATTTAATTTTATTCACGCGTGAAAATAAATATATATAATGCATTGATTGAGACAGCCTTAAATTAGTTAAGTATCAAATGGGTGATAAACTCGTAAATTAGGTCTTTTTCTGCATAATCGTCGACGGTAGAAGCAACGAGACCGGAACGGTCAGGGCCGGCGAGCAAGGACCTGATATGATCGAGCATAACATATCGTTGCTTATAATCACTGACGTGAAAACCCATAGCAAGGATTTTATATTTAATTCAGAGTTTTGCATAATAATGCATAATGATGTTTGTCTAATAATGCGACGAATAAATGCATCACATGATATTACACTCTTGTACATAAAACAAATTTGCATACGATTACATTTTTATACGTAAAAAAATATTAGTATTATTAATATTGATTAATATAATTATCCTCAACGATAACATTGAAAGCAGCAAATAAGAATAAAAATCCTCTTATAGCGCGTAATGTATTATTAGAGAAATATAATTTTACATATACATTCATCTATAGTATAGTACAAAATATAAAGTAATATATCAATATTACGAACATTTTATGCATACTTCTGCTTTGTTCGTCTAATTATGCCATAATAAAATACGAGTAACACAAGTAAATGAATTTAATTCGCCGTACTATTAATATTATATTAATACTGTATACATCTTCTTACAAAAGTTAAATTTTCGTTTGCATTAAATGTGCCAACAACATTATCTCGCATATTACCGCGAATTAAAAAACGCAGGATTATTTTTAAAGTCATATATATATTGTTTAGCGCAATCTCTCTCTAATAATTGCGTAATATATGTAATTTTATTTATAATAACTTCGTATTTGCGCCTCGAAGAGAGAAAGGTGTGTGTGTCAAGAGGAAGGGAAAAGAAGAGGAGAAGGAATGTGTGTGCGTGTGTGTGTGTGTGTGTGTGTGTGCGCATAAACGCTGAGTGCAACGCGAATGCAGTCTTGCTTGCCTAGTTACGCCACTGATCGAATGCGATTAAATGCTACTATGTTGTGCATAGAGATTCGTAAAAGTATGAATAGCTGACGTGAGGCGTGACGTTTCTCTGGTTTTACATCAGCCGCGATCTCACCGTTCGCGTTGAGAAAAAATGAAAAAAAAATGCACGCACGCGGAATGCCGTCTGTTACAAAAGCCTGCGGAATGGCGAACACGATTAGCCGCGTTGCTTTCCTCGGACTTCCATTTCACTCGCGAGTTTTATCACAAGGTTTGCGAAAGAGTGCTTCGGTGGATCTTTGTTTAAGGACGACATCCTCGTTGTATTAAAAATACTGAATTGATGTTAAAAGTGAAGATGTGGAGAGAATATGTATTTATCACACGGAAGACGCATTATACACAGATGTGCAAGGAATTGTTGATTCAGTTAATACACAATTATTCTTAACAAGGTTCAATGATCTCATCAAATTGATTCCATTATTGTCTAAATGGTCAGCATGTAACATGCGATCAATAAGGATGCTAATGAATGGTCGACGAGACGAAACGAATATAAAGGCGATGCCGCAGCGACTGATTTGCCGATTAATTTGAATGATGATTTGCGTACGGCATCATCGCGCTCATGTGTCCAAACGAATCATTTGGATATGCATATTTTATTGGCGTAATAAAAAAATATTGTTAGATACTTTTGTAGTCGGCGGACTTACGTCAAGCTGTTGAATGAGTCGCAAACTAGGAAGCTACGCGGATTGACCTTGTGACGTCATTCTGCTCGAGAATGAGAAAATGAGTTGACGTAGCATACGGCATTTCCTGCTTTGCAATGACGTCGCGGCTATTACGGAATTTATAAATTAATTCGATACCGATCAATGTACGTTAGAGTGATCAGCAAATAAATTGGCAAGTCGTGTTTTTCTCTTCAGTCTGATAGTTAAAAATCCGATCAACATGTCTTTTATGATTATTATTGATATTGTTACTATCTGCCACAAAAATTAATTATATATATATATATATATATATATATATATATATATAAACATTAAAAGATTCATTTTTACAAGTAACATTTTTCTAGTAATTTTTATTTTTATTAAATATATAAAAGTTTATAAAATTATTTTTCTCTTAGCAGCATTTCTCTCTTACTTCTCAAATGTTTAGCAAGTTCTTATTTATAAACGTTTCTAACAGATTTTGTTTTATTTTGGATTGTCCGTTATCAATCGGTTTTATTCAAGAGATAATTTAATTTTTCCAAAACGCTATTTTTAATACTTTTGTTTAAGTAATACTCGAATCGTGCGATTCGCGTGTTCGCACAGCGCTATCGCGCCTCATGTGTAAATCAGCTGTTCCATGTCGCATCGCACGACCACGTAACTGAGCAAATACTGTAAAAAAAAAATTGCGCAGGCCGTAGCTGTTCCAAAGGTTTTCATTTTAAGCACCAAATTTACATTTAACAAAAAAACAGAAACGTTACGATCGGCAAAGAGCAATTGCACGATATCTTAGCGATTCCAATAATTTCGACTAACTTCCTCTGCGCCATTAAAGAGAGCAATAGATATTTATAAATTTTTGCTGAAATATTATTTTTAGCATTTTAATTTAATTTATCGTTTTGGACTCGTTAACATCGCCTAAAATAACGATTTAGTTTTGTTCGATTAAGAACGTTTCGAAATATTATTTGCAATCTCTAAATCGATGAATATGTTTATAATTTTATACACACGTGTATTTGTGCGCGCGCTAAAAATAGATATTTCTGATCTTGAGAGATTGAAAGCAGCAAGTTTGAAGTTATCGGTTCTGCCTATTTATTTCGTTGCATTTAAAAATTTTTTGTAATAAAAATTATTTAAGAGAAAAGAGCGGAAAAATACCAAAAATCTTTGTTATTCTACATACAAATTTTACAATTTAATTATATTTATCCATACACACTCTCAATTATTTTTATTTATTATTCATTTATCTTGAAAGAGTGTATATCTAATTATTCTAGATTTATACTAACTCCTCGCAAAAAGAGCTTAATCTTTACAATTATATTGTTTTATGCTTGTGTCAGGTATTTACATATATAAGAATTACATATATAAATATGTCGTTTGATAAAAAATTTTGCATCATGAGAAAATGTAATTATGTAATTTTGACGGATATAAAAATCATCGATATCTTAGTCAGCATCGCTAAATTTGAAAATTATTTGCGTGATATCTTTCCGACATATCGACAGAAACGATCCTTTCGCGTGAGCGTAATTTTGCGGTGATAAAAACGCTAATAGGAACGTGGTTTCACTTGTGTAGGTTTAATTTATATATTCCGTTTAGTGTAATTCGTCATACTTGTGGCGAGCTACAAGATTGAGAAGAAAACGGATATTTGGAAAATTTTTCTAGATTCCAGATAGACCAACGAGATCTGAATTTACATTACAATATTTAATGTATAAGTACAGTAAAATGTCAACTTTCCATATATAGATATAGTTTTTTGATGCGGAGGTTTTTTTGACCAATTAAGAGTCGTTTTTATAAAATTCGGCAATTGTAATTTGTAAAAAAATACGTAAGTTTTAAAATAAGACTGATCACATATTAATCAATATTTATCAAAGTTAAATACATGCTTCTTTAATTCTGTTTATAAAAAATTGAGAATATTTATCTAGTGTTTAATATTTACATAAAGATGCTTAAATTTTTCTCTTAAATCTCTCACAAAAGAAAAATTATGAAAGATATAAAAAACTATATTGTATGTTTATATTAACTTACCTCGTATTCCAACTGATTGTGAGTCTGAAGTCGTAGTTCGATGCGATGCTTGCAGAGTTGTACGACAAGTAATTGCATAGATAGCACATTTTCATAGATCGATTTATCTTATTTTAAAATATTTATAGCATGATACTTGTAAATATACAAAGTAATAAAGTAATAAAATATGTAATGCATTAATATGTATACGCGCGTATATAAACTAAAGAATTTAATACCATTGTAATATTAAAAATTATTGTGGAATTCTTCTAATCTATAATTATAAAATATCTTATATTTTAAATCATGAACTATCGAGTCGATTATTTAAAAAAAAAGATACAAATAAAATGCTTTGCAAAATGTTGATATAAATTAATATATAATTTTGGAAACAAGGAATCTGATACTACTTTAAACATGATCTATTTATCAAACATTAAAGCTCAAAGACTGGATTATAGGATTGGATAGGGAGTTCAGGCGATCGAAATGATAACTCAATTCCAATTATTTTGTAATAATAAAATGTATTAAATAGATAGCGTTGGCAATACTTATCAAACTATATTTTACGTTTCCGTGTGTTATATGAGACTTCGACTCTGTATACTCCGTGTATACCGAGTGCGTTACTTTACGTAACAAAACAAAAGAAAAAATTATCGGGGAGAGGAAACGGTCGGTCCGAGAGTCTCGAAGAGAAAAAACTAGAAAAAAAGAACAAAACTAAAAAATTCAAACCAAATAATCGACATTTCGTTATTCTTTTCGAGGTCTCTCTTCGAAACGAACGGCGTTTTCCGACTCCTCTTCCCGTCACAATTCTTTTTCCAAGCCCGCGAGTCCTCTGAACAACGAAAACCTAAACGCATTTTACGGTTATCATTGGTTATGGTCCCATTGTGGATTAGACCGAAGTCGTTCGAGCATGCCCGTCTAAAGAAACGAATCTTCATCTTATCTTACGTAGAACTATTGATGATCGCCAATAGCCCTCGATTCTATAAAAAAAAAAAAAAGCGCGCACGCACGTGTGTGTGTGCATTTAAAATCGAAGAGATAAAGAAGTTGAATTCATGGCGAATCAAATGCGGGCGCGTAAAATCCGCTTGATTTAAATAAACTGTTCGAATAAAGCTTAAAAAAGGAAGGAAGGAGACGGCAATCGCAAATTCTACAAAACTATATTTATTATAGATTCGAAATAGGATCGAAAAAAATTTCCGGATTTCGCGGGTGAAACTCGAACGACTCCCGCCAGCCTATCAATTGGCTCCCATTGTTTCGCATATATATTTCGATTGTCGCACATATAATATATTTAGTATGTATCACCGAAGAGACACACCTTTTTTCTTTCACAGCTGAATATCTTGTGCTCGCCAAAGAACACCTCTTCTTTACGAGCGAGGATAATTGGCCGTGTATCACATTTGAGGCGTTAAGTATACGCGAAAAGCTTTCGCATTTTTTCTTTTTTTTTTTTTCATTCTCGCCATGCCTTTCGTGCCGATCTTTGACCGAACGGAAAAACAGATTGTCGGCTGACGAAAGAAAATCGGAAAATGGACTTGGGAGCGTTACAAAGGAAGAGACGGGCCGCGAAAACGAGCGCAAACGTTTTCGTTCTGTATACGCGGAATATGTATTCGTGTATGTGTATATATGTATATGCATATGTGTGTGTATATATATATATATATATATATGTACGTGTGCAGGCGGGATATATTTCCTCTGAGAGCCAAGAGATCGACCTGTTTCACATTACATCGTAACGCGCATTACATATAGCGTGTATCTAATCTGTGTATGTGTGAAAACGCAGTATAAAATATTGTATAAATATATAAATACTTGATTGAAAAAATAAATATATTAAATTAAAAAAAGAGACATACACGTAAGGTATTATTAGTTATTAATCATTTATCATTAGATATTTATACGCAGAAATATTAGATATTTGATATGCAGAGATATATATGCAGGTCAAGTCTATAACAGAAGGATAAACGCGAGGTTGGCTTGGTAAATATGGAGTCCCTTATGATGCGTCCGAGTTCAAACGTAATTAACCCTTTGGCTGATACGTAAAAAACTGCTCTTTCAAAATTTCCAACAAACGAAACAGAAATGCGCTGGTACGACGTACTGTGTTTAAATTTACTATTTCCATATTAATTAATGTAAAAACTAAATAAAGATAAAATAAATAAATGAGAAATTAGAATTATTTACTTACAGTTCTATTTGCTTTTATTAGAGAGAAAATTCTCAATCTTATACATAGCTGTGTATATACTTGTACTGTGTATACACCTGTATATACGGCGTTCACAACCAAAGGGTTAAAAGTATTAACTCTTTTAACAAAATCTGACGTTAAACGAAGTGTGTGAATATGTTGCGATTAATAAGTGAACTAATTTGAAAGAAAAAATTTAACTACATATATATATATATAAAAGTATCACACAAACGCCGAAAGACATTATATGAAATTAACATAAATCAAAATTGACTATGAAAATAAAACTAAAATTTAGATCTATCTTCTCCGTTAAATGATGCGATAAATCGTCTTCATCTTATTCCACAAGCAAAAAGCGTATGAGAATAAGAGACACTCAAATTCAGAAAAGTCTTGAAAATAATGGCATTTAACTTTCATAATAATCTAAATAAAGAAAAGATATTAATGGAAATAAAAGTTGTAAAAAAAAAACTTTTTTCAAGAGTGACCAATTACTTCGGTAATGCCGAGATCTCAATAAAAAAGAAAAAAAAAAAAAAAATAAAGGTGCTCGCATGCATCCAATTCAATAAAAAAAATCTCACAAGTCCAACTAAAATTAAAGATCAGTCCATGATGAGGAAACTCGAGAGATCGGCAGATTCCCATTTCGTCCGGTAATTAGGTAGAATCGAAATCGCGCGATTTTCGGAACGCATTCTCAGGACTCCAAATGGGATGTTTTCAGCAATCGCTGCTGCTTCGGAAAGGAAATGTTGGGACACCGTCGTCGCTTCCGGTGGCGACGTCGTCAATCGCGAATACGTTCCTGTCGATTTTCGCGACGGACGGCGTCAAATTTTTTTTTTTTTATATATATATATATAAATAGACTAATCGACAAAAGAAATTGCGCCGCGTACTTTTTTCTCTGCTCCGATCCTCTTACGAAACTCGCGCATCTTGCGATACGTCTCTGTATAAGGAGAGAGAAACTTTCACTCTCTCTCCCACGTTTCTGTCTCACAATCAGTCTGTTTTTATTTTTTTCTTTCTCTCTGTTTTCGATATCCCACTGATTTTCAATCCATTGCGATAGGCAATGATGTGAGAATTGAAGGTGTTGTCTTAACAGTGTTCGAATTACATTTTCGGAATAAGAGAAACTTTGATTTATATCTGTATTATACACATTTAGGGCTAAATCGCGTCTGATTGCAGAATAACTGATTTAAAATATCGGTTCTTTTTTTTCTTTATTTCTTAAGAATCTTGAGAATCTTTAGCGCTAATATATGATAATAACAGAGTGATGACAAATATTTACTATAGTATGAATATTAGAACGAAATATATTTATCTCTAGATAGACAGATTTGCTACAGGAAGATACTTTGAATAAATTATCCCTAAATTAATCTTGTTGATATTTCTAAATGCGAAATAAAATGTAACTGTTGCGATAACACTTTCAATTAGAGAATAATCTTTATATTCCCGGTTCCATTAACGTATTAATAATATGAATCGTACGCGCGTAAATTAATAATTTCGAGGTTCTATATATAGCATAAACTAAATATACAATTAATTATAAATAATGTACGAGTGGCGGTGGTTTTTTTTATTTCACGACGACGGCGATAAGGGAAAAATGTTGCTAGATATAGGTATAATGATGATAAAATAATGATAATATATTAATGTGATAGCAGTTAGAAAGTCATCAATAATTAACGTCACTCGCGTGATGACGTGTCTAGAATGACCGGCTGCATAAGGTACATTTTAAGATGAGATAAGAGACACTCGCGTTTATTTGAATGAAGAAGAGAAAAAGCGGGAGCAAAAATGAGGGGCAAGACTGAATTATTGTTTAATAGAACAATTTCGTGTGCGGCGCTGATTATGGAGTGGTTGGGCGGCGCTGATTCGGAAAATTATTGCGAATAATAATAATAATATAATAATAATAATAATAATTATAGCAATAATAATTAGTTCATAATAATTAATAAAAAATAATTATATTAATAATAATAATAAACTAAATCTATAACAAAGTTTGCTTTCAAGTATAAATTAAACGAAAATATTTCTTGTGTGTAAGCATAAGAAGAGTTTAGCGTTTATATATATATACAGAATGATATCGATTCTCGAAAACCACGTCAGCTTGCAGGCATTTGCTTTCCTTTTTGTAATCGTTAATTCACGTCGAAGCGACGCGGGGTCGGCGTTTTTTCGTCGAGATTCGCCGGTGACGAACTTTTAAAATTTTGCAAATTTAAACTTGTGTTTCGAACGAGATGCAAACATCGAAAATATCTCTTCGAGAAACTGCTCGGCCCGCGCGAGCATTCCGACTTCCGCCTCTCACACTATTTTCTTTCTTTTCCTCTCATTCTTTCATTCATTCGTCTCTCTCTCTCTCTCTCTCTCTCTCTCTCTCTCTCTCGCTTTATCCTTCTCTCATTCTCTCTCTCTTTCTTTCTTTCTCATACATTCGCGCATTTTATAATAACATATTTTTTATAATAGTAAATATTTCTATATGCAATAGTTACCACATTTTTTTATTATTATATTTTAGTATTATAGAGTTATCACATTTTTTGTTGGGGAAAAAGGATAATACATACGAAATAGACCGGCATCACCATAGCTCTGTCGTTCACGCCGAAGTGAGTCTCTCTCTCTCTCCTCGTCGCGATCACGGGTGCAATAAACAATCGTTAAATATATAACATATATATGTACGTAAAAAAAAAAAAATGAAAGTCAGAAGTCTACGAGTCTCGCGACGAGAAAGAAACGCTTTCCTCAATTTGAAAAGAGGAGAAACGCTCGTCGGGAACCGATATAGGCGTTCCGGACGATTCAATCGCACGAAATATATCTTCTCTTTCTCAATATATATATGTGTATGTATGTGTGTGTGTGTATGTGTGTATGGTATGTGTTTATGTATTCTATAAAACATATTTCTACTTATTTTTTCACATAATTATTTTGCTGTCTGGACAAAACAGCACGCAAGCGCATACACTCAGTCACACCATCACTTTCTCTTATTATTTTCCAGCTAGTTTTATCTTCCTCCAATTATTTCTCTCTCTTTTTCTCTCTTTCCTTCAATATCATTCAGTATCATTCTCTCCCGTCATTCTCACCGTGTAGCCTAATCACTGTAATATGGAAGACAATCGAAGTTTACAAAAGGCACCCACTTATGATTGTTAACGCACTGAAAACGAAACTATTATATTTCTAAGTATATTCAAAGAGAATACCTCTATCTATTCGCTCTCTGAAGTCGCTCTTTATATAAATAATAAAAGAAAAATAGAACGAAAAACAAGAAAAGTTCCTAAAACTACTCGCTATAATCTCTACTCTACAGTCCATTTATGAAAATTGTCAGCAACGAAATTTTTTGTTCCAGTCAGTGCATGGTGTTTAAAACACATAGTCGTATGCGTTTCATGATAACCCTGTACTGAAACGTTGTCGCGTTATGCGAACATAAAAATTTGCGGAAACTGGAAACGTATCGCGAATTCACGACGCCGAATTATTCGGCTGGTTCATCCGCGATGTGCTAAATCCCGGTTCCCGGAATCAGAACGAGAGCGATGGCGATAAATGTATTCTCAATCCGGAAATATAATTTTACGACAATCGTTTGCGGCGCGTTAATCGATTTCACCATCGGCTCCATCGCGTTCTCTCATGCACTCCTCTCTCCCTCTCACTCGCTCTCTCGCTCTTTCGCTCGCCGAAGTGCTCACTCTCGCCTCTCCTTTCACTCTCGAGACAACTTTCCCCACCTTTCCTCCTCCGGAGAAGAAACTCGAAGAAACGTAACTGTACGTGCTATTTGGATATTGCAACATTTCACCTGCCCCGGGTGCGTATGACGCCGTGGTGCTCGCGGCTCGAAAATCCGATGGAGGAAGGCGATAGATCGTGGGCAAGCGGGTTCGTGGGGACCGGAAGGCGGAATGAAGATTCACCAAGTGAGATCAATGAACAACTTGCTCGTAAGAAAGTCACATTTTCGGAATAAATTTACGCTCGGTATCCTCTTTCGCCCTCTTTCGTCCTTTTACATCCACATCCCCCTCATTCCCCTTTTATACCTTCCTCCAAGCACTTTCATCTTCGGGCCTAGCGAGTTGAGAACTTCCGGGCTGATCTCACTTTTCTGCTAAACTCGCGCCTAACGATAAAATACGAGAAAAAAGAAAAAGAAAAAGGAATAAGATGACAAATATATCGATAATAATATAATAATAATATAATATGTATAGTAATATAATAGTATATTACAATAGTAATGATATGATATATATGATGATTATGGTGGTAATAATATATAAAAAAAAAGGAGGAAAAAAGACAAGGGTTCTCAAAGGTAAAAAAGAAACCTGACGTATGCCTAGAAAAAAACGCAACGCTTTTCAAGAAAGTTAGATAATTGATAAATCGCATCGCGCGAATATCGCGAATGGCGATATCTCATATGTAAAAAAAAAAAAAGGAAAAAAAAATGAAAGAAGACACGTTTTCCTCCGACAGAATCCACTGCGGGGAAGTTATCCTCGCTCAAACCTCGAGTCGTAATCCCCCTGAAACCCCTCCCTTCTTCGGAACGCGAGACTCATCGAAAGTTTCGCCTCCCTCACGGTTCGCGTAGCAATCGTTCTAAATCTTGAGATTATCAAAATTGCCTAGGGTGCTGCTGATCCTATTAAACACCGGCAACCTAGACTCCGTATTAGGTGACAACGGGGAGGGTGTCCTGGGCGTTACTTCGTCGGAGGCGAGAGGACTGCACACACCGTTATTGCGCGGACTTGGACTTTGCCTCGAGCAAGTGAGCAGAGTGAAGTCCTGACCAAAACTGAACGGCGTTGTCGGCAGATTCGTGCACGACGTCGCTTGCTGGCTACAGTCATCGCTGAAGAAACTCGCCATGGAGTTCGTCGGCGACTGACTGAGGCTAGATGACGGCGAGACCGAATCGGCGGAGCTGCCGAGAGAGAACGTCGGGCTGAGATTGAGCGGCTTCGGCTTCGTCGCGCCGATCACCGAATTCACGGCGTTCACCTGATGATGATGATGATGATGATGATGATGCACCGCGTGGTGATGATTCGTAGCCAGGCTCAGCGATGACGTTCGCAGCAATGGCGGCTGATTGTAGCCGTTCGTTGCGTTAGCGGTGCTACCTAAGCTCAACGAGTTGGTTCGCATGAGGTTCGACGTGGTGGCCGCTGCCGCGGCCGCAACGGCCACGTGGGACGAAGCAGCGAGATGCTCCAACAGACTGACGTTAACGTTATTGTTGACGGTAGTAGCGTTGTTATTGGCGATGGCACCGTTGCCTGCCGCGGTCGCAGCTGCAGCAGCAGCCGCCGCCGCCGCGCTCATCAACGGGTTCAGACCGATTATGCTCGGCTGCGTCGAGCCTAGTTGGGCACTCACCTTCTGATTGTGTATACGCGCCTCCTCGAAGTTGTGTATAAAGTGACAGCGGGGCCCGTACGGGCAGAATCCGATTGTGTGGAAAGTGCGGCACAGCTCGGTTTTGTATTTGGGATGACGCGCGAGATTGCGCAGCTCTCCGTAGCCGTGCGCAAACTGACACTTGTCGCCGTACTTACAGGAGCCGCTTTCCTCGTACGGCCGGCAGAGCTCTGTCTTGTAGCGTGACGTAGGCTCGCTCACGCTGCGATCCAATTTCCGGTGTTGCTCGATCAACGTGGTCACCAAGGAAGTATAGCTGCGCTTTAGTGGCGCGTGTCCGTTGGTGACGTTATTGACGGCGGCGCCGCCGTTCGCGGTGCTCGACGTCGTCGAGGACGACGGTGATTCCTTTGCTTTGGCCGAGGCTGCATTCTGTAAGCAGAAAGAGAACGCGTTCGATTAAACTATTATTCCCGTGTGGGAATATAATGTGCGTTATCGGATGAATGAGAGGGGAGGAGATGTCGCGCGAGTAATTTGAAATAGCGGCGCAAATGATAACCGAGACTCTTGGCAATTCCGCAATGTCATCGTTGCGACGAGATAGCGTGTGTCAAGCAAGTTGTCAGTGGCGAATTGTCGCCGCCGGTACATATACAGTCGTTCGTTTCAATGGGAACTTGAACAATGCGCCGTTTGCTAGAAAACGGAAGGAAGACGTTGCGACAGTCACTTATAGGTACAAGTGGCTCTTACGGATAAAGTTTGGGAAGATTCGAAAGTGCTAAGATTTCCATTTAATGATATCTAACTTCAACGCGCTGTTACGCGACTTTCACTCTATTATTGAAGAAATTTCTTAAATTGCAATGCGTATCAACATTGCAATAATATTGCATGATTAAATTATATAAAGGTGATACTTACATATGTAAAAATTTGAAAATCACGGTAAATGATAATTGATGAAAAATATTTATAGAAATATTCTTATGTAATCTTTGTATATAAGTAATATTTGATGAGTATGTATGTACATATACATATATGTATGTATAGAATCGATTAATTTTATTATCGCAATTGACACAAAAAGCCTTTAGCAAGTGAGAACAAAAACATAGTTCAACGCACGAAAATGGGATCATAGCACACAAACAACACATACATATATTAAAAAATCTCAGCAATAAGATCTCGTTTATGAGTTGATAATCAAGTCCTTATCTCTCATCGCTCAGCGTAGTCGACAGATAACAGAAAATAAAAAATAAATAGAGCCAGATAAAATCGTAGTGTATCTCGAGTGATACCATTCAACTGCGAATGCAACAATTTGTTGCACAATCAAATTAACTCTTTATATTTAATCCAGATTTTTCCTCTTCGGCAGTGTAAACATTTTGCCTAATTATTAATGTGATGATAAATTGAAATAATCATATAGATTTCAGATTTGAAGAATGATAAAGTAAAGAAAGAGAGAAAGCAATGCGCGTTAAAAGCTATTTTTATAAGTTTTCGAAAATCCGCATATAAATTAGAAATTTTTAGTTATTTTGAACAGAAATCTAATTTTTTAAAAATAATTTTTTTATTTTCTTTGTTCGACCCGCGATATTCAGTCACGATATACAACACGATTGTATAAACGTTCTCAAAAAGTCAAATTTCTGTTAATACGGCGAATCTAAAATTTTTAACTTGCAGGGTTAAAAAATTCTTGGTTTTAAAATATTTCTGTAATCACTTTCTCTCTCTGCCTTTTCATCTTTTTAATTATTGTTTAATATTTTTGACAAAATTAGGAAAATACCGTTTACCGATCTTCATAACTAGTCCCTATAATCCCTTCACAACTTTCTAATCTAACGGTTTTTTTGCCGTTAAGTTAAAGTGGTCAGATATAGTGGATTTAAAAGATACAATGTATAAAGGATACAGGTTGTGAATGTAGTGGTAGTGAAATAACACTTTAAGAATAGCTCTGCTCACCTTTGGATTGAAGTACAGCAATTGGCAATTAACATTTTCATATACTTTGACAGAAATTCTTTTCACATTTATTAGATTCATATTTTGATATATTAAGATTTTCCTTATGTAGTATAATACAGAGAGATCATTTACAGAGAAAAACATGAGGATATAAAAGGTCTAAACTATATCCTAAATTAAATCATTTTATGAGCATCTTGTAAAAATTATATATATAAATTAAAATTGATCGGTAAAAAGTCTTAATAAGATTTTTGACAGACAATTATCAACATAATTCTAAAATGAGGTTTTACAATAAATAATTTGAGAATATATAAGAAATATGTACATATCGTAATTTGGTGATGTTTGATGTTTATTATGCTGTCGACTAATTCGAGCTTTCATAAAGATTGATGCGTACGAAGGAACATTGATGACACGTCTCATGCGTCTTACTTTCTAGAAATCATATATAACTTTTCTCTGTGACTGTGCAATTACTATTATCATCGAACAATTACACTTTCAAGAATCATGTTCGAGTGAAGAGTTCCTCTGATTCATTATACGCGAGATTTATTTCTTCGAAAAAAGAAATTGTCATAAACTATATATGATGGATTTTCTTTATACGGATTTTTTATAAGACGCTTTGAATTTAATCATATAAAGTGCGATTTAAAAAAGTGCGATAAAATGCACATTTAGAATAAAAGAATTAAATTATCAAATTAAAATTAAGTGAACAGAATAACTAAACGTTAAAATGATATAGTCGTTACATTATACACGTGGAAAATTTCAGAATATTATTATATGATTCTCAATAACATGAGTATTCATATGGTAATAATTTTTTTTAACATTTATGCAATGTTGCAAACTGATGAAATGATAAGTCACGTAAAATATGAAAATACAATAACAATATTCGACCAAAGAAAACTTAGACGAGATGTGATGTGTACAAAAAACTACGTAGCAATAACTATAATCGATCAAATAAATTGATGAGGTAAGCCGACGTCAAAGAGCTTCATGATTCATAAATTTTTTAAGTTTGTAAAAAAAAAAGAATCTATTAAAATACATATCCGCATAGAGGAATACAATTTTTTGCGTCGTTTAATCAACGCCATTAATTACAGAAGAGCTACATAATATCTTCCACGTCTTATTTTGTGGTGCAATAATTATTGCCGTATGTAATAATAAATGTTTCAGAACGTAAATCTGTCTAGATGTTGTCGTGCAGATAACGGCGTAAATCAACCGAGCTTTTAATCTTCGTATATCGCGTCGTGAAGATTGATAAGAGTGACTGGTTATCGAAATTTTATTACATATAGAGGACTTCTGAGGATCAACGACTTTGACGATAATAATCATCTCTTCAGTCATACTTTAATATAATAGAGAAGTGGGACTTCGGTAAGAGATATCACAGAAAAATCGAACGAGCAGCAACAAAATGCTGAGTAAACTTATATGATTTTATTATCAAAATTTTATATATTTCATGTAAGACGATTGAATTGCGTATTCCAGCCTCTTCTATGTAGATTACGAGATTAGAATCTTTTGCAATCTTCTTAAAGTAAAAAATTGCATTATATTGCTTAAAAAAGATTTATATAAGAAAGATAATTGTTATATAAACGATTATATATATAGATCTCAATATATAATAAATATTATTAGCATATTATGATATTATCAGTTTGCATATTGCAAACTTCTTATCATTTTGCCTAGATTTTACTGTCTATAGCTACAACAAAATGATTTATTAGCGTTCCAATAAGCATCGCGTTTTAACAAACATCGCGACAAGCTGTACAAATATATCTAACGTTGAAGTCGCTATCTTCGAACTTCTTTTTATTCCGTCTTGTCGAAGACGACAAACCCCGTCGCGACTAATCATTGATCTCATTCTCAGTGCTCAGACATTCGCAAAAAGGAAAAAAAAAAAAGAAAAAGAAAAACAAAAATCCAGCATTTTCCCGAGCGTGAGATCGCATACAGGAGGATTCACAAGAGCCTGGAAATTTCCATCAGCACGTGCGCGCATACGTGCCGGAGCGATCTTGTTTGTTTCATGTGTCTGTATGCGAGCGCCAACACACACATATCCGCAAACTCCTTCTCGTAATTATTCCCGCGTAGCCTCCGCATGTTGAAGAGTGTGTTTATCGTAAGCGCACGATCGCCGGTAATCGTTCGCACGCACGCACGCAGGCACACGCACGCGTATATGAGAGCATGTAACATATATTCGCGCGCATTTTATCGCTCACGTGTGTGCGTGATCACATATGCATAAATCTTCGCACCGCATACGCTGACAAGAATATATCGCGTATCTAATATGCCGATTCGCACTCTCCGATACTATTTGTTTTCGACGCTCGTTACGTTTAAGGCGGATTGATAGTATAGGTTCAAAAACACTCTAGGCAAGAATCACATACGTTTTGATTACGATAGCAGGAAAGTATTATTAATCGATATAGATTAATCAATTTGTATTTCAAAAAATGTATTAAAGGAATATTATTTTTTTAGGAGAAATCGAAATCACGGAAGAATTCATTATTTCAGTAAACAATATTATCAGTAAATAATCTTTTTTGGCGCAAGAGTAATGCACTATTCTGAATTATATAGTCTAAATTTCTTTGTTCTAAATGCAGCATAATTAGTCATGTTCTATGAATTCCTGAATTTCTCTACTCAAATTATCGCCTAAATTCCTCTGTTCTAAATGCAGCATAATTAGTCATCTTTTATAAATTCATCTTCCACGAATTCCTCGTACATTTCCAAGAGAAAATATTAATAAGCATTACGTGCGTGTGTACGTGTATGTGTGTTATTGACCTCTCTTTCCTTCGATAGAAATTTAATTTAATTACTTAATTTATAAAATAGCAAGTTATTAAAATATTTAAAATAATATACAAATTTATATATACATATATATAATTTCTAAAACATAAATAAGATATAAGTAATATAATAAAAGCTTTTTTCTAAAATTCTCTATGGATTAAATAAAAAATAAAAAGTAGATTAATCTGTTTTATTAAAAAATAAAAACGAGGAAGGAGAGAAAAAAAGTAAATAAATTGGTCCTTCTAAAAATAAATCTCGTCTGTTAATGCATATATCTTTAACATATACTTTGGGCAGTGTATATTTCATAACATGATGAGCGGAAAAGGCTGTCTATATTGGTAATAGAAAAAATAAACTGGTTAAGAGAGTTTTCCTTGTAGACGTTGCGATCCTGCAAAGTCGACGACGTATGGTTACAAGCAGCGTTTTCTTTATACGTCGTTGATGAATCACTGTAATAGAATTAGTTCGTTCCAAAAAAACATGGAGTAAACTACGTTTTTATTTATTCTGGGACGAGTGTACGATTCCGCGAATTTAATTTCTACGTATGTCGTATAATACACATGACGGTGCATTTATTTTGCCAGTGGAACATGAGGAACTGATAAAAATGACGTCTATTTTTAAACAGAAGACTTAACATAAAGTAGTGTTATTTAAACTTGAAATCAAATTCCATAAAATGAGACAAAAATAAGAATATTATAAGATAAAAGTATATATTTAGCATTCTCCTCTTCTTAGAAAATTATAATAAGTCTTATATAATATACATTTAATTCTATTTATTCTTATCTATGTTCTTCAAACGTTGTTAATATCGAACGATCAGCAGTGTGTATAATTATCGACGCACGTGTTAATAATTCCACTTTATTTGCTCTCTTACTCACTTTGCGAACTTAATATGCACGCGTACTCAATATGAACCGTGTTCAGTGTATCGAATGTCGAACAATGGCGATTATTTAACAGTTGCTGTTTGCAGATATCGATCCTAGCCAATGGAAATCGCGGAATAGCATTAGTTTCGCGAAAGTGGTGTGATGCGTATGACTCGCGATATGACATATGTATGATTCATATACGTATCTGTATGTGTACGTCAGGGCCAATGGAAAGATTATTTTTAGTAAATAAAACGAACGTGCCATTATCTTTGCAGCAGTGGTTACGAATTTTTGACGGAGAAACGATGATTTGTATGTTTGATAAAATAATGAATAGAAAGTGATAACATATACTGTCGCATATGTCAGCAATGTTTACGCAATTATAACGAACAATAAAGGATGATTACTGCGAAGAATTCGCATTATGATTCCTTTATTTTGAAAGTGACGTGTAGCTAAATTCTAAATGCAATGATATCACTTTTATTTCACTTAAAATTAGCAGCAAACATTTTGTATATCAAAATTTGAAGTTTTATGCAATTATTAAAAATAGAAAAGCTCTTATCACATAACGATCAACACCAATTTTAATAGCAAAGGCTGCATTTTTTCTTAATTAAAAATAATCAATAAAATATATGAAAGAGAATTATTTATATTTTACTTTCAATGATTATAAAAAATATACGAAGTTGTAAATATTTTTATAAATGAAATGTATTACTCATACAACAACAACACACACACACACACACACACACACACACACACACACAAACGCATTTAGGGAATCAATCGCGATATAGTCGCGGGATTTGATTACTTCGCGTCACAATTATGTGTAGTTTAATAACTATAGAGATGTCATAATTATAAGAATGTTGAAATCACGAAAGAGACATTAATGACAGTACGCGTCGAAGTATGTAGGTTCTTCGTGTGGGAATGACACGTGTCATTTCGAGAAATCAAAAGCGCTGATAAATCAAAGATAATCCTATCAATGTGGAGAAATTTGCTGCTCGTTAACGTCTAGCATAAATTCAGAACGATATGAGCATCGCCCTATCAATTCCCGAGATATAATGTATTCGTATCTGAAACTTCTAAAAAGATACAAAGATGACTCACACATGCGCTTTCACTCTATTCTAACAAAGATAAAAACGTGCATTACCTGAAGAGTTAGTAACATTGACATTCAAGATCGGTCGGCAGTGAAAGTAAGCTCAGGAATCAAAGTGTTAAAAGTAATATCGATGATTTGTTTAAATCTCACGTTTGATATCAATGCAAATTTTTTTGCCGAAATACGAATTACGAAGAAATGAGAAAAAATATAAGGAATAAAATTTAGTTTCTTTTATAAAAGATTACATTTCGAGAATTTAATATTTTCATATTTTACGGACGTTACAGAACACTGTAAATACTTTTCATTTATATTATCAATATATTCTTTTTTTTTATATAATACATGACAGCTTTTTGATTGATTTAAGTTAAATGTATTTGTCTTTATAGACGAAATATATAAATTACGAATTGAGAAATTAATAGTTTAGAATTACAAAGTTACACTTTACGCACATATATTACTTAATTAAAATTTGTAATTATATCGTATTTTAATTATATACCTTTCATTCCTGGAAATGAAAATATGACTACACACACACACACACACAGACACACACACACACACACAGTCATATCATGTGCATGCGCATTAGAAGAAACCACGCACGTATTTGCGGGTTAAAAACGTGAATCTCGAAGGTCAAAGGTGAAAGTAATACAGGGAACGATGAAGCAGAAGAGTTGAGAGAGATAAAAGCCAGCTGAGAGAACGAGCATGGCGCCGACCGGTCGACTGACTGAATGGAACGGCGGCGCTTCGCGCATCCTTACGTAATGAGCGCGAACTCGACGCGTCGTGTCGCAGAGACTCTTAATTACCCGCCTGTCTGACTTAGAAACGCCCCGACATTCGCGTTGAATTTTCTTGTCGATCGCTAGCTGTCTGTCCTTCCCTATAAATATAAAGGATCTCGCGTTTTCATGTAATCGACCGAAAAAAATTTTTTTTTCCTCTTCGAGCCTCACGATTTCGATCAATTTTTGACGCATTAGCGTAGTTTCACGCAGTGATTTTTTTCGAGTAGATTTCGTCCAATTTTTTGACGAAACGTTTTTCAAAAATAAATTATATATTTCTTGCTGTTAAATAATAGGTTAATGATGTAAATAATTGTACATTTTTGAGAAAATTACATTCATTTTTTTCTGTTTTTTTTTTTTTTTTTTTTTTTTTTTTTTTTTTTTCCTTTCTAGAAACAGTTGTTTGCATACTTGATATGACACGCTACTGTTTAATTATATTTATTCCGACATTGCTTCAAAATAATAAATAGATTGCTCTTTCTGTCTCGCTCTCTTTCGCTCCGTCAACGTGTTCTACGTGCCTCTTCTTCCTCCTCGTCTTTAACTTATGGACGAGCGAACAAAAGAAACACGAAAGAAACGATGAGCATTTCGCTTTCCGGCCCAGAAGAGCGTGTCGCCCCTCGAAACTCTCTCGCGTCTTTTTTTTTGCAAGTTACTTGCGCATAAACGTGTGAAGCGAAAACAAGCCGCGTTATAAGAAAAGTATGAAAGATTGCATGCAAATTTCAGGCCGGCAGCACTTTTGATACTTGAAGCATCTAAGAAATCTCGCGGTTTCTCCGAATCATAGCTCGTAGAAGAAAGATCAAAGAAGAATAACCGTGATTTTAATGTCAAACTGTTTATAGAGCTTTTGAGTTGAACAAAATTAGAGAACTTGATGTCAACAATTAGATGCAAAGTTTTACAAAAATAAATTATATATTTCTTGCTGTTAAATAATAGGTTAATGATGTAAATAATTTTACCTACTGCTCTTCTGGTGTCCAGATGTTGATTTTGTGACACACAATAGCGGCTTTCGAAAAACATCGTGATTTGTATTCGCCAATAAGAGAAGCGCGGCTTTCCACTCTACTTCCTTCGTAAACCTTGTGCGGTGTACGCGTATGAGACTAACTGATCAGAGTACGACTGCAGAATGAATAAAATAGCAATATGAATCAGACTCGAGAGCTACGAGAGTCGTAAAGAAACCACACACACGGAAACCGGAATGCGCCGCGGCTGCAACAATGCAACTTCGCACACTTCGCGCAATTATGCCTGCGCGCGAGCGTGTCGTATGCACAATAGCGAAAAGTGAAAGTACGTATATATGTATATGTATATGTATATACATATATGTATATATGTATAGTGTGAACTTTAATTTCTTTTTTTTCCCCCGGGGGAAAACTCTTCTAGGATCGAAGGCGAAGTGAAAGAAGCGAGAAAACGATTAGGAAACCCGAGATGTCAATTGAATTGTATTTCTAATTTTTATCCAGATAATCAGGATATATACGTTATATATATAGACGTCTCGAATATGTAACTATATATTGCATGCACCATGTGAAAAAAAAATCACATAAAGATTGCGCCGGCGAATTACCCGTGATAACAATGAGGATTAGAATTGCAATTATCTCGTGCGCTCAATTATCACTATAATAAAACAGTGAAAGCACCTAATGAGCGAATATTTTCGCCGAAAGCGAGCGTGAATCACATTCGATTGGTCATTTGATGATAACGCTTCTCTGAATATATACGACTCCGTTTATTTTTAGCAACTATATTACTTACATTTCTTCTTACATTAGTTTATTCGACAATGGTACGTTATAGTTACGTCGAAAGACAAAGTGGCTTGTAAATTACAATAGATGTATAAAAAATTATTTTTCTCTAGAATTTTTTTAGAATAAAAGAAAATTTTTTTCACAAGTCAATATTTATATGGATATTTTATACACACGGAACAGAGCTAACAAACAACAATAATGTATCATCGCCACTATCGTACCATATTACAGACTTTCCTCTTCGATCTAGAAACGCGCGAGTGCGCTCACCAGCAAAGTATAGTCGCGATTCAGCGGCTTTCCGCGAACTTTCCACGTGACGGCGTCCGCAATCGTCGCGGAGCTGTGCGTTTCACGGAAGCGCTTTCATTATATCTATTTGAATTAGAGAACTACCGGCTCTCTTCACGCGGCGGTTTTCACATTTCGGTCACGATTCACTCGACGCGCCGTTTTTTCCTTCATACGCCGGGTGTAAAACGTTGACGGTAAACGCGCGAGCAAAGTAGTCGCGTCTCGTGAAGAGATCGCGTAAAGAAACTCTGACCGACACGAATAAGCGGAGTGCATTGTACCGTTATTGCGGAACAAAAAAAAGCAAGGGAACCGAAAATTGGAAAAGCGAGCGTGCATTTTTTTTTAAACGCGCCCTTTTAAAAGAAGCAGGTATCGCTGCAACATAAAACGAGAAAACAGTATACAAGAGAAAAAAACGTTAAAATAGAGATCTTTTTGTAGCGGTACATAGTCGGAATAATCGGAATGATAAAGTTCCGGTACGAGTATCACACATACTTCTGAAGATTTTATTGCTGATTTAGCACACTTTATTCGGCATCTTCTAGCTTATCCGCAGAAAATCTAACGTAGCAACGTTTGATATTTCCGTGTTACATTGTACAGCAGAACGTAAAGCTAGTAAAGAGGATAATAAATTGACGGACTTGTCTAGTGTGTATGTTGCAGTTTTAGCTTAAGATAATCTACGCTATGCACTTCAACGAACGTAAATTGATTTTTCTATATTCTTTATTTCCTAGAGATTATTAATATCACATTCTCTTTTAATTCTGATCTTTTTTTTATAATATTCATACTAAAATTTATTTTCGAGGAAGAGACTTGGATACTGTCCGATTTTTATTAAACTCAATAACTTAGAATATTAATAAAGGATGAAAAGATGTAAAAAAATAAAAAAATAAAAACAGAACCATAAGAATAATAGGAAACCATATCCGAATTTTTTGTTCAAATGAGAAAGTAACAGCTTTATATCCTTACATAAAATACGCATAAAAATTGCATAATAGTTGTGAAGAAACGTGGTGATTTAGAATGATTTAGAAGCAAATACACATTACGTACCAGCTCTCAGCTCTTTTTACAATCAGCGATGAGGATGAAATTTTCAGATTATTAAAACCTTTTTGAAACAGGCATTTTATTATGAATCACACAAAACAACACAGACAAACTATTGCAGATTGTAGCGGTTGTTGACATTGTCATCATGAATCAGTCACGGTTCAGTCGGTCACGACTGCGTGCATACGAATTTGCACGTGTAGAGCAATTTGCATGTGTAGGATATTCTCTGTCAGTGAAGCCATTTGCGAAATATGTTGCAGTTATACGGGCAGATGATATACAATCGTCGAAAGATCATATTTCACGAGGAAACAATACGCGCGATTCCATTAAATTGCGCCGCTATAAAAACAACAACTCTTTAAAAGTCTACGACGAAATTCGTGTTTTTGTGCTACATTTTCGACGATATACAATCAATAACAAAAAAACTACAACAAATTTCATGATATTTTGCGGATCATCAATTATTTTTCGCTCGATTCGTAGAATTCTACGGTTGGGGACATATACGCTAAGTATATTTGCACAATACGAAAAAATCGATATATTAATCTCTAGTCTAAAATACAATTATATAATCTAGTAGAAAGTAATTTTTCAGGACGTTCAAGAACGTGAGGTAGGATGCGGATTCGAAGAGTAGCAATTTTCAGAAAGTCATAACTTCTGACATTCGTACATGATAGGCGATTTTGCATATTCCGTCGAGATTTGTTTCGTGGTTCAAAGAGGTCGTCATAAATTTATGTTAGCGGAAATTTGTAATCACATCGTGCCACGTATATTTCCCGAGAATTACTGTATACGGTCGACAATGTGCGGATGCCAGTCAGCGCCACACAGTCGCGGTTGAATAATAATCGCGGAACCGGTGACATTTCTTCCTTCGCGCGCGTGGATAAGGTTTAATTGCTCGTGAAATGCATCACGCGTGATTCAGACTTGTTTCGTGCTAATGACTTCAAGCGTATTAAATCGATGCGCATATACAGGGAAGGGAGAGACTATAATTTAAGATGCTCTCAGCTAAGCTCAACTAAGGGTTGCGCCCTGTGCAATCCCATCGGCGCACTTATTTCTTCGCCTCGCAATTAGCGAGAAAAACGGACACGGTACGTTCGTTACACGTTCCGCCGTTTTTCCCATGACTCGTCATTAAGTGGATGAAATAATAAAAGTGTCGAGAAAAACGGCGTCTTCCTGTAACTGCGTTACTGAGTCGAGAAAAATTTTTCATCTAAATTTGATTTAACTTTATCGAATATTCGCATAAATGTCAGAAGTTTAATTTTATTTCATTGATACGATAAAATTAAGTTTTATGCGAAACAAATTAGAGGATGATATTAAATAATAGTGTAAATATTCTCCGATACTTCTTATTTAATTTTCTTGTAAGTGTATAGGTACTAAAAACTTTATTAATCATTAAATTAAACGTTAATCCACATCGTTCAAAAATTATACCAATAACTATATAATACAATATAATAAATGAATTTAAGAAGTATATCTTTCATCGCTATTTTATTTAAGTGAAAACATGCGCGGCTATTAGAAGTTTAATTGCAGTCGTACTATTAAATACAGCATTAATTGAAAGTAATTGTAAATGGGCAACATAAGATAAATTAGAAGGAAGTGTGAGGCGTTCGATTTAATATATCATCGAGAGCTAGTACAGATAGTAAAGATTTAATTTACCTTTATCCTAACATAACGCCGATTAAAAAATAGAAGTGATTATGCAATCGATGTATAAACAAGAATAAAATAGGACAAAACAGAGAGTGATATGCATAATACATAAATCGCGACCATCCTCGTCGTGAATCGCCAGTGAATTCAATTAGTCTCCGCGAGATCGTGTCGCATGTAAATTAATCGGGAATTAAACGGCAACATTTGCGCGACATATTGGAATATATTCGTGTGCAACTTGCGTATAAATAAGAAACGAGCACTTTTTCTCTCTCTTCTCAATCTCGAAGAAGTTTGTCAGTTCGCGGTAAAAACAAGTGCGGCAAAATAATACAATGATTCGACGCAATGAGGTGTTGATCGAAGTGCCGATGTCGCAAAATTTAAATAACTCGGCGGACCACACGGGGAGGCTGTGACAGCTAATATACACGACGAGCCGCTGACGTTATCAGAATCACTTTTGATGAGCGAACAAGCAACGAAAGCAGATGACGCGACTTACGTCCGCATTCATACATCTATTCGAGGACCAAAGCGATATGACTCACATTTAACTCGATCTTAATGCAATTGCAATAACTAAAAATCGTTCAGAAATTATTTGTACATATAATACGATATATAAATAGATATATAAAAAAATATAATTATATAAATATCTCGAATTTTCAAAACTTGCAGTTATGTCGGCAGAAATATACTAATTAAAGATGCAATTAAATAAATAAATATATTGAAATCCAATTGAAATTATACCACAAAAAAAATTGTTACACAATGGATGGCCGTCAATTAACGGACAAAAGCACGCGTCGGGCGTAAAACCGCGCGCGCGGTTCAAGAACGGGAGCGGCGAGAAACACGCGCGGATGATATATGGATATACTAAAATACGTGCGTATATATATATATATATATATATGTGTGTGTGTGTGTGTGTGTGTGTGTGTGTGTGTGTGTGTGTGTGTGTGTGCGCGCGCGCGCGCGAAGGCCCCGACTGCTCGTAAAATAAGACGCGTGATTCAGGCGTCGGTCGGCCGCGTGACCGCGAAGACTTTTTTGCGTATAAAAACGCGCGCGGCCCGCACACGTGCGTTTACGAGCGATGCACGTCCGCGCCAATGCACGCGTGTGCGTGCACGTTTACAGTCGCGAAGAAGTCCTGCGCTGTTTTCATGCCACCGGCTCTCCCCGGGTTTCTTTGTCTCTCGCGTCTCTCGCTGCTTCTTTTTCCTCTCCTCCCGCCTTCCTCCTCGTGACCCAACGCTCTAGCCTCCACACACTCTTGTACTCTCTTTCCTGCTTTGCTCTTTTCTTCGCAGAAGGGAAGAAAGAACGTGGGAGACTTTCGGCTCGCTCTCCGCATTTTATCATTCGAATGTCGACGATTCGCGATTCTTATGCGATCGGGTTAGTTCACTCGGAAATACAACCGATGATAAAGTTATTCTGAGAATTACTTGCGCGGCTTTCAAATGACTCCACATATTTCTTTGATGCGTGATTTTACGTAAGAGAGAGATTGAACATTTTATGCATTAAACTATTCTTATTGCACAATTCTAAAATAAATTCTCAAATCTATAATTTTGATAATAATATACAATAAGACCTATAGGTAGTAAATAGAAAATTTATAGAGAGAAATTATATGTATATAATTGAAATTCAATAAAATATGATTGAGATATATGATTGTAATCACACACGCACACATACAATGATTTAAAATACTTTTAATAATATCGGATGATTTATAACCCAACAAAGAAAAATTACTCTCATGTATAAAGATTTAGGACAAAATTTGTACAAAATTCTATTTAAAAATTTTGTTGGATAGCAAATAAGATCTCCAAAAAAACTCGTTCTAGCAGATAAAAAAAATCTTAATGCCGATACGTGTAACAGCAAAGCCTACATGTAAGGCAGTTTCAATTATTTCCGAAGGTCTTCCGCGACAGAAAAATGATCGAGTTAGCATATCGCTGGTATCACGGAATGAGAATTAACGGTAATATACAGCGTTTCCGGCATTGGAACGAACCGTGGAAAATACGTGACTGTGGTCACGTGCGATTCTGTATCGTAACTTTCAACGTACGCTCATCTCGAAAATAAACTGCGAATGTAGACAATTATTTCGCCGAGGGCATTACATCGATATATTTCCGTTTCATTTTAAAAGGTATGTGTTATTTCGTTCTTTATTACCTGCTGAATTAATGACGCTTTGAGCGCAATAACTGGGATTAAATCTTTGCTTTTATACTCGTGAAAGGAAATGTACCTTTTTATTCGTGCATAAATCAAGTCGCAAAGCAACTTACACGATGCACTTAAAGATACAGAATTATAGACGTGAATTAATGGCAATGTGTTACTTGTAGCACAATTTATTATCTTTCCTCATAATTTTTAGAAAATTAATTTTTTAAATGTATTTTTATTTATCAGCCATGTGCGAGTACTACTGGCCGAAAACTAATTCTATTCAAAAATAATTTGATTCAACATTATTTTATTTTTTTTCAAAGTAACAATCTCTATGTCCGGATTAATTTAGATAATTGAGTAATAATTAATTTCTATGATAACAACTACTGTGCAGCTATTTTCATGCCTAAATTAAATAACGCCTAAGATGTAAATTTAATTAATGGAATTCATTGATGATCTACGATTGCATTACATTTAGCAAAGCTAATTCACGCTAGTCATGTCTCGCATACACAATATCTTATCGATTTTTCGCTAACAAGTTTGCGATTTCACGCAACCGTCTAATTTTCAATTGTCATTCGAATATCAATCGATTCGAGCATCAATTGTTGCATCATAAGCGTGCACCATGCGATAGCATCGCCGTAATAATCGCAGTCAATACACGAATAGCTTTAGGATTACCGTCTTATCTTTTGTTACGCGTGTCACCTTAAAAACGATCGTAAAAAATATTGTACGATTACCGTACGATCGTAAAAATATTGTACGAAAATATGTTATACATTATTTTTAAACCGGTTTTTAAATATAGTTTTTAAACCGTAATGTATGTTTTAATTCTTCCGATATTTCTACAACTTTATCGAAATAACAGCTAATTAGAAAATATTGAGCTCTGTTTGAATAAAACAAACCACGTAATTATTAATCTTATCGTATCTTTCACTGTGGAATCATTTTTAAATAATTTCAAATCTGCGTTATAAGTTAAAGGCAAGAAAAACGTATCGCGTCTCAATTTCAATCGAAATTAAAGACAGCAGCAAATACATTACAGCGGGAAATATGAGCACTCGTCGAATCGCCGGAATTGCTCAGCAATTTACTTGGCTCAACCAAAAGAAGTCGATTCAGGTGAACGATAGCTGCAACGAAGTCTAATATAGCAAAGGTCATGAATATTCGCGCGAACGGTCTCGTATAATTTATCATTTATCATATCTTAATGTTATAGCTCGGTGGCGGAGAAAATAAATCACATCGATAAACGCGACGCTTTCGGAAAAATAATAGCGCACAAAATGAGCATGCGCAGAGATTTACAACTAGCAACTTTAATCAAGAAGAAAGTATGACGGATGCAAGGAAATTTCTCTGAGGTGGAAATTTTTTTTCGAATCTTAATTGAGATGCGTCTGATTCTTGTGCGTGGTTAGCTTAATTTATCGTGACGTTAAGATAAAAAAAAAAATCATACAACAGTAATAAATTTTAATTAAATATCTTCGACTCGACACGTAATTTAAATTAATGGCATGCTATACGTGGCCTAAATTTGTATATGCTTTAGACTATTTTTATATTTCATTTTTATAATTCGTCAAATTCCTGCATTGTCTAAGGCAACCCTTAAAGTATAATTTTTTTATATATCGCACTAATAACATTTAAATTCAATATATTTTTAAAATAATCGATAAAAATTCAAAAAAGTAACTAATTGCAATTCTAGAACCTAAAAAATTAAAATATAAAATTTAAAAAATTAAATAATAAATTATATATATATATGTCTTACATTATCTCGATAGTTCCCTTTTTTTGCTCCATTAAAAAGAATGATTTTATATCCTTCGCTTACAAGACAGCGACAATGCGATAATTAGCTACGATTCGTTAAAGACGTTAATATCTTTTTTTCTACTTTTTTCGCACTTTTATGATATCAACTATACGAACAAATGCAATCGACATACCTCGCTCACCATGTGCGAGCGGAAACAGAACCGCCCGCGGAAAACCGGTCCCTCATTTTTTCCAGAGCGTGACGATGTCTGGAGCTACCGAAACCCGGATTGGAAACTACCAGAATCATCGCGTAAATCAAGCGTGAAAGTGAAATCGAGAGCCGCGAAGTAGACGCTCCCTGGCACTCTCGCTTTCTCTCGTGCGAGGCAGGGAGAAGAGAGAGAGAGAGAGAGAGAGAGAGTGAGAGAGAGAGAGAGAGAGAGAGAGAGAGAGAGAGAGAGAGAGAGAGAGAGTGTGTGAGAGAGGGAGAGAGAGAGAGAGAGAGAGAGAGAGAGAGAGAGAGAGAAGAAAAAAATTTTATTCTTTGAAATTAAATATAAAAAATTAATGTTCTCTAAATAAAAAAAATCTAAAATTTTTTGTTATGTCAAAATATAATTGATTTTATTTTTATCGACTTACATTACTTGATTCTCCGCTCTAAGGCTGGATATTTTTCGATTATATAATCTGTTATTGCATGTAACGCGAAAATTGATTAACCTTACGCAACGATGACAATACTGACGTAAACACGAGACGTTCGATGTGGTGTAATTTCCTGAGATTATCTCAAAGGGGGATCGCGAAAGGTTAAGCTAGCATAGCATAGTTCAAAAAGCATCGATGAAGGCGAGCAGTGCGGAAAGTGCAAGGTGCGCGGAAATGGCTCGTGTCCTTCCCCCTGCGTGTCTTTTGTGCTTGCCAGTCTTTTTCATGAATACGGGAAAGGGACTGGCTTTTAATGCGACAAGAACCCGTTGCACAGTTCTGCCATTCACATAGCCATTCACAAATTTACGATGAAAAATAACGAATAAATCGTTTCGTAATACGGTCCTTTTTAATAAATGTCTTAACAGATCTAAAATGAACAAAGAAAACATCTCTGTTTAATAGAGATATTAATAACGATTTTTAAATTATATTAATCAAATAAATTTTGAAATTTTTTCGATAATGCATACTCATTTGAAGATTTTTGAATGAAAATTGTGTGAATATTTGAAATATATATGGAGTAGATTTATACAAAATGTGTAGCACACACAAGGATTGAGATTTCTATAGATTGTCGCTTTGACATATCGCACTTTAAGCGAATGTAAACATTGAAAACATTGCGCTTAAAGTGTTTAATTAAATCTTTACAAAACCATACAAATAAAACTAATTTTTTAAATTTTAATTCTTCTTCGGTGTGTGTCTAGTGACATAATAATCGTAATTACACAATATTTTAATTACAATTATCGAACTTCTATCACTATCTAAACTCTTGCTTGTAACGTTCTTCGCTCATTTTTGCATCGTGAGAAGTCGAGAACGAAAACAGCCATATTTCGTCAACCACATAAAAGATTGGGATCGCACCAAAATCCCTGCGCAAAAACTGGCCGAACCTGCCGGATTACACAAAGCCTCGCGAAAAAGCAGTTTCAGAAATCGATGCAACGAGTTGCAGAAGAACGGACGAGTCGTCGCGTTATCCTTTTGTGATGGCATGTACAGCAGGTCTTTTCAAAAATATGGGAAAATTTGTCGGGTCGAAGGGAAGTACAAAAGAGCGGGGAGCCCCTGATACGTGCTACGCCAATGATGCCGAGGCCGAGAGTCCGGGAGGTACAGGAGGGGAACAGGCAGAGCAGCGCACAAAGAGGGATTCCCCCCCCCCTCCGCCCCGCCGATATCCCACGTTCTTCCTCCCATCCCTTCATTCTCTCGGTCACTCCTTCTTTAGCACCGGCGGCAAACCTGAAGCAACAGGTTCCTACGCCCCTTCTTCGTGGCTCGCGTTCACCGAGCGGCTTTTTGTTGCCCGTTGCCGATGTATACGTCGCACGTTCGGGGCGAGGTTTCCGCTTTTAGAAAAATTCAGAGGATTCTGTTGACGCACGTCTCTGCTTCGGGCAGCAAATCTCGCGAAAAGATGCCAAAAGAGTTTGAGACAGACTAATTTGCGAGAATCGGAGAACTCTCCCGTTCTCGTATTCACGAGAAACAAAATATACGCAGCTTTAATAATCTCGAATCTGTTTTTGTCCTGGACTCTGCTCTGGGGATTAAAATAATCATAATTTTATGTATGTCATTATTTTGATTCTATTATTTTATATTATTGCTCTTATTGTTAGTTATACTTTCAAAATGTAATCCATTTTGTATGATAGTTTGACTAAGAAATGCTTCCTAATTGCTACTATAGTGATTTTCTATTACACGGCATCAATCATATCATAACGCGATGAGCATGTTATTTATTTGTTATGAGATCTACCCGCTATTTATTTAATTTTTCACCTGTATTGCAAATTTCTGCTTTAATTTTTTATTTCTATGACTCAATTCTACAGCATTTGTTTTGAATGTATATATAATAACTGATTCAGAGTAAAGAATTCATCATGTCGTTCGGTGTATTCCGTTAAGTACTAATTAACATGCGCTAATTGATGCAAATATACAGAATAGGAATTTATAAGGAAGGTGAATTTTTTAGCGGAGAAACCCATGACGAGAGTCATGTCGGTCCATTACACTGAAATTTCCACATTTCGCGATGATCCACGTTAATTTTTGACTGCGTTCGCGCTCGAATATCGAAAGTCGAAAGTCCACCCGATCGAACGAGTTTCGAAACTGAGCCGAGGAGAAATTGCCGAGGAAAGTTACGTGCGGTTATCGTTCAAAGGAGAGAAAAAGGAGAGATGTGCGTTTCCGCAGCGAAATACACATCGCGTGGTTGAAAGGAAAAACGAAATCGAAAAACCATGATTGCGACAATTATTTTCCAAAAACACATATTTAATCATGTGTTTAGTCATTAATGATAGATCTCACAACGCGGCACTAAAAATCGGAAATTGCGAGAGTCAAATCAGAAAAATATTTATAATTTTTGAAGTTATATATGTATATAAAAGTAATATAAGTATATATAAGTAATATATATATATATATATATATATATATATATTGAGTAATCATACATCTCTTATAATAGCAAAAAACGGAATTGCGAAACTAGGATAATTTCGATGAGATAAATTCTCGACATTGCGTGTACATGGAAAAATATAGCTTACGCTAATTGACGTATTTTCATTATCGCAAATAAATAAGAAGATTATTTTCACGTATTTATAGTACGTATCACGATTTGTGATTTCGTCGAGATTATACAGGCTATCATTCATTGGCAAAGGTCGGCAACAACGTCGCAATCACTCACGCGATAATTATTTCCGAAACGGATTTTTTTTCCACTCCCTCTCTTTAGAATTTACGTACGTTTAACCGCATTCGCATGATAGTAAGACGGGAAATGACAAGTGAGCCACCTCGCGCAGCGGTAGACTCATACCGGAAATCGTACGATACACGCGTGCTCGCGCGACATGCATAATTACACGACGAATGCGCGTAGCGACATATGCGGGCATACTTTTAGAAATAATGAAATTGATATGTGAGATTGTTGCGCGAACCTGATGTTCTTGGTTTCTTCTGTTTTGCGTACTTACACGAGGTATTCGCGAGAATCACCGGATATCCTCACGATCACAAATAAAGCTAAGAAAGGCACAGCGGTCGTTTCTTTGTTGAAAGATCGAAAATTTTATGCCAAATGTGCGCCTGCCACCAATCGATTTCTCGCATATGCGTTTGTACACTGATTGAAAGGAAAAATACCAAAGTATCATCGTTTCATACGCTTAATCTTTCGATCAGTATCGCTTACAAACACGATAACGCATAGACGATACCGCATTGTACATATACGCAGAAAAAGTGGCGGTTTCGCAATATTTCTGCGTGAAGCAACCGCGTATCCTTGTATTATTCCCCATAATGGACAAGCGAAGGATAAACAACAGATGAAAATGATATTTACAGAGAGATCGCAATCGTTCCTTTCGTAATATAGGTTGTATTCTCCAATAATTGAATATTAATTAAATGGCATACATATATGTATGAGACGCGTTTAGAATTATTGTAATTTTTTTCTTATTCACGCTTATCGTGTTTTTATTCATTTAAATCTACATGTGACATTAAATTAAATTTAAATTGGATTTATTCTATCATTCTTTTATTCAATTTTTTTACTTCACGAAATAAAAATTTGTATAAAGATAAACACATAATTATATATAAATGTCAATTTCTTTGTAAATATATATAAATAACCCATATATTTTATATCTACAAAATTGAAACGATCGTTACATTTAGTAATATCACAGTACAAGGACGAGATTTGATATCTTTCTAGTGTATAAAAATTTCTGGTTTTGAATATATCAAAATAACGGCAAAATAAACCGACATTGGTCGTAATCTCGTCTAACTTTATATAGAATGTGTCTTAATAATTATGAAAACATACCACGAGAGAATATTGATAAGATCATCTTATTGTACGCGTTTCGTACAATAGACAGCGCGAACAATCCTTAAGGTCACGTAAAAAATCTATAAATACACACAAAACACAGTACAAATATATAAAAACCAGCTGTCTCATCCGTTCGACACGTGAAACTCGAGAATAAATAAAACATTAGGATACAATTTCAATAGACTGTCTATGACGTAGTTTCAGAAAAGCTATTTGCAATATAAAAAGCGATGATTTTGTGCTCAACTTGAGTGTTTGATACAAATAATATTTTATTTTCAATTATGTAAATTGGACAGTATCAAAGCCTACATGTTACACATGTATATATACTCGAAATATTTAACATTTATAAATGCTTAGAAATCTCACATATATATTTAGTGAAAAGATTGCCGGTTGTATTAAAAAGGAATAGCAACATTTTGATTTTAGATAATAATGCACGCATTGTTGTTGTCTCATATCAGATTATTCTTTCCCTTTCATCAGCAAAATTATAGTTAACGAATACAGCTCATACTGTTCATTAACGATGTATGTACATATTTACTTTTCTCTGCCAGGAAATCCAAGACTCTAACATCTTTATGCTCGTTTCTATTAAAACGTGTATACTAGAGTTTTTCCGACTAAATATTCATATACATTTGCTGGAGCGCTCGAGAGAGGAACACTGTACCAAAACGCATAACAAATACGTCTCTGTCTCTATTGCACTCTGTCATACTACGACGCAATCGAGCATACGTGCGGTCGGAACGAAATGGCGAGAGCGAGAATGCATTTGTTAATCCAACACATGCACCAACACACGCACGCGAGCAAGCGGTACCATCAAGTACCAGCAATATTCCGTGCGCGAAGAATAACGTGTGAATTTCCGCTGACACGTGTCAGACGCATCTCCTCGCGAGAGAGAATCGATAAAATATGAAAATTAAACACTTCTGACGTAAAATACTTGCAATTATTAAAAGAATTTCCCAGAAATTACAATGAAAAAAAAAAAGATTATCGAAATAGTAGCTTATAAATAAATTGAATTATAAATTAATTGATGATGATTAATAAATAAATTGATCTCCGGAGAAAATGTATATTTAAATCAATATTAAATCTCAATAGTATATATATATATAGAAATGCAATTATTACATAAAGATCTGTGTAATAATTGTATTTGTAATATATTGGTATGGTTTGAATTATTTATCCCATATTTCAATCTTGATCCTGTATTGCATTATATAATATTTGGATTGGCTATTCTTAGAAAAATACAATTACTAATTAACATCTTATATTTTGCCGAAAAACTAAATAATGTGAAATATTATATGAGCAAATAATCGTATAATCAGTATAAAACATATTTAAAAAAAAAATAAAAAATGCCTTGTCATTAATTTAATTAATATAACGAAGTATCGTGAGACACGTGTTAGATTAAACTATGACTCACGTATTTTTAATCTTATGTATTTTTAATCAAAGAGTAGAAACGGCACAGTAGCTTTCGTTAAATTAGACTTCTTTTTTATAGTGAAACAATGGATGCATTATGGAATTAATTGCTCTTTGAAGCAATTAATATTAATTCAATATTATTTATCGATTTTGGCAATCAAATCGGAATA
Source organism: Lasius fuliginosus (assembly GCA_949152495.1). NCBI lineage: Eukaryota > Metazoa > Arthropoda > Insecta > Hymenoptera > Formicidae > Lasius > Lasius fuliginosus. The sequence goes on along the minus strand of OX424446.1, from coordinate 3,330,368 downwards.
ATTAATTGAAATGCGTTTTACTAAAGCGAGTGTGTTTAAAGGAATTCTCAGATAATTCATTTATTTTTGTTGATTTAAACATTGACAATTTATCAACATATTGATAAATTAATACGTATTAATTAATACATATTGATTAATTAAAAATAGAAAAACAGCAATGTTTGGATAATTAAATGAGCCTGGCATTAAGAGTTATCACACGAATCGTTCGATATTTGTCATCGGACTTTTAATGATATTAAAGTATTCCATTAAAGTTCCATTCCGCGTTTCTTCTTAAATCCAACGCGCGTGAGACTCGCTCGCGTCACACAGAGAAACTCACGTCGGAGGAGAAACCAAAGAGAGTGTTGTGCCTAGTTCTCTCTAAGGTGAGAGTCTCTCTCGCTTGACTCGCGCGACAAGCCTTTTATTTACGTCGTACGAGAACGTGCGATCGTTCCGTCTATCCGCGTGATGAAGGCCCCTCGATCTATCGGCGCGAAATGGAGAATACGCGTGAATGGCGACGATTACTATTAATACATTCGACTGATATCTCGCTGAATTATATAGCGTTATTAACATAAGTAATTTTTTATAACTTTATTCAAATCAAGATCAATTTATATATGTACACTAGATTCTAGGTGAAAATTTAAGTCAAAAATGTAAAGTGTACATACATATGTCAAAATTTTGTATTCCTTTTTGCATCTCTAACAGATTCGATTTAATCATATCCAAAATAATCGAAAACCTTTACAATTGACGAGGGAAAAAAATTTGGAAATATATCGCTGTATCATATCGTGCTACAATTTGAATCAAGATGAAGATAACGCGGATATTGATGAAAAAATATTGATATTTCTCAAGATTGTGCAAGATATATAATTTATTAGTAGAGTTATTATTATTGTTATTCAATACAAATAACGATAATATAATATCGTAGTATCAACCATCTTATTGTTTTAGTTATTTATATTATTGTAAATTTCTATGACAGTCTTTAATGTGTGCCAGTGTACACTAGTGCATCCAACTGAATTTACTATAAGAGATTATTGTTAATAAACTGATAAGTGAGAAGTTTAAAATACAATAAATTGGAGAGAATTTGTAATTAAAATATGCCATCTATTGATTTTCTCTCTATAAGCAATTATTTCAATAACAGTTTTCCGTGAAATATGTATCAATATTTCATTAGTATTTGTGCGTAGAGTTGAACGAATGAATTCTTTTAATCATCTTTTAGTCATCTCCATGCCCGATGTTTTTTCCGCTCATATGCTTACGTTATCTCGATTTGTAACCTTGTTCCGGTATCTCGTGCGAAATCTCGATTCAGGGAATTGCGCTGCATCGCGATGTCGTTTGCCGCATTCTCGGAAATATCGGAAATGCGAATGTAATGGTAATGTAGAAATGAGATTTAATCTGCTAGCATACAAAGAAAAGCCGTCCCGAAACGATACGATCGAGGATTGTAATGTCCTCCTGACGTCACACACGGCGTTACATATTTTCGATCGTATCTTGTAAATAATTCCTGGGGAATGTGCGATCGTAGTCGCGCATATCTGATTTATCTTGCTTTGTGTTTATATATATATATATAAAAGGAAAAACAAATGACAAACGCTCACACACACACACACACACACACACACACACACACACACGAAACACGCAAATATTCAAAATATAATAAGCGTCGCGATTCGTAATTACATGCGAATCGAGAAATGAATGGATTGATTGGCCTTTTGATTTCAGACAGAAAAAAAACTTATGTAGTGCATTTACGTACATGCATACATCTGATAAAATTTTACTACTTTGAGAGAAATAAATTATATTAATCCTCAAATAATATTATAACAAATTATGGTATCGGAAATCTCATTTTAAAATTCGTTATGAAAACGATTTTATACTTTGTAGTTTTCAAATTGCAGAACAAAGATGAATTGTATATAGCGAGCGAACGAAAACAACAAAGTAATAGCGCGCAAATGTCAAAAAAATATCAAGTTTATTTAATTAAAACTTTTATAATATATATGTATATTACTTCAGCAAATCGGACTGTGAACGTAAACGAACGTGTTCAAGTTCGTCGAAATTTTGTATTTTTTGTTCCTTCAAAATGTGTACCTATCTACCTGTGGATATCCGGTTGTGAATCTGTCTTTGAAAAGTAGCAGGTAGGCGGGGATAAAGCAAGAAAAGGTAAGGGATAAAGAAAAATTTCGGAGAAATTTAGGTAGAGAACTTGTACAGTTATAGCCCGTGGAATATTCCATAATACCGTTCGAGGTTTCACTTATTTTTTTTAGCAACACAGGATTAAAGTGTAGCAAACCATCTCATCTCGTCTATCGTATCTTTTGCGTGTCACGTATATATATATATACAGCTTTAAATATTTATATAATTCCAAAATAATTCACAGGAAACTCGACTTGCTGAGGCGATTTATTTGCGAATATTTTCGATAATCAAACTTCTAGAAAAATAGATTGTATTTAGATAAGGTACGCGACAATGACGCGTAAAAATATGCCAATCGCTATACTGAATCTTACCTTAAAAAGATGCTCGCTGCACTCGAACATGGGAGTACTCATGACGGCAGTCGACATGTTCCTCGATTTCGCACAAAAAAACACTGTGTGATCTTGAAGTTCTTCCCTCTCTCTTCCAATCCTTCTTCCTTTTTCTCTCGTCCTTCACAGTGGGGGGGGGGGGGGGGGGCGAAAAGTTTAGCAGCGGCGTCGAGGACTCGCGGCTAAAGGAAACTTTTCTCAGGAGAACACAATAAAACTGCCACTCCGACCGTATGCGTCGTTATACGATGCTGCTGTAGCTCGCATCGAAAGCACCCACGAAAACGTAAAAAAAAAAAGAAAAAAGACAGTACGTGTCGCGATCGACACGTGTATCGATATGATATCGTTGCTAATAAAAACGCGGGCGAGACGGAGAAGGACGCGCGCGCGCGCGAGGGAAATATGAAGAACGCAAAAACGATTCGTGTTTCCTGGCACGAATCAACCGGCTCTTCGTAGATCGACAACACAGTGATGTTATATACTCGTCCTCTCGTAAGATATGTCGTTGTTGTCGCCAACCGTCGCGCGTACAATGCTTCTCAGTCTCCGTGTTACTGAACTTGAACTTGGCACTTTCTTTCGACGCGAGTACTCGGTTCTCTCGGTGAGAATATTTATTGAGGGGGATTATATATGCGTCCGATCTATCCGCTTTAATGTTTACAGGAGAGCCTCCCAAAACTGACTGAGACTACCGATGACCGAGAGTTGCCGCTTGTGCTCCGGCGAGCGAGCTAGTGAGCATGCAGACGGGTGCTCCGTAATGCCGACGCGCCGACCAATCACGTTGCGTCTCACGTATCACGTAGAGGGGGCTCCTCGACGTGGCAACCGTGCGCGCGTGCGCCTCTTGCAAACGCGTTCCCTCGGCTCACGTGAAGTTGTCCTCTGTCGGCACATCGGCTTTCCGAGTGTCGCAACGTGCATGTTTTTGCGGTCTCCAATGGTAGCAGTTCGAATTTCCTATTGGGCAGATTTGGAGGGTAGATTCGGGGTGGTGTCGCATCCCCCGGCACGCTTACTCACAAAATGCAGGGTGCGATACAGGCGATGGACGGCGCATGGCTTTATGGAATATAAAGTAACCTTTTTTTCCATAAATTACTTCGCTTTCTCTCTCTCTCTCTCTCTCTTTTGGTTCTTTTTTAATATTAATTAATGGAAATAGGCTTAAAATCACTCAGCCTTTTTACACATATATTATAAATGTTCCGGGAGAATAGATTCGAGCTGAATGTAGCTAATGGAATTGTTATTATTTGATATAACTATTCTAGAGTTTCAACGGCTCGACAAATTGAACGCATTTCAACGGTCAAACACAACAGCATGAAGTATTAGTTTTATCTGCTCGAGATCAATCGCAAATTCTAAGCAGTAATTGTCTACGTTTGTTGCGACTTTTTTTTATTATCTATCTCCGTTACGATTTTACAATTGCAAACATATAATAGCAATCATTTGTAATTTTATAATAACCGATTCTCTCTCTCTCTCTCTCTCTCTCTCTCTCTCTCTCTCTCTCTCTCATTCATTCGAGCCTGGCATGGAAGTTGTTAGAGATAAATTAATTTAATTAACGACGTATTGCGATATGAAAATTTATTTTAATCTCTTTCTAACGAGAAAGAGGGGAGAGAGAGGGGGGAGGGAGAGGGGAGGGAGGGAGGGGGTTCAGGGGGGAGAGAGAGAGAGAGAGAGAGAGAGAGAGAGAGAGAGAGAGAGAGAGAGAGAGAGAGAGAGAGAGAGAGAGAGAGAGAGAGAGAGATATTAAAATGTATTCTTATGTAAATTATCATATACAATTATAATATATGATCAGCACATGCAGCATCACAACTGTTATCAATACAAAATATTTTCTAAAAAATATAATTAATTGTTAATTATTGTACTATGATAAGTTAATTGAATTTTATTATCAATATTTTTTACATTACATTTTAAAAAATTATAAAAATTAAGAAAATAAAATTAAAAATTAAAAAATTATATTTTAATCATACAAATGCATGTAACGAAAACATGCCAAAGCAATATCAGTTTAGAGAAAACCGTTACAATGTTTGATCAACAATTATAATTTATTTTTTCTTAGCTAACAGGAATAAACTTGTTTATAGAATTGTGCGTACCAACGACACCGAGGATCGAAAGAGGAAGTAACATTTCGCAAAGGGAAAGCCGGAAGTTCAGCTGCGCGACTAGGAAGTTAGATACCCATCAGTTTCACGGAGGCGCAATGTCAAGTCCCGATTGAAAGGTCAAGTGTTGAAGAAAAATTTCGTAAGGTAAGTGATAAGATATAAGTGATAAGGTAATTTATCTTTTCCTATGAAAGAGAAACAATTTATGAGTTTATGGAGGAAACAATTTATAGCTGAAAAAAAGCTATTTTAAGTCTTAATCGTTTAATCAATTAAAATTATAAAAGAGAATAAAATTCTTTTATTTGAAAGAAAAAATATAATTTAATTAAAAATAATTTAATATATTTTAAACCATATATCAAATATCATGCTCGAAAACTCGGAAGCTCGATTCGTGATAACGAATTGAAAATACCAATTTATTAGTCACGAAGGAAAATTTAGCTACTTATCGCAGATCTGATCGGTCGTGCACGACAGGCACAAAGCCTGACTCTTGTCTAATTAAGGGAGTCTATCATGGTATGCGCTGTAACATATGGGTTTATGAGAGTGAACTGTCGAATCTCTTATAGCGAGGTGTTTTCAACCCTGAACAGATTCTCATGCCACTAAATATAACAGCTAATGGGAGTCAGTTTTCGTCATGATGGCTGAGCTACATACAGAAATATCAAACATGCGGGCTCTTTGTGAAGGGCGTGTACGTGAGAAAAAGAAAGAGAAAGACTCCCGGCTAGATCCATACAACCATATATACGATTGAGTGTGAAATTTCCAGATTAATTCAAAAAATAAGTCAAATGTGCTTCTATAATTTACGATTTATTTTTTATTTAGTCCGATTTTTTGTAAAATAAATGTTTTTCATACGCATAAACAATAAACACAGTAGTGAATATATCAAATAGATTTTATTTTAAATACTTGTGAGAAATTATATATATATATAATTTTATATTCGTATATATTATGTGTGCTTCTCCTTTTGATACACATGATTTTTTTTTAAATATATACCATTGTTTCATAATTTATACTTTTGCAATATTAGGAAAATAATATTTTCGCGTAATTCATAACGAGATTCTAAACATATGTGTTGACTATTCCTAAATGCTTAATGCTATTTTGTGGAGGTTCAATATAATAATAAGACGATAAAATCAAAAGGTAGCTGTAACATCATCATGATAAAATCGCACGTATTCGATGCGTCCGTATTTCATGATACTTCCTGATTCCGTCGATCTTTTTGTTCTTTAGAGTATGATATAATTGAACTATATGATTAATGATGCAGATGAAAAGGCATGTATCTTAGGTATTAGAGACAAATTTTACCGTTGATGTAAATTCGTCCACACTATTAACATATTTGACTGTAGCTAGCAAAGAGAAATGATTTTTTTTGTTTTCTTTACGACTTCTCATAACGATCCGTATAAAAAATAGTATATATAAAATTGAAACATGCGAAAAAAAATAGTATAAAAAAATAGTATATATAAAATTGAAACATGCGAAAATACACGGAAAAGTTACGACCATAAAGACAATTTCGGCACGTTTTAAAACTCATCAAAGACAGAAAAAAAGGAAAAAAAGTATACAGTATAAAATAAAGATAAAACAAATAAAGAGAATGGCCAGCCGAGGGTGTTCTTAGCACATGCGTAGCGTATATGTATCTATTATCATGGGAATATGCGAGTATGTATTATGGGAAGGCACGTGAAAAGCGTTCGCATGTGGTGCGCAGAGAAACGTTGCTGTTCAGAGACCTGATGTTTGCTTGCAACATCACGTCTTGTCACCGCTGTCTGAGACGCAAAAGAAATGGACAAAGAGAAACGCAGGCAACGAGAGAGAAACAGTTGTATTTAATTTCGCAAATTCTTTTTATCTCGGTGTTGTACATTTCGGCGTGTAAATTTTGATTGAAGTAAAGGCTGTTATCACTCGATCCGATACGATTATAGTTTGATAGCATTTTTCTTTTGGCAGAGATGTAAAAAAATATGAATAACAATTTAATACATATATAATACTACAGACAAGGCGTTCCAAAATGGAAAGCATTGTTCGTTAAACATACCTAAAATCCATGCTATCTATAGATTTGGTGACAAAGAAAGCGAAGGTCAAAGTGGGCATGCTGGAAATGTCACACGCAGAGTATCGTATGACGTCACGCGGTTTTTTTTTCCTTGACAGATCTTATGTCCAAACACGCGTAAGTGAACTCTCCACTTTCTTTGTTCGCGTCTCTCGTTGTTGACGTCACTTGCAGTCTTGCAACGATGACGTGTTAGAAACACAACGTCATTCGAATATTTATTGCGGACTGTGAAATTTTGATTGACGTCATTTTGTCGAACAAAGTACGTCACAGTTATATGTCGGAATGAGTTACACACGATGCATCTATAGTAGATACTCTGCAATACATTTTAATATTTTATTATTAGAACAGATTTTAATATTATTATTGTACATTCTGCGGTCTTTCTTTGATCGCCGGGTTTTCCCTCTTTTGTAGGCAATTCTTATTGTTAGAATGATACAAAGGTTTTTTGGTTATTCTAAGAGGAAAGCTTTGTGTGTGTGAATAGAAAGGATACTTTTGCAATGATTATTTTGCAATTTATTGCAAGCAGCTGGACATAAAAATAAAATATATAGATGTTTAATAGATTTTTATAAATTTTGAAATGTATTGTCAACATGAAAAAAAAATTTAACTCGCTGCAAGTCGCGCGCGCGCTCGAAAATCCTTTTTTTCAAGAAGATGTTACTATGTTATGTTATGTTAATATGTAATGATTGAAGAGAGAGAAAAAGTTATATTATAAAATACAAATAAACAATTTATTCTTTTTTTTTAGAAAAGAAAATACATAGCATAGATGAACATTTATATATCGGGATTATATAATAATCTTGTTAATATGCTTGATAATATAAGAAGAAAAATGCTGTGTTGAAAATGTCACATGCTGAATAGGATAGCGTGATGATTCAACGAACATTTTTCTCTATTCTGTCAAGGAGCGTCAAAGGAGCGCGAGAAATACGTGGGATACACAGAAAAGTCGTGGTTGCGATAAAAATTTATACGGTCAAGTTATGTAATTAGAGAATAATCGCGAGGTAAAATATCACGATGAAAATGTCACAGGGCGAACGAGATGCAGAAGAAGCTGCGCTCAAGTCGTGGAATTAATCAATGCAGATCCTGCATTATATTATAACGTGTTACATCGTCGTATATATGTGGATGCGCAGCAAAAAAAGTTTAAGATTTATTAATTTATGTAACGTCTGAATCATACTCGAGACAAAGGCTTGTACGATATCGAAAATGCTACTAACATCGATGTTTCTTGTTAAAAATATTCTAGTTGCAAAACACGATTCATCCGATATGTAATTAACGCGTACTCTATAAATCGGAAACGTAAAAATTACTCGACACACACTTCCTTTACGCTTTCAAAATATTTTATTTTCCTGGAAAGTATTCAGTTGGCTTAAGTACCGTCTTAAGTACCTTCCGGCTAATATTTTCGGCGGACTGGCGCCTACGTCGATGCACAGGTACCTGCATCCGTAGATCGCAGATCGATAGATCGGAGCGAAGATCGTTCCGAGAATTGCAAAGGCCAAGGCAACGACACAGGCGGGCAGGTAGACATATAACAACACGGGTAAATGCACGCGGCTAAACCGGACGGAGCGGAAAGGCGGCTTGTGTAACGTTGGCTTGAGGCAGCTCTCTCGGAGTCTGCTTTGCGAAAAAGTTGTTATCGGTGCGCATTGGTGATTTCTTTCCATGGGTTGTGAATGGTGTCTCGTAAAGCTCCATTTGCGAGAGAGGATTCGCGACAATTTCTTTCGGATATACCTGAGAACGGTATCGAAATGTAGCTAAGTCAATATTTATTCATTTCTAATGTTTATGTAGATATTTCCATTTGCCAATCTGTGTGTGTCTATTCCAACGTGTTGCTGGCACTTTTTTAGGAGTGAAAAGATGGAGATATATGAAACTTAGGAAAGTTAGATAAGTTAGAATATAAAAAATATATGCTCAACAAATATTAAATTATGTTATTTGAGCCTTTGACAGTTGAGGGCTCGAAACAAAGGCGGCTTGATGTAATTTTAACATCATACGTTTTTCACTTATAAATGTCAAGATGCTCAAATACTGTAATTTATAATAATGGTAATATTATTGAAAATGTGAATAATAAAAGAGTATAAATAGAAGTTACAATTTTAAGGACATACATATATCTCTAACTACAAAAAACTTATATAATATATATATATATATATAATTATATTTATATATAAAATATTTATATTTACATATAAAATAATTATATTTATATATAAAATTTTTTATAGTTATAAAGATATATTTTAAAAACTGTAATTTTTATTTTTATTTATTTTGTGCATTTTTTGAACAGCTTAATAAATAATTAATAATTTATAAAATTATTTTATTTAAAATAAATAATGAAAAAAGAAAAAGGAGGGGGGAGAGAGAGAGAGAGAGAGAGAGAGAGAGAGAGAGAGAGAGAGAGAGAGAGAGAGAGAGAGAGAGAGAGATCAATAATAGTTGCTAATACATAGCATTAATGCTATTAGAAAGTATTCTGGAGAAATTGCGAGTTACGTGAAACATCGAGTAAAAATTGATAACATTTATCTATATCGTCATTTTGAAGTTGAATGGTGCCGTTTTGACATATTCCTTCGTAGTATTCGTCTTTATTAGCGTAGCCTTTACATAATTTGCTTAGTTTACGTAGCACATAGCGCCGTCCCATAGTCAATAATGACGCATAAGTACGTAAGTGCTTACGTATATCAGCGGTTTTTGCGCTCTTACTTTCTTTTTTTCTGGCGTTTCCATGGCCAGGCGCCATTCTGATCGAAACTTTCACATTTCACATTAATCTTAAATTAATGACAACTGCGTGTTACATAAATCGCTATCACTTCTTTTATAGTTGCATTTACGGATTGTAGTTTACAATACGATTTATATTTTTTATATTGCAAGCATTTTTGGAATAGCATTCTCTGGTTATAAGATTGTTACTCACTGAACCAGCGAAATATAAGAGCGAAATTTTACGAAGGCTATTTTTTAGCTTTCGGTATCAAATAAGGTTCTTGAAACTCGCTCGTTCGACGTGTGGAGGGATAACTCGCGATTTTGTAACCGAGGCAAAAATTAATATAACCAGAGAACGATATATCTTACAGATATGATGCAATAATTATATATAAAAAATCTGCGCAAAAATAAATTTTTTTATAAAGATTTATATTAAAGAATGCACTATATCAGGAACGATTTATATATGTATACTTGCATTATACAATTATTTAAGAAATTAATTTTTAAAGATTAATAATCTACATATTCAATAGTCCTATTGAAATTATGTAGAAACAAAAATGATTTAAAACTACTTATAATAATTATCTTCTAGAATAATGCGTTTCGATAATACGGATCGACTCGCGAACGCGGATTATTCCGCTCATTGATGCCAATGGGTTAATGACCGTATGCAACAGTAAAGTAACAAGAATAATGTGAGCTAGAGAACTAGAGGTCATTATTCTATTCCAACGATCTGACGTGGCCAGTTTTCCATTACAACCATTAGCGATTTTCACGAAGCATAATGTCTTTTTATTCTCAACATTATTAACCAATTCAAAATAATTTTAACTTGAAAAATTAATTCTCTCGCGGGTGAAAAATCTTGTGATATATTTAAGAAAGCGTACTCCATTATTTCATGAAACATCCCTCGAGAAACCATTGTAGTTTCTAATGAGTTAAAGTGCAATAATCAGCTATGGTTGCCTGGTCTTGGAAGGGCGCTATCGTTATATCGTGTTGCAATGAATGATCGACGGTAGCGCCGTGCGGGGCTCCAAAGTCATTGCACTTTGAGCCGTGATGACCGAGCCGAGCGACTCATATCGGCGGCGCATACATATATGCACGCGTGACCCTCTGCACATTTTCTTACAGTGCGACAATAGTTTCATACTCAGAGCGGCCGCCTATCCTTGCAGCACGCAAACGCAGCACGAGCTGTACTGTACGCAGTCGCAAGTTCCCTTCCTATCCTGTGCATTGCACGAATCGTTACGCCTATTGGCTTCCGTGAAAAGTGTGCATATTGTAGAGAGGATTATTAAAAAATATCTTTCTATCACTATGACAATAGATATTGTCAAAATATTTCCGAAATCCGTCAAAAATTCCCAAAAATCAAATTTAAAAATTAATATTAATCAAAGAAAATGTAATAATTAAATAAATAACCGAATAAATATTACAAAAATTATATTAAATTTGAATTAAGCATTGAATGAAAATATTAAACTAAATGTTATCTTTAAGATTATTTGCATATTAAAAAGTAAGTAACTTAACAAAATGGAGTTTAAATACAGTTTAATATAGTTTTTTTAGTACATTTTTATCTCCATATCATAAAACTTATTTTAATTTTAATATACTTTTGATTTATCTTCTATCAAAGAATTTATATAAATTATCTGTATATTAGTATAATGAAGTAAAAATAATCTGAATTCTCAAAATAGGGATACTAAATCGGAGCAAGAGTCGGGACGAGAGACTAACTAAACATTCCAGAAATAGTTGTCTTTTTATTTTTTTGCTTTATTTTAGATTTAGTTGTGCCACAAAATTAAATTTAAAAAATATAAAAATATTCAAAGCTTTAAATTGTAAAATTATAAAATTTCAGTTCTTAGTGAATTGAATTATCTCAATAATTATTTCGATAAATCCTAATAAGAGTAAAAATTTTGAAATTTCATAGTTTGAACATTCTTATTATACTTATATGCAAGTAATTTTCAAAATACATATTTTTTCGGCTCGAGTCGGACTTTTATCACTTTTTTATTTTTTGTACTTTGTACTTTATTATAATAGATATTAGTGCAATCATCAAATAGTTTTATATATTAACATATGACATATTTGATGTGTTTAACTGACACATACAACTCAATATAATAAAGTAATAAAATAGAATGAGGAAAAGCGGGAATAATATTAATATATATATATATATATATATATATATATATATATATATATATATATACACACACACACTTGATATAACATCAACGTTGAATATTAACATAAAATCCTCCACGACCAAATAGTTTTAGATATTAATTAACATAAGACCGTTTCGCATTTTCCTTTTCTGTCTTCTTTTTTTTTATCCCATGTTTTCCCTTTACATATATACGAATTTCAAAAGGTTTTTATATCTCTCCTGTTCCCTCACTCCAAAAGATCTCGTCATGCAGCGCTCCGTGTCATGTCTCCCATTCATTAGCACTTGCAACGTTCGCAGACAGCTCATGTTTAATCATCTTGAATTGTCGGCTTTTTTCATGAATGTGTCTTGGTATTTTTCGAGACTCGTAGATGTGGCATGTATCGCTGCATGAGAAAGAGAAAGAGAGAGAGTGAGAGAGAGAGAGAGAGAGAAGGGGGATAGAAATTAGAAAGATAGACTCCGGCGTGCACTTGGTCAAACAACGCAGTCTCTATGGAGCTCTGCGTTTATTGGCGCTTCTAATTCGGGGGCGGAAGTGGTCGAAAGACACAACGGCAAAAACAGACCTCACGTATTAAAATAGTCTGTTAGAGCGACTGGCTTAAGCCGCTTTACATTGATAATTAACACAACTCCTGGGACAGCTTCGTCCCGCATAATCTGCTGTTCAATGTCCACTTTCTAGGATATTTTTGTCGCTGAAAAAATATCATATTATGATTATATTTAAATTATTTTATGGTAAATATACGTGGATATATATATCGCCGAGCAATCGTATATTTAAATTTGAAAAATTTTATTTATAATTTTATTTATCTTGTTATAATATATTTATTTTAATACGCCTTTCATCATGAGCTGCAAACATATTACGTGACTGGACGCAGCTATTAATTAAATTCGTGTTATTAATTCTAGCGTTAATGAATACACATTAAACCGGTTTTTAGTACATTATAATATCCGGCTATATATATAGTATGCTATCTATTTACGCTTTCCAGCGGTGACGTACCCGACGTATATCTACAAGATAAGGAACCCTTTGACCTTCTACAACATGATTCTATAATTTAAAATTATTTTTTCTCTTTGGATCCTTTTTAGTAAGATCCGAGGCAATATGACTCCTATTCAACCGGATCTTTCTAGAAGCTTTTTAAAAGAAACTAAGAAACTTTTAAAAAGTTTCTAAAAGAAAATATTAAATGTTAAATTAAAAGCATAGCAATTTTGACTTTCTCATAAATTACAAAAATTTGTTTTGTAAAATCTGAAATTTAAAGTTGTATTAGACAACGAAATATCGTGAGTGATTAAATCCACAATTATTAAAAATTATTTGATATTTTCATTTTTTTAATGCGCTTTTTCTACAAAAGACAATACTGTTAATAACTAAGAAATATAAGTTTTATTAGTAAAATATAAAGATAAATATAAAGATAAATATAAAGAAAAATATAAAGATTAATAATAGAGTGATATTTTATCGAATATATTGCCATCTTATTGTTGGATTAAAGCGTTTTGTTATAGAATAACGAGATCCAAATTTTTGAATATATTCGAATAACACGCCGTATCACATAACAAAATTATACTTCTCGATAATAATTTATTAAGCTCTATGACTCTTCCCGATAAACTCTGCTGTATCACTTTCACTCGAAACACGACACGGTTCTTTTTCATAAATCGTTATGCTATCGTTATGTTTCCAATCTCCTATGTAGCTTGCAGTAGCTAGCTCTAATGAGGTTATCTAGAACTCTTTTTCAAATTTTCGGATGGAAAACGGACAACAAGGCTAAAAAATGTATGATACTTGTGCAAGAAATTATTATTGGAAAAATGTAGGAAAGATATTAGCGATAAACAATCAAGTTGAGCAATAAAAGTGATATTATTGCTGTAAGATTATTGTGAATATATTTTATCTATTGCTTTATCTAATGTTGTCTTATATAATATTAAATATCTTATCTAATTTCAATAAGTGGCGCAATCTAAGGTTTAATATTTATCAATGTGATTATTTGAAGAAGCAAAGTCTCAAATATGTTAAGATTTTGATTGTGTAAGCAAGTTAAAGGTGAAATTAATAGTCTAAAAAATCCACGTCATACACAAAAAATATTATATCAAAATTATTACACAGTAACGTTTGTAGTTCCATTCTTATTTCAAATTCTTCTAGATTAAAAAGTATCTTAGCAGTAACATATGTAATAACTATTATCAGAATCACAGAATGACTGAATCTATAATTAGAGCTTTCAAATAGTGATTGCTACAAACGAATGAATTAATTGTAGACACATGTTTGTTAAAAGAAAACTTTTTTTATGCTTAGCATATACACATACGCGTTTGAGACTTTCCAGCGCCAATTAACGAATTTGAAACTCGTATCATTGGTGGTCTCGTGAACGTAAACAGTTAAACGATCAGAGATGGCTATGTTCGATCCGGAAGTGGGCCAGCAGTGGGCATCTTCCGATGCCAGAAAGAGCCAGCCACGTGTCCAATTATTTCTTCTCGTACCGTAGAGAGAAAGGGAAAGTCAATCAGGTGAAAGTCACTTGCCAAGATAGTTTTGCCTCCGTTCATCCGATAGATGCTTACGTAGCAAGAGTGTGCGGCTTTAAAGGTTTATCACACGGCTTTTTTAGCTCATTCTTTTATTGCACCTTGGAATGTTTGATTTGATAAAAAAATCGATAAATTTGATAAAAATTTTCTATATACAGATAATCTTTATATAATATTTCTTCCTTGTGAAACTTTTAAAAAATTAAAAATTAACTTGATTAACTCTCGCACGGTGCATTGTCTGACCGCTGACTATACGTAGATACCGGGTCCATTCGGATCCATAATAGAATTTCGCTTTTAGTGTTCTCTAATAAGAAATAAAGAGGATATATATATATATATATATATATATATATATATATATTAGATTTTTATCTCTTATTATATTTGTAAATTATTTTTCTTTAGAGATAATACTCTCTAACTACGTATAAGATGATACTACATTATTATTAAAGAGAAAAAAAAGTATAAGTAAATAATATTAATTTTTTTTATAATAGAAAGAGCACACTTAAAGTATTTCTTTTATCGCATTAAAATGTGCGTTAAAAGTTTCTAAAGAGATGGATCTATACAAACCTAGTATCCGTCAGCCAAAGATTAATTGATTATCTAATCGCAACCTATTTAATAGTAAAATTTTTCTGATGCAGAGTGTCCCGTTTGCCTTTTATATTTCTCGATATGTTTACGCGTCACCCTACTTTTGTCAATTTCGATAACATCGGCATGTATAATATATCCGGGTGTTCTTATCATCGAATGCACCCGCGTGCGACATTCAGTCGGTCGAACAGATGGCTGTTTTCACAGACGTACTCTGTATTCCGGAATAATAACGACAGCGTTATTTGCATTATTGGTTCAGAGAAATTTACGGGAATCGACGAGTGTCGTTTATTGAAACGGAGCGAGTAGTGGAGTTTTGTGGAAAAAGTGTGCGCTCGCCGTTGTAACATTGACCTAAACTTGCGACGCTAATTGCGCCGTTCTATCTAATGACTCGTATGGTTGAAAAGGAGGTCTCCATTAACATAAATTGTTTCTCAGACCTTTACGATTTTATTGCATATGCTGTCTGCAACAATGAGACGAGCATGCTGCACGCGGCACGATTAGAAGATATATTTTATCCGCGTTCATACCTACGCACATATATTACTTTGTCATCTTCCACACTGACACTATTACGCTATTATAATAGCGTAGTCTATACGAAATGTATTAGATTCCGCTACACTTTGCAGTCGATTAAAGATTTTATGGACGAGCGCGGCGCGATGATTTATTTCAGTCGCATTATATACAATATTTTAAGCTATTATTTCTTTGCCATTTATTCGCATTCTGTAGGAATTTCGATATTTCCAATGGCTGTAATAGCGTTAAATTGTGCGACTTTTTGCTGAAAAGTATACGCTCCGTGACTAATATTACATGGTTTGGTCGCGCACGACGAATTAGGATTAAATAATATCTATTATGCGAGACGCTTCAGTGTTTATCACTGATTTTTATTAAAATTCTATTATTAACACTTTAATTCAGTCATTTTTGTATAATTTTTGCTACGTTTTTTTTTAGTTTAAGAAAGAGCGCACATCTCTTTTACATTACAATATAAGAAAACTATAATTGATGATCATATAATCAATATCGTGTACTTGTTACTATTACTTTTTATCTTCGAGCTCAATCTGTTTACGATCGGCAAGTCGATAATTCATAATCTCAAGCAAGATATTCTTCTACCGATATGACGGACTCGCAAGTAACAGTATGCGATTTCTGTCGTTGGGCTGAATATACCAGTTCAAATGGCATTTTATGCGCCAAGTACGAGAAGGGTAGGCTCCGTTATGGTGGCGTCTGGGGAATGTTATGGTCCGTGGTACATGGCCGGGAATACACCCCCGTGGCCTTGCTTGATACCTATTCGCACGTTTCTGCGTATACACGACGAGGAAAGGCCTCAGAGACGAGCCTTGTTCTGCGCGACAAGCAAGTCGAGAAGGCCGGCTGCTATCGCGTCGATTGTTTATCGTTTTCCTCTCTTTGGCCTGTCTTTTCTCTTCTTCCGGAAATTTTACATTAGTCCGATAATCTGCATTCCGTCCGCGATTCCGGTGAATCCGTAAATTTTCTTTTATCAATATTTACATTGTTTATTTGACGAGATGAGATTAATAGAATTGTACATTTTTTTGTATGCTAGTGACATCTTTTTAGTGCAATGTATGGGAATCACATGAACAGATTCATCCATATAAAGGCTATCACCAGTATAGCACATGAAAAAAGATTCTATATGTTTTAGTAATATTAAGAATGTGAATTGCGCGCGCGCGTAAACGTTGAAAACTTCTTTACAAAACAGAAATAATATTTTTTTTTCGAAACAATAATGAAATGAATCAAAACTTCTTGTCCTTAGTATTCGATATTCTCAATTTTGAATAATATTTGTCATTTCTCATTTTTGAACAATATTTTTATTTTTATTTTTATCTGATGCAATATTGGATCACAACGTGTTCTCCTTCGTTGACTTCAATGAGAAATTGGAAATCCATATTCGTTTTTTTTTTTTTTTAGCAACCTATTCGTTTTTTTAGCGAGCTATTACAATGACCGAAAAATTATTCTCGATATCGATTATCGCGCGGACGTATTGCTGCAGAGAACCTTTTTTTTAACGAATCACGAGAGGAATCGTCGGCGCATGCTTTCGCCGTTTAAAAAGTCAAATACACACGTCGATTACGGAGCGGAAAAAAATCAGCAGGTTTATACAAAATTATGCGCTGAAATATAGGTTAACTTGACGTTACATATGTATGATCGAATACGGAATATCGTCTGACACAATGCATAAACCATATCCATGCGATAAATCTATCGGTGCGCACGCAAGTCTGAGAAAAAATAATGGATTTGTTAATTATAACGATGATTCATTATGTTCGCTCGGTATAATATAATATTGCGGATAAAAATATTTCCTTAAATGCAAAATATCGAAAAGTTTTAAACATTATTTGTTAAAACATCATATATTAAAAAGATATTATTAATTTTATTATCAAATAAAATACGATTATATGTCATTGTTAGATTAGACTAGTTGATCCAAGTTTACTATTAATGAAAACAAATTTTTGGTTTTAGCTAATTGAAAGTTGTTGCAATTTATTTATTAAAGGATTGATCAAATTTTTATTACATGTATTCATTCTTCGTGAAATGGCTTTTGTCTCTATTTACCAGACTCTATTTGTACCATCCTCGTAATGAAGGATAAAAGCAGAATATGTATTTTCTGATTTTTACATTTAAGAAGCATGTAATTAAAAGAAATCCATGCTTTGACAAATGACTGCAATTAAGGTTTGCTTCCTCTTCCAGTTCTTCAATCCTTACGTAAACGTCTGGTGGAGATGATCGAAGCTCGTGCACCATGTCTAATTTTACTATCTTCACCAAATCGATTCCGTCAGGCAATATCCTCCCATAACTGTCGTTTGCACCCGCGATTCGTCATGTGCAATCCGATTACAATAATAAGCGGTCCTTTATGACCAGCTCGCCTCCGCGATTCGCGGCAAGAAATCCTCCTATTTTAATCCTGCGCGTTGCGAGAGCATTTCCGCGGAGAGAAATCACCAAGACGACCGGGAAAAACCGGGTGATTACCGGAAATCGCCCGGTTAATTATTGTCCGCCGCTCGTAAATTACACCGTTATGTAAGATACTCTCGCATCGTCGTACGGCACGTGTAGAAGCATTGCAAATTGCGAGCATAGTATAAAAATATCAAAGTGGAGAGAATTAAAACTTGAGAAAATATTTGGTTAATAATAATGTTATAAATTATTTATAATTAAAATTAAAATCTTACACTATAGTAATTAATGGAACATAATCGTCATAAGTACATATTTCCAATATTGAAATTGTAAAAGAAAATTGATAAAAAAGATTGGAAAATGCTTACAATTAGATAAGGCATTTTTTGCAGCATGTGTGTAACATCCTTAATCCGACGCGGAGCAAAAGTTTAATCTTTGGAACGATTATCTCTCTGTACTCGTCGTTTATCTCGTTTGTTATCTGCTTGCAATTTCATGCTTTGTAATGAGATCTTTATCGCGAGATGATCGCGCAAGCTCGAAATGGGATAATAATCTTTTACAGCCGTTTGCCTAGTAGCAATTTTCGTACCAATAAATCGCCGGTTAGTTTTGCGAGGGCGTAATGATCGAGAGAGAAATATCGGGTTGCCGGAAAATTAATATCATTATTAGAGGAGGATGAAGCGCGATAAATTGCCGATATAGAATAACTATCTTTGCGTTCGCAGTAATTTAATTTTATCGGCAACGGTTTTTATCGCGCGATGCTTTTTAACGTAATCTTTAGAAAATGTAGTGATTGGAATGATGATTTATTAAGGTCAGATAATTTTTACACAAGACATAGGTTTGTAAACCTATTAAAAATTATCTGACCTTAGTAAACTATCATTCCAATCACTACATTTTCTAAAGATTACGCTTAAAAGCATCGCGCGTAAAAACCAATCTAATCTCTTCTTTGGCTACATGTACACACACACACACACACACACACACACACACACACACACACACACACACACACGTGCATATATACTTAGCCAAAGAAGAGATTGGTCAAAAGTTAAAGAAAATAATTCTGCATAAAAAATATAATAACTGAGAACTTTAAAAAATTTATTAATTATAAATTATATATATAATAAAATGAATATTCGTAAATTTTTTAAACTTCTCAAACATTTTACTTTTTATGTAAGATTGTCTCTTTTAATTTTTGCGACCATTGTGACCTTCCTTGGCTATATTTCGAATTCTTTGGTTTGAAACACAGTTTCCAATTACTCTTGAAGTATGTATTTTCATTACTTTCTGGGATATGCTATGTTTACGGTCAGTCTAAAATGAATTGATAGAAAAGTCGACTTTTCATTTAGAGAGATATGTTCTCAGAGAAACAAAAATCTCATGTTTAATTGAAAAAATAAAATATCGTCATAAATATGTTATAAATCAACCGGCACGTCCGACCCGATACTTCATAATGAACTTTTTTGCGCAAACCATATGTGAAAACAGGCCTGCGCACCCCCGTAGACATCGTGGACCATCCAACGGTCGTACAGGATACGTTGCGGTCGTGGGAAAGATGTCTACTATACGGAATACTTTAGACCAGTCTGTTCCATGGTGTAAGAGTTTTTCGTAATTCTAATTTTATTTCATCGAAAAATCGAGTTGCGGACAAACATGCGATTTGCGTGACTAATTTTCGTTCAGATTAAGATTATATATGGTCATAATAACAGTTGCGAGTGAATGAGAAAGATGCAAAAGATACTAGCGGCCAATAATTGTTCAGTCGACGGGCGTACATGTGTGTCGCATCCCTAAGATGTTTAAGACGTTTGCAAGGGCGTAGACGCATTTTGTGAAATAGATTTCTTTGCGACAAAGTCCGTGACCGAAATAAATGTTTACACGAAAATAAACTTGCCTTCGGCAGCAGACTGAAGTATGACTTTAGGTACAACATTTATATCCAATCTAAATAAAAAGAAAATATACTATTATAGCCAACTTATACATACATGTGTGTGTATGTGTGCGTGCACGTGAGTTTTAAATATTTCTAGATAATATTTTTAAAATATATATCTAGATTATATTTTTTATAAAATTTGATACAATTCTGTTTTATGTAATTAAATGAACGAGACAAAGAGAGAGAGAGAGAGAGTGAGAGAGAGAGAGAGGAGGGTGGGGGGTGGGAAGAGAGAGATTATAATTTCCAGAATACAAATAATCATATTTATTATTATTATTGAGATTTTGTGTGCAGCAAGCAATTTATTTATTCATTAATTATTAATATTATGAGATTATTAATGTCACCATTATCATAGTAATATTGATCATTTATGCGTGTATGTATGTGAATATTTTATTTCTTATAATATTATATATTATTTGAATAATATTTCACTATATAATTCTGAAACGATATTTTAGCCACTGCTTGCGAGATTTAACTTATATAAGGGAAAAAAAATAAGAATCCCTCCTTCATTTGATTTTATATGCGCGGACCGCCATCAATCGCGCGTTGTCATAGAAATATCTCGGTCCTTTAATAATGACCACGCCATTGGTTGGATACGAGGGGTTAGCCAAGACCTGCAGCACCTGCGGCTTTCATCCCTACATGTACTGTAGGTGGATGGGGTGAATATCGCGATAAAAAAAAAGTGATTTTGATCGAGGCGGAGAAACCGTTTCAAATGTCGAATATGATTCTACAGTCGATCGAATTTCTCGGTTGAATCAATTGATTTTGAAACATAAAGAAGAAATGAACATCTGTAGATTAAACAGAATAATAAATAATATATTAATTTATTATTCTACATTAATAAATTTATATCTTAAGCAATGTGATAACTCATAAATTTACATATTTAAATTCACAAATATTTTTAATTTCATTTTTGCAATAATTTAAATTCCAATTATTTATATTCCAATTAATAAAAAAATTATTGATGCCCAAAGTTGCTTTTTTATGCTTATTGCTTTTAGCGCAAAATTATATTATTTGATTGCATTATTGCAGTAACACATTTTTTGAAATATTAATTTTATTTTTGTAGGGAATAACAGACAGAGAGTTTTTTTTCTATTTCTTCTTTTCCGTCATACATATTTGTCATTATTCACAGCGCTGAGAATTCATCCCTTCGCGGAACGTATGCGGAGGTGTGCAATCGAGGAAGACGATAGGGGAAATGAGAAAAGGGATGCGACGAAATATGCGTGTGTAGAACCTTTATGGTTTTCGGGCCCTCTTAAAATGGAGGGTCCGGCGGCGGGGGATTCGATCCCCTAACACACCAATCCCATCTAAAGGTGCTCGCACGTCTCATCGGTGACGCGCATAACATTCTCCCGCGTCCCTTTTTCTCGTTTCTATGAGACACCTGTGTGCTCGATCGCGTCTCGTTTATATATTTATTTATCCAGCCGATAGAATTTCTCTTTCTTTCTTTTTCTCCCCCTCTCTCTTTCTCGATCGCGGTCGACTTGCATTATGAAATTTATGAATGCCTCGACCAAGGCTTGCCCCGCATGGTGATCCCGAGGGATGAAAATGTCATCATGTGCCGCGGTGTTCCAACTACAGATACAAAAGCTGACAAATTTAATTTATTGCCTACGACTAATACAAGGAGTACAATTATTACTGTTGAAAATATTGTTGTGAAATAAATTAGCTGTGAAACTATTTTTTACATATGTAATATTGCAACAAGCATTGTTTTCCAGTTATAAGAAATATACAAATTATCTTAAATGCATAGATAATTTCTTAAAAGAGTCAATAAATTTATCTATTCTATCGAAACAGTCAAATATTAATTTCATACAAATTAAGAAGAGATCGGAGCTGTTACATTTGAGATATTTCTAGAAGGAGGTGCAGTAATAATTTATATGTTGAGCACAGTATATGTTGTTCATAATTTTCGGAAAATAATTTATTTTTGTAATGTCAAGTAACTATCTAATAGAAAAATATTTGATAACAAATTTATCATAAGCGATAAATTATTGAAAAAAAGGAGTGTTTTGCTTTAGAGAATCTCCGACAATATTTTCGACATTTCGACATATTTGCAGATATTTACATGCTCTTTCACGGGATATCATTAGATCATGGCTTTGTATAGGAAAATCTTTTTCTCGTCGTGGAAAAATTGCGCTCGTTGTACTTCCTCTTGCATGAAATATGTTCTCAAGATTTTCGGTTCACTCGAATGCGCGTAATAGTGAGAAAATTAACGAGTAATTATTCTGGTCAGTTTAACATGAAGTTTGCCATGCTTGTTTATCTTCGCTCTTACGTAACAATCGATTACAACTTGCGTGATTTACGTCAGCGAACTTGCGAACGTCTCGTTAGCTTGATTATTTACGCGTCCGTTAACGGCCGACGATGGATCAGCAGGGACATTATCGCGCGATCGGAATAAGAAATATTACTGTACTTGCGTGATAAAACAAATAAAAATAAAAGCATCGATAAGTCGTATTTTGTGCTGATTCTAGCCTACCGGCGATCGCATAACACTCGGAATACCATCAGTCACGTTCACCATATTTTTCTTTATATACATATATATATATAGTGAGTGTGTCTATGTATATATGTACGTATTTCGTAAACAAACCAACGATTTAATCTCCGTATACATCCCTGAGACGTCGATATCATGAGGTTTATTACTGATTTCGATTTATAAACATAAATATTTTGAGTACTTTTCCATGTAAATATTTTGAGAGTTTATTAAGCTTTCTTACTTTTAATAAAACGCTATTCGAACGATGTAAAGATCTGGCAGAGATACTAATATTTCTGATATGTTACAAATGTGAAGATCTTTTAGAGAAAGATTCTTGTATTATTTATATAATTTTATCTCTGAAATAAAAGAGAAACCGAAGAATATAATTTTTTGTCACTTCTCCACTGTATATAAAGTTTAATTTTACTAAAATTCTTTTATAATCATTTGTGTTTGAGAACAATAGTACGTTGAGAGCATTAACGATGATTTCGGTACATTCTATAAAGAACTACCAGAAGTAATGCTGATGTTCGTTGTAAAATACATAGAAAATTGCTGTTTTACAAAAGGGTGAGCTCAAAAAGAGGGTCAATCGAGGAATGCTACCGCAGCATCATAAAGCAATATTTTTTTGTTCAGCGATCCTTTTTTCCTCCGACATAGTTGCGCATCGTGCAGGATAATGGCTTGAACTCAGGAAACCTTCGAGATTTATTTTACAATTTCCAAATTGTGTCCCTTCCACGGGAAGATTACAGAAACGGAAATCAGACAAGGAACCGGTCCGCTTCTCGGACTGTTCGATGTCACCGTGTGTTCCTTATCCGCGTTACAATCCGACACACACACACATACACACATATTCTCTCTCCATCTTCCTCTTGTTCAGATTTATTTAATCCTATTGTATGACTTATCACGAATAAAAATCGACAATATGAATAGCACAGAGATATGCAAGTATCTAAAATATGTTAGAAGATTTTTTAATATATTTTATATAAATATTTTTTACTTATTTTTTATAAATATTATTGCTTATTTTATTTGAACATTTAATTAATTAATTTACATTTATAATGTTAATTGCTGTTGAATATTTTTTCGATATTTATTCCTATTCTATGAGTATTTTCTCAAGGGATAAGAACTCAAGATACTATATATTTTTCTCTTTCTTTATACTTCTACATTCTAATTAAAAAGGTGAATTTATCCTTCTTCTTTCCGATCCTTCTCTCTCTCTTCTCGTGGAAACGTCGCGTCTCCCTCGAAAGAGTCTCGAAGAAGTACTTTCTCCACTTCGAATTCTTGCTCACAATCGCGCAAATGCGAGCGCAAATGAAAGTCAGAGAGAGAGAGAGAGAGAGGGGGGGAGAGGGGGAGAGAGAGGGAGAGAGAGAGAAAAAAGCGAATCGTAAGAGTTTCTAATTTCGGCATGACCTTCGAGAAGTGGGTTAAATCATAACAAGGCAGAATCTCCTCAGACTGTCTCGCTTCCGGCTGTCATATCCTGCGATGACGTATGTAGATAGAAAGAAGCCGCAACGGCTAGCACGCGGGACGTCGCGTGATTTATAGTCCTGTAACTTTCGATATTCAGCGTCAAAAAGAAATGACTGTCTTTACAATTCGTCATTATCGTCATTGTTGTTTTTTTAAAGACTGTGTATTATGTGTGTATACAATAGTAAGGAAATTATTTATCCGACTTTTCGTTGTTAGCTTGGAATCGTGTTGTTACTGTAGAATTCTTTATAAAAGTTGGAGCAATATATGTATATATAAAACATATTTTTAAAGTATAACACATAATACAAAAAAATTTTATATAAAATAGTATTTTATTGCACATGTTAAAGAAATTATAGTTTCTGTATGAAATGTATAATAAGAAATGTCGAAGATGCCCTCTGAAATTGCTCAGAGAAGTGAGACTTCAATGCTCTCGTATTTCGTTATCGAAATTGTATTATTCCATGTAACGAATAATTCTTGAGTTTAGACTAATAATATAATAAATATGAGGAAACGGGTAATAATATTAAAAAATATCGAAAAAGAGATTAAATATTTTATAAATTTATTTCTCTTTATACAGAAAAAAATCAATACGATTATTACATATAGATATGCGAAAATGCATCTTTTACAAAGCTGCGCTGCATGTTTTTAGTCTAGTAAATAATTTTATCTCGACTCGAATTAAAATTTTGAAGTCGCGAATCTTCTAGTCTCCATCCGACACGCGGTGGGATCTAAAGTTTCTATTATTATACGAGAATCTCCCCGACAGCAGCTTACGGGACGTATTTGTCGCGCGTACGCGACCGCGAAATGACTCGTTCGTCCGCGATTCCGCTTAATTAGCGTCGCCCTGCCAGACGTATCCTCTTCGACGACGAGATACGACCACGAGGAGAACCGGTCGAGTATTCCGAAGCCGGTATCACCGTCGATACCGGGCGGCCGAGGTGTTTACGGTCCTCTTAAGCCGCCCGACACTCCTAACTTTTCTCCCTCTGCGTCTCTCCTTCTCTCTATCTTTTTCTTGTTCTCCGGAGAGTCCGCGGTCCACCGACGGCCATATTGAAGGTCTGACCTTGAAGGGATAAAAAATCTCCCCCGAGATGCTTCAAGGCTTGAAGCACTTTCCCCTCCCCGCTTCGATCGTTCAGTTCCTCTCGCTCGAACCAGGCTTCCCTCCACTCCTTCAATCAGTCATTTCCTCCTCTCTCTCTTTATCGCCTTCTCTCTCTCTCTCTCTCTCTCTCGTCTTCGGGATCTAACCCATTCCTGCCCGATTCCCTTCATCACTCCGCAGGATCTTCAGTCTTCGTTGTAGTGTATATTTCCATTTCTCTCACTCCGCGCTCCGATCTCGCTAGCAGTACGTCTCCCTCGATCTTACGGATCATTCGTGTCTCTCGTAATCTCATCTTATGGGCGTCTCTGCGTCTCTCTCGGATTCTCGTGCCGCGTCCTTTTCGTGCGGGCCTATATCTCTCCAGCTCAGATCTTGTGGAAGGTTTCTGTCCTGTTCGTTCTGACATTATGAGTAGTTAGTCTCCGTCTCCGTCACTCTCCGTCCGCTCATGCTCGATCCTTCTCTCTTTCTCTCATGTCCGCGATATCGGGCCAGACAGGCGGGACTTGGTTACATATACGCAAAGGGCCCGGTGTAGGTAGGGTTATATCAATTTCTCCGCAATAACAGAACGATAGCAGCGGTACAGCTGCTTCCAAAAATTACGTCTCCTGGCCGATTTTAGGGATGTGGATCTTCTTGCAGTTTGCTTTATTACACGTGACGCATGTTTTGTAGAAAATAAATTGATTAAAAGGAATTAAAAGAAATTCTTATTTCTCTCTCTCTCTCTCTCTCTCTCTAATGATATTTAATACTTAGAATTGCATCGATTAACATAGCTAAACTAATTGATTTGTTTATGCCGAGTGAAGGAGCTTCAAAGGCATAATAATAAAAGATTGTCACTTTTCTTGTTAATAATTTAATAATTCCATAGATTTATAAGCCGTCAATAGAATCTATTTAAAGAGAAGTATGCCATGATATACGTTACTCGAAATTCCAATTGTAGATATCATGACCATTGTCATGTAAATTACATAAACACATCGAGTCGTCTATCGTGCGCCTCCCCTTTTTATTAGCCCAGATTAGTAATTTAAGTATTTGTTGCATTATTTGGACCACACGAAATGTCCTACTACTCTCGATCGTGAATGAGAGAGCAGCACGTCTCTCTTTTTTTTTGTATTCTGCAATATTGATTGATCAGCGTGATAATTAGCTCGAGCACTTTGAAGGTTTAAAAACCTTTGCAGGAAAAACGGTAGTTTAACTGAAAGAAATTAAGAGCAAATGTGTCTATACAAAGCATTACATACATAAACTATACATTGGTTTACATTTATGAAATTATAATTCTCATTTTACACAATTAGATGAAATTATATTAAAATTATTTCACGATTTTTGTCAAATTCTTTTGCAAAGTTTCTACACATTATCCTAATGCTTTGTCAATGTTAATATTTCAAGTAGTCCACAGTATTCTAGGATCAATCTAAGGAGACTTTAAGAATGTGGATTTACGAACGAAGACTTTCGTGACACAAATACCGCAATGTGATGTAAGAACGTGACTGCAACTTTGCAATTGAGGTAATTTCGCAAAGATGCGAACAAGTTTTCGGATTCCACTGTGAAATCTTTCATTCATATCGCGTGTTTCTGGTCGTCGATTGGTTTGCATGACGAAGCTTTTGCGGAGCTTATCGAACGCAATCGATCACGCAATTGTACGTGTATGGACAAAAACTGCTCTTATAGTGTAACTTTATACGCGAAGGAGCACATTTACCCAAACATCGAAGGTTCCATTCATTACAATGAATTAATAGATAATCCTTAAAATAAAAGAAGAAAAATGAATTTAAACGAGAATCTTGATATTTATATTGGACGATACAAAAACTTTATTGCAATAATCGTGAATGGATATGTATGTATAAGTGCGGAGAAAAATATTTAAGAATAATTTTTAATAATTATAAGTGAAAAATATATATTTTAGACAAATGAAAGTTGTGAATTTGTTCATATTTTTTATGTGCGCAAATAACTTTGACAATTTCGTAACTGGGTCATTATTTGCTTATCTCTTCGGCATTATATGCCGACGTCTTTGAGATACTGAACGGAACGATGATCAGTTTCTTCGGCACGCCATGTTCGATGGCACTTATAATATGCAAGAGGCGGCTCGTTGTGTGATGCTCTAACCAGGGAAATCCATTATCGTACGCGACACTCCGCGGATGTGCATATAGAGTGCCACGTTGTAGAACACGAGGGAGACAAAGAGAAGGATATGAATAGGTTTATACTCTCTCTCTTTCGTGTCGGATTCCTTTGTATTACAATAATAGCGCTACCTACAGAAACATCATTCATCATCCAAGTTAATACGTCATAATCAATACGTAGTCATACAATATAGAAAAAATTGCATGAATAAATGATTGATACTAAAAAAAAAAAAATAAAAATAAATAATTAATCGATAGTTACTTAAATAACAGCTTGCAATCCTGCATTCTCTTATAAAGAGCTGATCCTTAATATATATTTAAATTATTTAACTTCGCGAATTCTTTGATAATACAACTAAGATTACAAAAACATTTAACGATAACATTAACATTAATCTTTTAAAAGAACTCGAGTCTATTTTTTTTATTGGACATGTATTTGATATTATAGATATTTAGATTTTGCAGTATGGCGTAATGCTTTTTGATTGAGTTAAGGTTTCGGTTTATATTTTAGTGGATGCAATAACATGTTATAGAATCTTTAGATATTCACAGATTGAACATGCACTTTAGACTGGCCTCGGAATAATGAAACGAGACATTGTTTGTATGCTTGATCTAAATGTCAGATTGCGACGATAATTGATGCTATCTTTAAACACACACTATATCGTCGTATCATTGCGAGAAATACAACTTTTGTATGGCAGACTTGTCTATTTTTCATCGCGTTAAACATATAGAGAATTTAATATTTTATTTTTGAAAAAATCGACTTTAATCAAATACAATTTAAGAACTCTCTCTCTCTCTCTCTCTCTCTCTCTCTCTCTCTCTCTCTCTCTCTCTCTCTCTATATATATATATATATATATATATATATATATATATACACACACACACACATACATTCACAATGAAGAAGCTAAATCTACAATATCCAAAAACATAATATAAATATGAAATAAAGGAAGATGGAAATAGATACAATCTCAAAAATGATTTTGAAGAGTTTAATCTGGCATTAAATCTTCTATTTACATGACAAATTTAAATGTACTAAAAAAGATAAATGTGGCCATAAAAATTTACATGATTTTTACCGTTAGATTCTATGAGACAAGCTTCTCTTCCATTATAAAAATTCTTTTACATACTTACATACCAGCAAAGAAAGGAGTTAATTTAGAGCGTAATAAAGTTTTGACAAATTTTCGGCTAGTTTCTCTCTCTCTCTCTCTCTCTCTCTCTCTCTCTCTCTCTCTCTCTCTCTCTTTCGACGGAGAAGTCTCCACTTAAGTTAATCTAATCTCGGTAGGACTCGTTGTGAAGGCCTAAGTAACGAAAGTGCTTTGATGGGTAGATGTCATATTTCCGTAAATCCTGAGATTGGAATCGCATCAGGGTATTGGTATATCGGGACGAAAAACTCGATTGTGCTGGGTTTTGACGCAGGTTAGGGATGCTTTTCGGTCCGGGCTCATGCTGACCAAAAACCAGGCCCTGCCGGCCCTGAACCTGTGGAAGATTCATTTTTCAAGAGATCTTAAGGACCTACTGGTCCTCTCACCCTCTTTCTTCGTCTCATTCTTCCGTAACTACTCCGCTCCCTTCAACGATCTCGCTTCATTTTTCTTCTCTTCTTTCTCGCTTCATGGGATTTCTTCTCTCTTTCTCTTTCAGGACTATACCAGACGCATTTACTTTCCTTTGTCTGTTATAGCAGGTCAGTAATAATTGTGATGAATATAAATAAAAAATTTGATTATCAAATTTATCTTATTCCATTCATGAATAATTCTCGGCGGAATACACACATATAGTAAAATGATACTTTTGTAGTGAATTGTACTATTCAGCATTTCTTTAACTTCTAGCAGGAACTGTACTATGCTCAGTTGTTTACATTTTAACCGATGGCAATGTTGCCAAGTCTATGGACCTGTTGCCGCTTTCATATCGAAGATTCTTCATTAATTAACTCTTTAATGACGCATGCATCCAAATTAATTCGTTGCCCGAGTAATCAATGATCGTTTGTGAAAATTAAAATATATATAATATATATATATATATCGGATTTGTAAATCTTATCATATGTAAGGGTATCTCACGTGAATCTATCGGGTGATCCACGTGGTATCGATATAAGTTTCCACACGCACACAATATATACTTGATCAATATATGCTTTCATTTATCGCATGTTTTACAGATGGCTTAACGATAATCATTTCTGATATCTCATCTACACATTTATAAAGTTAATTAAAATATTGTTATTTGAAGGTTGTGAATAAAAGAATGCTCTTTGTTCGCTGGAAAAAGATTTATTTTAAATCAAATACTTTAATTTGAAATTAAGTTTAATTAATTATCGGAAATGCTTTATTATGTTTTTTAACTTATTATTTTTCCACTTTGAATTCTATACAAACATAATTATTTAAAGAATATTAATTTTATCCGTAAAAATAATCAAGACATAATTAAGATTTGATTGTATTTTTGCGTGATCATATTTTTTCACTATTTAATCTATCTATAATTACTATCAGACAGGTTTCGTAAGATCAGTGTGATGACAATACTCAAAGTCTCACTGAAAAATTGTTCACACACAAATTTCTTTTTTTACGAAATTTTTTCTATCTTTCACGGTAAACATTTAAGCAACGATAAAAGGACTTTTCTGATAATTCTCCAAAATTCCGTGTGCCGTGATAGATAGCCCGTATCTTGCATCAAGTTTTATACTTGTATACGAGAAAGAAAGAGGAATTACAAGATCCAGAGAGCGTGGCACGATAAATCTGTTGAAATTGGTCAAGAATGTTATTTTACTACAGTAACTATCTTGTTGACATTGTTTATTTCAAGATAACATATTTTTTATATAAAACCACGTTTCTAATATTGTATATATCTGCTTTTTGTATTATTTTATATTTGTATATTAAAGTTATGTGGAAAATTTAAATAGTCGATAGATACATATATTTGTTTCGATCGACATTTATGAACTTATATCACAGCATTTGTTTTTGCTGTAAGCTACTGCTTATCCGATGATATGTCGTGCTACTAATACAAATTGACATAAGATAAATCTTTAACTCGTTCTGTTCAAAGCTAAATGACTCGTAGTGTCATAAAATCACAACTATATATATGCATGAAAGTAATTAAAATATTAAAACATGCGAATATAAGCACATAGGATTTTACTTTCTATTTAAAAACTATTTCAGCTTAACATCATAAAAATATAATAAACATATTTTAATTAATTTCAGATCTGCCAAGAATTAATAGGTGCTTATTCAATTTATTATTTTGATAGTGAATCTCGTTGGAATAAATAATATTGCAAATGAGCGTAAACAAATACAACAATCATTGATTATTCTTGGTATGTGTGACGTGACGCAAATGAAAAGAAAACGTTCTTGCGACAGGAGATTTGCATCTTCGCGCGCGAATCTCTCTCTATCGGTCTCTCTTTTACGATGCGACTTCATCGACCTCTTCACAACGTGGAAACGTTTTCACGTCCAAAAATATCTTCGATCTGCAAACACTTTCCAGCATGCAAAGATATTTTAACGCGTGAAGCAACAAAGCACAGAGAGAAACGTTCCCATAAACTTATTTTCCCACCAAAATGCAGGAAATGCAAGATATCTCTAATTACGCGATTATTATATATTGTTTCACGTTACAAATATTTATTCACCTTTCTTTGTTCTATAAATTTGATGATCAAATATACATATTTAGTGCATATTGTTCTACGATTCAGAAAATATTTATTTGTATATATTTTATGTATTATCACATAATGTTACGAGAATACAAAGAAATCGACTGAATAGATACATGTACGTGTGTTATGGATTATTTTAACAGGATTTTTTAACTGGAAGAAAAAGAAATTGATATTAAAATTTGATTATAAGAAATAGAATATTCCTTCTCAGCATTCACTTTACTTATGTCTGCTAAGAGAAATTTCTCTTAAAGAAGCATATTCCAATTGTATTACGAGAGAAATTTTCCTTAGCAGGCATAAGTAAAGTTAAAAAATGCTGACGGAATATCCTATTTCTTATAATCAAATTTTAACATATTTTTCTTCCAGTTGATAATATTAAAATAATCCATAACACACATACGTGTATGTGTTCAGTCGATTTCTTTCTATTCTCGTAACATTATGTGATAATACACAAACAAAATAAATACAAATAAATATTTTCTAAATATGTATTTTTAATCATCAAATTTATAGAAAGATGAATAAATATTTGTAACGTAAAACAATAATCGCGTAAATAGAGATATTCTCTGAGCTCTATGTGAATAAGAAATTTCTCTTAGCAGTGAGACTTAAGTAAAACCGTTAAGATTTTGAGAGATTCATTCGTTTTTATGTCATTGTTTCAATAAAATTTTATGTTATTCTTTAAATTAACCTTAAGCCATCTTTCTGCAACATCTCAATTAAATCTCTCGAAATCTTTTCCCTTTCATTTTGGTTTTCTCAATTCTGCGGATACGAGACTGTACATTTCTGTATTAATGAAGCGTTACTTCACTCGATATTTCTCGTAGTACAACTGGTACTATCATTCCGAAGGTTTCCTATTCGTAGAGGAACTCACGCGAGTAATGTCGAAGTCCGAGAAACACACACACTTGTATCGCACCGAGTTTTCCAAGTACACATATCCGTGGCAAGATATATCGGGTGTGCAAACGAGAGACAGAAAGATAAAGAAGGTCTGTGTATGCCGTATATCTTATGTGTGTGTGTGTGTGTGTGTGTGTGTGTGTGTGTGTGTGTTAGGTTCGCCTGCTCGCGCGCGCGCGTCCGCGTGCCCCCAAACGATAACACCTTATCGTATCCGGCTCCCCTTACGCGCACGTTGTCAGTTACTGGAACTTAATATGGTACGCTTCGTATGAATCGGTTCAAGCAACTTCAACGTATCACCATGTTTTCGTGGAGTTTGTTACCGTTTACGTGACACGTAAGATCATACAAAGGATAATGCATAAGAGTTATTTCTACGATTAAAAGAAGTAAATTTCTTTTCTGATTTGAAAAAAAAAAAAATTCTTTTCTTTTCGTCGTTTCTTATCAATCCCCACAGTATTTGAGATTTTCGTTCTCTTTCTTTTACGGGTATTATTGCATTTTCTCTTCCAAGTAATCTCTTCTCAGGCAAAAGAAAAAGGGACAAATAATTTTTCATTTCGCCTTCATATCAAAAACTTTCCAAAAAAAGTTTTAGAAGTTGCATTAAACCGTAACCATTTGCATCGTTAAATCCAAAATTTTGGAGTTCTTCGAGATAACGGAGGACTTTTTCTTTCCTCGACATGTTTGTCCCTTTCGACACAGCAGTACTTTCTCTTTCCTTTTTACATTCATACATTCTTTTCTCATTTCTTTAAATTGTTTCGTTTATTATATAGAAGATTAGTTTCCAGTTCCTTCCAGTTTATTCTTTTTCAAGTTTTATATACATATAATAATGAATAATTTGCTCAACGAATTATAAATTATTTTTAATAATTAGTGATAAACTGAAAGATTTTTCAAAAGAGAAAAAAATTGAAAAAATTAAAAACAAAGCGTGAAAAAAAAAAACAGGCGATTGTACAAACGCTTGAAAAAGAAATTCTATATCTTATCAGTTATGTATTAATCTAATTATGTGGACAATGTTCACATATTTTAGACGATATTACTCGCAATCGGATGATGAATTTATCACAAATCACGATTGGCTTTTTAATTTGCCGTCTTGCGTCGGAGAATTTGCCGGCAACACAGTTAGAGGGATGAGATAGGATCGGCGCATCGGAGCAGCGAAAGTGCGAGGCCAGGAGCTAACGTCTCTTGGTCGACCACGCCCTCGATCGATGCACAATAGGGTGCGTAACAATAAAACCGAGGACTAGAAATAAAAATCACCGAGACCTATGTGCGTCGCGTCTCGTAACGCCTTGCGTCGTTTCCGTTCCCGCCTCGCCTCGCCGCGCCGCGAAACTCATTAAAACCCGCCTAGATATTCCGCGTTTATGCAGGCATGTAACGACCAACGAGAGAACAACGTCGGCGCATGCATTTATGAGCGTTACGAGCGTCTTTATGCACTGACCGCCACACCGTATGGCGAAAAGTCGCGACCGTAATCGTATGAATTGCGTCTTGGAATCTCCTATTGTCAGAACTATTATACTTCCGGCTTTATCACGCGCGCGTTAAATATCCCGCGAGACTGCGGCGGCGGGTTTCTCGTCTTTGAAGAATCTCTAAAATGCGACAGATTGGATTCGAGACTGATATACCTTCAGTTGTATATAGGAATCGCACGCTAAGATATAAACCTTTCATTGTCTTCTCGCATTTTTGAAATATCATTAATTAATTAATTACTTAAAGCCCGCTTTAGATAACCTGTAATTTGAGAATTTAATGATGTGTAGCAAAATTTGAATAATTAAAATACGTTATATATATATATAATTTATATCAGGACACACACACACATTCATACATACATATATATATATATATATATATATATACACAGCACGATAAATAGAATTTTATTCCGAGTTTTGTTGCAAATTCAAAATGAAGAAGATCTCGTGAAGAAAATCTTTAATTTCCCAAATATAATTTTATTGAATTTTATTATAGTCTTGTATGTAATTATATATATTTTAGAAACAGGATAGAAGTACACATTTTTTTTATTAACGCAGACTTAGCAGAATGATATGGTATCATCCTTGCTAGTCTGCGCAAGACACGTGACGAGAGACACGTAACGAGAGGTGGCACAATCTATCCTTCCTCCTATTTTTTCTCGCATAACAACGAGACGCTACGGCTCGTGTCCTGTTCACCCATTTTCGAAGGACCTTAACCAACCATGACCGAAGCGGCTCTCGCGTGAGGCTTAGCTTAATGCCATAGTCTTCCACGCGCGGTGCGCACCGTTTTCCTTATATACACGGTGTACCTTGATTACCGCGCCACCGTACATGGTACTGTAATTTCGATGCGCGGATTGCTGGAAAATTACGCGCTCCGAAAAAAGCCAATTTATTAGAAGCGCCTAATATGGTGCCGGTAGTATCTCAGCATGATTTATCGACGATCTGTTTATTTATTCCAATTTTTTTGGTCATTTTTTTTTTGGTTAATCACTTCTGTGCGTGACAAAAGAATAAATTACAGCTCAGTGTATATATTATGATTTATCGTAATTAATTTATTTTGAAAATCTAGGGCAGAAACAGTGTTAAGCATGGTTAATTGAAATTATATCAGCTTCCATCTAAACATCTAAGAATCCTTAAAAAAAAATGTTATAAAAAGCAATTTATTAAATACAGCATCAGTTGATTTTGGATATCGATGCTCAATTCGATGTGATCGATTAGGCTCTCGCAGCTGATTTCGCGATTAAATATACGGATTTACGGATGTTGAACACCGAACGCCGGAAATCCTTGAGCGGCGTTGACGCGCACATCGAGATGGCTGCATCAAATAAATGCATAACTACATCGATACATGATGAAAACGATGTCCCCTACAGATTAATAGCTGACAGGACG
This sequence comes from Lasius fuliginosus, assembly GCA_949152495.1. Classification (NCBI taxonomy): domain Eukaryota; kingdom Metazoa; phylum Arthropoda; class Insecta; order Hymenoptera; family Formicidae; genus Lasius; species Lasius fuliginosus. The sequence goes on along the minus strand of OX424446.1, from coordinate 3,295,170 downwards.
ACATGACTGACAAGCCGGCAAATTAAATCACGTAAATTATGACGATGGCCGATTGTAAAGCATCTGTGCGCTCGTAATCGTGCGCGCACGCGCTTGACCGTACAGAATTCTGCAATAGGCAGTTATGACATTTGTGGACAAACAATTTGGACATCTGCATTTGAAATGCAGAGTATTAAAGATAATTATTTATATAGTTCCTTAAATACAATATTATTTAAATATTTATTTACCGCGAGAATAGATAGAGAGACACAAATGTACAATTCTACTGTCCATATAATAAAAGAAATAATTTAGTTGTTTATTTGAAATCTCTAATGAGAAATATATATTTGAAATATTTATTTCTGATTTGTATAAAAGTAGCTTAAAATATTTTAAGTAGAATTTTAATTTATATACAAATAAATTATTTTATTTCGCATTAATTATTTAATGCGATAGTATAAAAATAGTAATTAAATATACTTACTTAGCTAAATATTTTTATTTTCTATTTGAAATATACGATATTTTGTTCATCTCTATGGTATAATGCCTTACTCGTGACCTTGAAAACCGATGCATTATTCGAGATGAGAAATTGCGAAGGCGGGCGCTGCTGAAGTTATGATAAATGAGAGACGTCGAGTTCGCACGCCGGATAATCTCTTTGATAAAAATAACGGCTGTATTATTTCGATCCTCAGGATCAATTTCAATTTTGTTCATTTAACAAAAATAATGGCTGTATTGTTTAAAAGACGCAAATTGTTTTCGGGCTCGCACAATATTCAATCCATTCAAGGAAAAGGATACAATACTCGTATATCAGTATTCTGTACGCGCGGAATTTGTTATAATAAGAATTTAATTAATTTATCTTTATATAAATTATTATTTTACTTAAATGTTATTTTTTAAAGAGAAAGCTATTTCTAGATATATGTATGTATATATATATATATATATATATATATATATATATAATGTATATGTTTGATCCAAATAAATAAAAATGTGGTATTATAATTTATGTCAATAAATTGGAAAACGCGTGCGTCAACTTTATTTATATTGAATGAATAATGAATGGATAAAATAACTACATATATATAAAATTATGAAGACATTAAAAATTTCTTTGAAAATATTTATATTGAAATATATTCTAATTGCAGATTTATTGCCTTTTAAAAATATATAAAGATCACACATATTACATGATATAAAAAATTTATATATATATTTTATATTTATAAATAAGAATAGGAGAGACTAATAAAACACACATACACTTCCATATGTACACACTAATTTTGTGTGTGTGTGTGTGTGTTTATAGTTATAGATAGTCCTATCTTGAGAATATATTTTTCCTATTATTGAGAACACGAGGATAAAAATAATAAATCTGCCAAAGTAAAAGAACCTTATACACGGTCGTCTTTTGACTTTCTTCAGTACATATGCAAACACTTTCAAAGATTTCTTTCTTCTTTTTTCGCGCCGACTTAATGTCAACCATTGCCATTTCGCTCGGCATGATCTGTTTATACAATCGATAGGTCAATAATGTCAGAGAACCAAACCGATTGCGACACATTTCTATCTTCCTTCTACTTTTTCGCGAAACGAATTTATTCAAATGTACATAGCGGATCGGCTTTCTCCTCTGGCATTTTTCGGATTCACGTTAGATTGTCAGGTTTGTCCAACTTTTCTCTACGGCCAATTTATAAACATAAATGTGTTTCTCTACATTATCAATTTAATTAATAGTTTTGTGGAATTATTTGCAAAGACTGAAAAATAAAAATTGAAAAATTGATGTAGAATAAAGGTTTTTTTCCGTAATCGTGGAGTTTCGTTACATGTTGCAACATACAATAGGAAGAAGAAAATTCTAACGAGAAGAATGGGGAATACGCACACTGCTAAACTATCCGTTCACATTTCTCGTGCCATCATCTATACGCGAATGCAGATGTAGATGATAAGAAACTCACTTTATCGCTCACGCCCGAGTGTGAAAACATCGAAACGTGACTTTGCTTGCATGTTTTTGTATCATGACGACACTAATATGTCACATTGCAGCAGGTGCAAACGCATCTACTGCCACAGCTGTTACAAAATAGAAAAAGACTGAGGCATGAGATAACTTCGCGAGAACAACGATCGATTTTCGTTCATGCATCGATTTAATTCGAGAGATTAAAAGTTGAAAATAATTCTCTGTTTCTTTTTATTTTAAAATTACATGAACAATATTCAGATCTTTCTAATTACAGCGTTAACTTATGGCACAAGAACATCATAATAAATTAATATATAAATTTTTAATTATTAAAATAATACTTATTATTGTAATTAATAACAATATTATATAAAACATATTGTTTTAATAAGTATTACTTTACAAATATATTACTCTAGAGTAATATACAAAATAATATTATTATATACGAGTTAAGCCGACATACGAGTATATGTATACAGCCGACATTTAATTTAAGCAATAATTAATTTTAAAATAGTTAGAAGATCTGTAAGAAAAGTTATTACGTGATTTTTGAATACCCTGCGTTTATAATCGTATTATCGATCATACAACGTCGGGGATTCATTTGCCTTGATCCTTAGATCTTGAATTCCAAAACGGAAGGAGTGCGCCACAGGTGGCTCCGACATCATAGAAACGAGTTCTGAAGTCCGGTCTTTCTTTGAAAATAGAGAGAAAGGCTGTCCAGAGATTCTCTGCGATTTTTGGATTATCTTTTCAAGGCAGACCAATTGTCCTTATGAAAAATTTAAGAAGTCTTGTAGTGCGAGTCCTCTCTCTTAAAACATTCTGTTTCGTTTCTATAAAGAAATGTTTTTTCGATTATTATTTTTACCAGCTTTTTCAATTATGAACACGCCGAAGAAAAACTATAGAAATACAAGACGCATTATTTAGGAAGAATAACACAGGTCTACAAGGTTTTATTGTTGGGCAGCTGGGGGTCGTTTCCGAAGTAATTTTCTGCGTAGAATCCGAATCCGAGGTCAGAATTGGCCCATCACGTCAGGATTTTGAGATATTTGAGGTTATATACTCGAAAAATGGCTTTTTGAGCTACATTTGAGGTCCTATTATAATAGGTTTGGGGTCGATCTGAGATCAGATTCGTAATCAGCGACCCCAAAAACCCATATATACAGTTTTCAGTCCAGGTTTTCGGGTTTATAGTTCAAAGTTTACAGGTTTAATGTGAATGCTCATGAGATTGTTGGGCTATAACGGCGCAGGGTTTGGAATTCATCATGTTATCTTAAAATGGCCGTAACTTTGCAAGGAAAAATCGTAGATGACCATTCGACAGCTCATTTTGAAGGGAAAGAGTAGTACTAAATGATGCAATTAGAAGAAAAGAGCTAAAAAATTTTGTGCGTCCTGTACATAACCTCAAATGTAGCCCAAAAAGCCATTTTTCGAGTATATAACCTCAAATATCTCAAAATCCTGACGTGATGGGCCAATTCTGACCTCGGATTCGGATTCTACGCAGAAAATTACTTCGGAAATGACCCCCAGCTGCCCAACAACAATCATGATCCCATTTTTTGTAGACCTGTGTAATTGATTAAAAGAAGAATGTTTTCTTCATGACATACATATATATATAAGCAAATTTAAGTAAGAGCATAATAATTATTGACAAGCAATGGATTACTATTATTTCGATTATTATTTCATTATTATTTCGACTATTATTATTGTTTCGTTAAAACTTTTTAAAATTGAGATTTTGAATTTACGAGACGGAACATTTTCTTTCCTCGACTGTTGTTTTTTTTATTTACACTGCCTCTCTCTCTCTCCCTCTCCCTCCCCCTCCCTCCCTCTCTCTCTCTCTCTCTCTCTCTCTCTTTCTCTGTAAATCAGCGATTGCAATAGTATTTGTTAAAAAATAATTAATTATTTAAATGCGTTAGACAAGAAATTAATATTTTTTTAGTAGCATTTACGTTAATTCAAATTATCGTCATTACCATGTTACTTCCATCAGTTTCTTCGTAAATTGCAATTTGCGGTTCATGAGCAAAAATATATATGCATCTAATGAATAAATGATAAATATTTTAGTTGTACATAATGTGTACATGTGTGTGTGGATTATGCAAATTGCTATTTTCGTAATCGAATTGTTGCTATAATTTTCTCTTGCTTTCTTCTTTATCCATTGTGTCACTGATTGAGAATAACGTTGTAAGATCAACTGTACGTATGAGTTGACAAGTATAAAAATATTATTATTGCATAATACATTGCAAATTGCACTTTTACAATATAATTTAAGATACGAGGAGAGGAGATATTGAAAACAAAGGGCAACAAATGCTTTATTCGAGATGAATTTACTTCAATGCTATGTTTTTAAAATATCAAGAACGAATTTTATATAGAAAATAATCGCACTTATAATCTGTATACAGCGATTGTCGTGATATAGAACCAAATATTAAATATCTGTATAAGCAAATTCCGGAAAACCCGTTCACGGCTCGTCCGCGGAAAACGCTCAGCGGTCATTGCGTTTATTTTCCTGGTCGATTGGTTGCCTTCGTCGAGATTAGAAATTACACATTCCCGCTCCCAGCTTTTAGATTGCATAATCGGAAACCGCATGTTTCGCGAGAAAAGCGCCAGTTAACGATAGGTTTTCTCGGCAATCGCGTCGAAATCTTCGTATTTTCCTCGAGCCCGGAGCCAAACATCTCGCCCACCCTTGCCGACGCGCACGATCGCCGGAGCAAATGTTTTGTCCCTCGTTCGATCCGTGTGCCTCTCCATGCACACGTTTGCACTGCAAAGCGATAGCTCCACCAGTTCAGCCGAATCTCATGTTACAAGTTGTAATCACGACCGAATGGCTCAACGGCGCGCGATTCATTTTTTCCTTGAAATATAATACGGATACGGTGCTTGATTCATAGGGACCATTCACTCTCTGATATTATATGAGCGTATATTTAGAATAGAAGGAAAGATATATGTAATTATACGGTTTTTTAGAGACCGAGAAATCGAAACATTGGCGTTTTCGAAGAAAATGTATCTTTTTCGAATTGTCTTCATGAAGAAGGAATAAAAACAAATATATAATTTGTTTTAAAAATATTAATTTCTTTTTAGTACAAGATATCTGTCTCCTTGAGAAACATTAAACGTGTAATTGAGACATACTTCTGAATATTGTTGAAAGCAAATTCAGGGTTTCTCTCGTCGCGTAGCTGGGAACTAACCATTATTCCGAATGAACCTTCGTAAGTCATGGTCATAACTTGTCGTTGAATAAACTTGAGTGTAGTTACGTAAAACAATGCGAGTGTGTGATACGCATAGAGAAAATACAGTAGGAAAGGATAAACGAATGTAAAAATAATTTAACTTTGTTAACTAAATTAAGATTTATGTTTTTAAATACTGTTGATGTACGTAAAAAATGTGTACTATTATTTGAAACCAACAATGTGGCGAGTATTGCGACAGCCAAGAATAAATCTCTCATCTATTTTCTCGCTTTTTATGTTTTCCCTTGATTTTAAACTCTACCTTTAACCCGGGCGAGGCACATGATAAGTTAGCGGATTTCTCGTGCTCGCGTCCTGAAGAAAGAAACTGCTTCCCGCGAGGGAGAAAAGGATGACTCTCTTCTCCTCACTCTCCTCTTTTTTTATTGGCTATACACTGCGTGCCCTGCACTTGCCGCTCGGCATGAGGTCGTTAAAAATGAAAAAGCTACTACCTCCCTCGTCCTTTCTAATTTTATTTGGCTCGGCTTGAGCGCTTGCATCGACTTACTGCTGTAGCGTATTTTTACAATTATATTACTGCAGAACAGCACACATAAGTTAGTAATTAGTAGATATTATTACTTGTAAAATACATAATTATAAAACATAGTGTATTAGTAATATATTATATTTCTTGAAATTTTATATATATATATATATATATATATATATATATATATAGAGAGAGAGAGAGAGAGAGAGAAATCAGATTAAAAGAACCGCGTGCAATGTTTGATGGTTAGCGAATATTTCGTATGCGCGATAATACGTGACGTAAATATCGAACGAGCGGACGAACGTTTCGATTTTGCTTACAATCTCATGGCAGTCTCATGTAGTATTAATGCGGCATTAATTTCGTCGATACGCACAATAAAAATTTATATAATCTTTTGTTCGGAAGATGCATAAAACATCCGCGCGTGCGCGCGGTGCATCCACTGCTTATTACAAGCGGACGCGAGCGAGCGCTTACTCAAAGTATGCATTTTGTGTGCAGTACGCGTTGCATCGCGTGTAACGTAAATGTAAGTTTGCCGCTTTACTTGAGTATTTTTATTCTCAATAATGCTGGTACATCATTCGCTCCGCAGAACTGTAATAAAATGCAGTACAATCAAATTAAATTACGAATTAATCTTATCTTCAACGTTATCCTCATTGTTTTACACACTTTGATAGTTGCTTGATATAAAAATTTATATCAATTATTACGTAAAGATAAACGCATTACAATGTTACATTCTAAACGAAATGAGAAAATAAAATATTAATTAATTTTGTCATTAATCATGATTTTAATTATCTCAACGAAATAATATAATTGTTTATATTACAAGAGCGCCAGTATATATAAAACATTGCATAAAACTTTAATTTGTACTTTAATTAATGATTTGACTTTACACGATCGATAGATCTCTTCAAATTCATACATACATTGAGTAACATTTATATAACGACGACATACTCAATGTCTCGATTACTCAATGAAAAATATTTATATGTAGAGTTTCGTATGTGAGGCGCATAACAAGAGGCTCGGTAGATTGGTTCACGATATTAAGTTTGTCCGTGACCATTGGCCCGTTTATGGAATGTCAAAACACGAACGGAGGTTTAATGGAGTTAATATGAGCGTCACGATTAAATTACCAGGATGTATGTCTACGAAGCCGCATCAGAACATTTCAGAGAACTTTAAACAACGAATTAAATTTCGTTGTCTTGTTATGCGATTACTTTCAACACTTAAGAATTGTGAAATGACATTTGCGATTATCTTTTAGAATAATCTTATAAACTGTTTGTGCAGTAGAGAGATAGTGATATAAAATCATGTTTATGATAAAAAGTTGGCATAAATAATATATATTTATATTCTTCTTTAAACGAATTTTTGTATTTTTTGCAATTTTTTTATTTGATAGAATATATTAGTTATTATATAAAAATTTTATAGAAAGCATATACATATATATATATATATATATATATATATATATATATATATATATTTGGCAATTTGGGACTTGATTTTAAAAGAGTTCTCTATACAATTCTGGGCTAACTAATATGCTAATGTAAGCTATTTATAAAGTTTATAGAAAGCATATTTAATATGTGCTTAATTTTGGTCCAAATTTTATATTTATTTGTTTAGAACTAAACTACAAAAGAGAGCAGAGATAAAGAATTTGTATCAGATATATAGATTTAATCTTGAAACGTGTTTCTCTCGTAACTAGAAATTATGCCACAAAGCTAGCATTACGCGAGCGTTACGAAAGCGTTCGAGAAATTTGCCGAAGAATGAATTAGACTCTGTTTTATTTTGCAAACGATATATTTTGGTGATAGCTGCCTAAAGGTAGATATTCTCTTACTCGAACAAGAGTCTTCTAGCATAAACTCGAACCTTGGCCTCGCATATCCGTTCGAGGAACGGCCTAGCCGGGGACTAAGACAACACAGTGGGGTATCCACTCGTTTTAGACATGGTTAGGCCCAGGGAAGGACTAGGATAAAAACCGGTCCAAGATAGGTCCGGGGTTTGTTTTAGCAGGTCAGAAACCATCTCGACCTGTCAGACCGACCACTTCGGTGTCCCGCGCGCTAGAAATAACGATCGACTACCCGAGTTTTCCTCATCGTGCTCCCCTGGAAATTTTCCCCCCGTTGCCCCCCGATTCCGAAGAAACACATGATATGTACCAGACACTGGAAACGCACTCAGGATATTTTCTTGCTCATTAAGCAACCCCCGATAGTGAGAGAAGTCGTTTATTAAATCTCGAAACTGCGCCATCAAGACGCTTCGGATTTTCGTTTTATCTCGGCATTCAATTCAAGTCCTCTCGACTGCCCGGTATATAATGCGTTGTATTTTTTTCTTCGCCAGAATAGACCCGCTTTCTACTAAAGTTGATATTTTGTATGGTATGTGAATATATATATATATATATATATATATATATATATTGTTATTATAGCTCTGTTATTCGCAGAAATTGGAGAGTATTTTATTTCTTTGTGTGCGGCATACAACTTAAAAATTAATAGAGAAAATTCTATTTTCTTAAATATATATAATATATTATATTTTTTTATTAATGTATAAACTCTACAACACAAATTGCATTAATAATAATTTTAGGCTATTTATTATTATATGCTAATGTAGATCTGTTGTTAGCAATTACACACACACACACACACACACACACACACACACACACACACACATATATATCTTAGTTGAGTGTTTACCTCTCAAAAATTTCCATCTCTTAATTACTGCACAAACTTATGGCTGAATCTTCAACAAAGAACCGAACGTGCTGTGCGGCTTTTGGGAGTCGTTCCATTTTTTTTCTTTCTCTATCCAAACAAAACTCTTTTATCTCATCTTGCCTTCTTTTTGCGTTTGTGACTTCTCTGATTGCCTGATCAGGCAATATTCTCGTGCACTGTGCATTCGTGGTTCTTTTTCAGTCTGATTTTTGCTTGACTTTATTAATTTCGTCCGAGAAAGATGGCATAAAATAATCGTGACAAAATTATAATCGTTATGTACAGTATTCTTTAATTATAATTGTGTCACTAGGTTGAGTTTTAATTTAGTGATAACAATTAACGACGCGTTACATCTATTACATAGTGATTTGTTCAAGAAGCTTTCACTTAATAACCTCTCGCTAAATAGTATGTTTACAAAGATATCTTTTCCATCGTCTTTCGAGATGGAAAGGTGGTTTCAAGATGACAGAGGATACTACGCATTCATGCTCGGATTGCGGTAGACCGGTTTTGAAAAATACTGAGGCAGTTATAATGAAAGGTAACTGCTCGGTAACCAAAGTATGCACCACACTTGAGCGGTGCTAATCACGGATTGACTGCTATTACAAATATTAGCGTTTATTCACTAGATGTGAATTCTTCTTCAGAGTCACTTTCACCGGCGCGGCTTTTACGACTTTTACTACAATTCAACTAATTACTGCAATTATTTGGTATTCTCGACAATAAGATGTAATTATATTAATCTCCAATTTTCAAGCATTTGCTGCTTCAGTTATTAAGACAGTGAAGTAATTGATTCGAATTGATATTATTTATTTGAAAAATACATATTGCACAATGTCGGATAAATAGTTTACAGAATATAACTTCAGGTTTAAAGATATTTGATACTTTTACTCTTTCTTAGTATCAAAAAATACTCTTAAAAATGGACAGTTTAATTTATATCGCCAAAAGATATAACCTGCGTAGATATATCATGGAGTGTACACGGAGTACATAGTTTATATATTTACACGAAAATGAGAAAAACCTAGGACACGATCGAAGACGTAAAGAATGTTTGACGCTTATAAATAGTAATATTCGTTTCCGTCCACGTGCAAGAAAAAGATGTTATCTTTCGGTGCCTATTTTAGCGCGCGGATTTTGGCGTTCATTCAAGTTTCCGAAATGCCCGCTGAGTACTGATGTCGAATGTGTTTTCCCCTGGCCGAGTCATCCGAAATAAAGCATGCCTGCAGATGAAAACATAGTCATCGAACCATATGCATCAGCAGCTTTGTAAATTCGTTCTGACAATCTTTCCGTTTGAAAACTTTGTCATATATATTCGACAGAAATATTATTTCTATTTAAATATTTAAAAAGTAATGACGTCTTCTTAGTATTGACTGTTGTGTGTGATGTAATAGAAAAAAGATTTTTCTATCATTTGAAGCTGTAAATCGTTTATTTCGTTATATTTTGTACATAGTCTATACGGTTCGCGGATCCTTACGATTGCGAGGAATACTTTGTGTAATCTGCCATACTGCGCTTTCAAAAAAAAAAAAAAAAAAAAAAAAAAAAAAAAAAAAAAAAAAAAAAAAACAGACTTCTTGAGCCATGAGAATAAAACTGTAAAAACAGTGAATGTAGTATGCATTTACCTTGAGTACCGCGAACGTATTGAATTGATGCCACTGCAGCGCGGTTGAAGAAATCAGAAGATTATGATCGTTGCAAAACGATCTTCATTATAATTGACTATATATATTTCTGAAGGAGAAGAAGCATATATGAAGTAAAACGGCATTATCTATGCACGAGACGCAATTACAATAATTGTGTCATTATATATCTGTGCGCGCTGCAACGGGCGCGAATAAACGTTACGAAACACGCGCGAATGCAGGGTGAACTCCTGCTGTTTCCCTGAAATAGTTTATCGATTCGTAGAATCTCCGATTGGAGTAAACAGTCTCATTCTAGCACGAAGAGCAAATTATATTATCATCTCATCTTTGTCCCATCGCGTTGCGGTCGATCTTAAACATTCTTCTTGCACATAAGTAGGTTCAATGTAGAGTCATCCCTGTTCTTAGAATAATGATTAAAACTTATTAGGCATATTGTGCTGTGGCTTATGTATATGGTTTTTTTTTACAATAGAAATAAGTATTAATACTTATATATTTTAATTCTCTCTATTTCCTTAAAAATTCTACACATACAGAATTATAAAGATATATATTTTTTTAATATTAATTTGCGCATTAGATATCGACTTAATTTTAATTTACAATATATTGCTTTAGATTTGTGCATTGCTTTGGTTTTAAACACAATATGGTGGACTTAGAATGTCAGTAGCTGTATAAATTCAATTATGTCGTGAAATTGAGTACGGTTTTTTTTTAAGTGCAACAGGCGTAACGGTATTTATCATATCGTATTTATCGTACCATATTTATCACAGACATTAAGAACAGATTTTCCATTTTTCTATGAAAATTATGAGAAAGCTATGAGAAACAATGAAAGTCATTTTAAGTTTAGCCGCAGATAATAGAAAAATTACAAGAAAAACAATTTAGTGTTATTTGTTTTAATATTAGAAATATATTTATATATATTTTACATATTTGTAAATAAATTATATATGTATATAGATATATGTAATTGTTTGCTTCTTCTTTTACTCTTTAAATATGATTATGTATCACAAATTAGTTTTTCAGTAGAGAATGAAAATTATAAACTTTTTTGTTATAGAAATTAAATATTTTTTAAGAGATCTATACATTCCAAACGTGAAACGATAATCGTGCAAGCTATATATCTTCATAGATGATAAGGATTAGTTACGCGTACATAAGTCAAATCTTAATGTTCTTATTAACTTCTTACGCGATTAACGCGCAAAAAGTTCAACTAGAAATAAGATACGATGTGCATAAAAAAAGAAAGAAAGTTATAACGACTGTTTTAAGTATTTTCAATTTGTTTCACGTTATTATACAGCGATGGCAACTTTTTCCGTGAGAGAATCCTCTCTCTGACAAAAAGAAACTCCAAATAACTCTTTGATAAACCCGGATGCGACTTCTTGCCATTCTCACCTGGTAATACATAACGGGAAAGATATATACGATCTTGCAAAAACGTCATAATGAGTTTTGATGACCATGGCGCTAATTTGTCGCGAAGCTAGTTCGAGTTTTTTATCCTAGCATTGGTTTGTTTAATTTGCATAAGTTTTGCATTAATTATTTGATATCGGTTTTAACAAGATTCACTCTTGAATTTTTTGAATATTTGTTAAAAGTTGTATATTTTTGTAGTGGAGATATATAAATTGTACGAAGATAGAAAAAAAGAGCAGTTTCTGGCATTACAAACACATCTAAAAATTAAAACAGAAAAACATTATGTTGTTGCCGTTTTGAATGTTTTAATTCTAATATATTCTGCGATTAACTTTTTTATATTTTTCTTGAAGTTTCTCTACATATTGCATTCGTATGCATAAACGACTTTAAAAAAACAGTACTATTCAAAGTCATTCTTGACGTCGTTTAAAATCTTTACAACTTTTAAACTGGTATACTTCCAATTCGTTTGCTAATTTCATTATCTTGCTTCTTAAAGTTCAATCGAATATATGAACAGCACGAATCGAGAGAAGTGGAAAGTGAATGCTTTCGACATACGCGATCGGTTTTCGCATTTTTTATGGCGAGCAGCACCGTTCGTTTTTTTTTTGTTTTGCGGCACGCTTCGTCAACAAAAAATCGTTGGGAAATATATGCATGATGTAGCAAACCCGTTTGTTTTATCGAGAAACCAGTTTGGAAAATTGTGCATACACTGTATGCGATGCTAGTAAGCACACTACACGCATCGCGGAGCGCGAGCAAGCTTTTAATGCGTCAAGTCGATCACGCAACTTCACCATGCAAATTGACTATTAATTTCGCTATTAGTTATTTATCTAAGCTGAAAATATCGTGACGTAAAAAAAAAGTCGCATTTCAAGATATCTAATAAGTAACAATAGAAAAAAGAGAATAAGACATGAAAAATTAATAAAAACATTTTAAAAAATGAGAATTAATGAATAATACATCTGTAATAGATAAAAATTTAACAGGTCAAACTACTAATTGCTGTTTTCTGCGTTATAATCTCATTGCCAATTGAAATTAATCTCATTTTACCTGAAACACGTATGCTATTCCAGATGTAAAATATTTAATATTGCATAATATTTCTCTTATTAATTTAATCAATTAGTTTCATTATTATTCTCCTTAATTATAAAAGTATAAAAAATTATGTTTAGGAGTAAATGTCAGTTGTTTGTGTAAAACTTAAAAAAATAATTTAATTATAGTTTCTATGAGTTGCTTAGGACAGCTGTCAAGGAAAGCTAGAATAGCCGTGATGATATCCAACTTATGATAGGATATGTAAAAAATGTCGATTTGCCGTCACGAAAAAAAATACGTTGAGTGTTTTTCCTTGTCTGATATTTTTCTCAGAATTTTAAAGTTCGGTTATATAACTATTTATCGGGTGAAGCCCGCATCGAAGGATCAACAACGTTAACAATAAATATTTTATGACTAAGAATAATTTCACGCTGAGTAATAATGATGTGTCAGTTTCAAGGAAGCTCGGAATCATTTTTTTAATTGGCTGTGCACGATAATATTCGTTATATAAAGCAACAGATTGTCGATAATATTAGTGTAATAATAACGATTGTGAAAGTGATCTGAGTCACAAACTTAAGAAATTGAATCATTCGCGTAATTTTTTCTATTATTACGAAATAAAATTCTGTGATTAGGAAAACACGATATTATTGAGCATTTCGAAAAGTTTAAATTTCTTAAATCTTGAGTATATACTAAGAATATATACTTTTATAATTTAAAGAAGCATATTTAAATATGTTTTTAATATGTTTTCTCAAAAATCTTACTCATTTTTAATATGTACAGAAATAAATGTAATAATTTCAGAATAAAAGATATGATTTTTTAGACTATTTTCTTAATCACAGAATCACTGTAACTAGGTTATTTTTCTTATAAAATAAGCAAACTTTTTCTGATAATACCTTTTCTTAATAATATTGCAGAAGCTTTGATTTCGAGAAAAGTCGCGATTTCCTCGATTGACTTGCTAGAGAAATGAATTTTTCCATGTTTTTGAAATCTGATCCGCGTTAAAAGGCAACTGAACGTTTATGCGCTATTTCTCGATCAATCGACTCGTTTATCATAATGTTAACTGTCAATAAACTGAGAACCGCGTTTTTCACGTTGTTCGCGGTTACACTGCTTATTTGCGGCGGAACTCGCCGCGGTTTAACGTTCTGCATTGATGCATCCGTCAATTGTCAATTGCGATACGCAAGCTCGTGTTTAATCGTCGTTTCACGCATTTTCAATTAATTCTTGAGTATTTGATATATTATATTCAATAACCAATACTCTTTCTATAAAATCTAATAATGTTTTAGGAAACATTTATTAATTATCTTACATTGTATATAAATAGTTAAAAAGGAAATATATATATATATATATATATATATTGTATTTAATTAAGACTAATTATTAATTTTTTATTTTCTATATCAGGAATATCAGAATTAAATTACCAAGCCAGAATTTTAAAATAAAAAATTGTACCACAACACATGATACTGAATTTATTGACTAGCTAGCAAATAAATCAAATAAAATTAGAATCCATTTTGCCAGATATGTTTTAATGTCAAACTGCAGAGAGTTCGATTGCGTTTCTTGATAGAACTTGTTCATTCTTAATTTAAACGCGAGACATCGTGCGCTTCTAAAACCGATTCGTTGACCGACCTATAGTCCCAACTATAGGTTGACTTGTGCGTTGCGGTTACTCCGGCGCGGTTCGTGTAATTTTAGCAGTAACGATTTGTCGGGACACGGACAAAAACGTGGCCGAGAAACGAAGAAACACGCTCCGGGGAGGGAAAATGGTGCGAGAACGAAGCTACGCGGAGACGAAAAAAAGGAGTAGACGGAAGGCTCCTTTGCGCGTTTTTCTATATCTAGGAAGGGTAAAGAGAAGACGCGATATTATGCCAGATATGTGACATCATCGCGGGAGAAAAAAGCAGACCGTTTCAGCTGTTGCACCACACGGGTCGTTGATCATGCACTTCTCATATCCCTGCATAAGTTATTAATCGAGCAGTCAGAACATACAGGGTCGAATTAAATGAAACTGACTAATTGAGCAATAGATCTTAGAAACTGTAATTTTGTTTGCAACCATGGTCTTGGTTTTGTGTGTGTGTGTGTGTGTGTGCGTGCGCGTATGAATATGTATGTGGTTGGTAGAGTCTTTATAACAGAAAATATGATCTCAAGTATTTAGTGATGATTATTATATGTGTGAGAGACACAAATATCATAAACATAAAAGATGATATAATAATATAATAATTATGGTAATATGATAATAAAAAATAAGATTTAATTTTTTATCTCAATTTTGCTATTCTAGCTTTTTTTTTTATTCTGAGAACTATTTTATTTAAAAAGTCATGGAAATATTTCAATCTGTTTGTTATATTTAATTTTAAATTTATTTATTAAATATATTGTAAAAATTTATACTTTTCTTCTATACATATAACATATAGAAAGGATTACCTGTTTTACAGATGTAAAACATTTTGACCCTCGAAAGAGGTCAAAAGATATTTCAATAGGTGCAAGATTCTGTGATGAACTTCTCTCTCTCTCTCTCTCTCTCTCTCTCTCTCTCTCTCTCTCTCTCTCTCTCTACCCGTATCTTATTAAAGAATTCACCTTAGACAGGGTCGAGGCCGAAGTTCGCGACATCGGCAGAAAGATACGGTGACTTCCGGCGGGAGAGAGGGTCGACCATTACCGAAGCTCATCGCGCTCTCTTTGTTCGTGAATGACGCCAATGTTGGGCCACGTGTAGTCGCCGTAGAAGGCGTGTGTGTAAAGCACTGATCCCTCTTGCACGCACATGTTGCGTATCCGTTACGCGAACGCAGGTATATCGCTCTCGCGTGTATGGGTCGCCCAGCAAAACAGATTTTGCCCTTTGTTCGCTGATGAACGCGCGACCACGTGAAACCAGGGGTCAGACCCGCGTGTGGTCTACTTCGTCTTAATTACCGGGTCGATGATCGTTGGACCCGAATCGTTTCTTCTTTCTGGAAACGACCGGTGGCGAAAGTAAGCAAATCTCCAAAGCGAGGAATGCTTTGTCGTAAAATCGTGCCATTTAGACTAATTTCTTCGTCGAAGAAAATGGTATTTTGAACTTGTATCGCTCTTCGAAATCTGCCTGAAACTAGAACTCAAAATTATTTAAGATATATGTTTACTGTGTAACATTGAAGTGTAACGATAAGTAAAAGAAAGAGATCAAAAGACAAATGGAATATTCCATATTTATTCTCCTAGAATTGATATCCAAATCGAGTTTTGCCACCGTATTTTGAAATATGTGTTACAGAGAAATTATTACTTTTGTATCTTCTTTTTATTTATATTTTTTAATTTGACAAGATTATATTTTATATTTATTACACATGAGAATCTTCAGTCTTTGTTTTTTTAATTTTAATCTCAACATTTATTGTAATATTTTTTGAACTATAAATATCTCCATAGCATTTTAACGCGATAAACGTACTTTAAGTCCGTGCGTTTTCGCTTCTCATCCAAATATATCTCGTATACGCGTGTTGAGATATCATTAAATATGTATCATAAACTGCTCAACCAATCTATTTATAGCATGAAATGTTTATGTAAATTCGTACGCAAAAAGTATCCGCGTAAATTAGCTATTCACGGAAGTAATACTTAGCGTATGTTTATCTCGTCAATAGAAATCTAATCGTTAACACTAGGATCATCCATAATTTATTGCTAGATTTCTGTATGCACACACACTTTTAAAAGTGATGCATGCTAAACACATATGCGGTGAGATATAATATCTAATCAATTGCATATGTAATGCATAAGAGCAATTAAATCTTTTTATTTATGTGATTCTATTATTTTATGTATCAAATATAATTTGAAAAGATATTTTTTAAAATATATAATCATATATAAAATATGAGATGTAAAAAAAAGGTTGATTCATATATATTATAGCGTATTTTTTTTTTCATATTATTGCAAGTTTACAAAATTTGTTTACCATTATTATGTGGCAAGGGGTTAAAACTTGTTTACGCAGAGTCAATCGTTGCAAAGACGTCAGGATCACGCGAGGGCGCCACGTGAATGCAATTCAATAATTGCAATCAGAAAAACTTCACGGAATGCGATGTAATCGTTGTTTACTGTGAATCTCATTAATGGAAAAATAGAACCGATTGACGCAATGTTTTTATAAAATTAGTAATTGGAATATCAGGTTTTATCAGGTTTTTTCCAACTTAATTTTGTTAATATTATTATGAATATTTATGTTCGTTAACGATATTTATTGAAGATATTTTCCGGACCATTGTTAATTTACGTTTTGGCGTTCTGTTGAGATTTATTAATAGTACTTGATAACCTGAAAATGATACAAAATTATAAATAAAGGTTTGAAATATCGGATTTTGCTGTATCATTAGTCACTTATATCTTTCATCTCTTTTTAAGCCGCTCAGCAAGAGAGAGAGAGAGAGAGAGAGAGAGAGAGAGAGAGAGAGAGAGAGAGAGAGAGAGAGAGAGAGAGAGAGAGAGAGAGGGAGAGGGAGAGAGGGGGAGAGAGAGAGAGAGAGTGTCTCTTCAGACTTATTAATCACTAAATTTAATCTTGATCGTACTTGTTTATGTTAAAGTATTATTTTGAAATTATTAAATTAGCAGCAACTATTTCATAATAATATCTATCGAAATTTATCGAGGTTGCGTTTGTTACTAAAACAGACAGCTGCGTTTAACTGCTGACATGCTGTTGTGTCTTTGCAATGACGCATAATTAAATATGATAAGTTAGCTAGGGCCGAGCGAACCAAATTTTTTAATCATGTCTCGTTCTTGTAGATCACTAACGAGATGACGCACGCTAAAATATACAAGCCTATATATCCGCGCGCAAAACTGTCGCGACATCGTTGTAATAGTTTAATTCTTGTTCTCTGTAACACCTTCATGATTTTATGTGAAACGATTTTGGTCTGTTCGTTATAACAAAAACCAATCAGATCTAAAGAGCTTTAATCTTTTTTTTCCAACTTGTTATAAATATTATATTATTTATTTCCTGAAATTAAATTAACTTTACCATATTACTAGGTTTATTATATTTAATTTATTTAACTATTATAAAATATTAAGTGAGGAAGGAATTGTAGGTGTCAAGACGTTACATTTCGTACAATGTTAAAAAGAAGCTCTCCGCCCAGATGAATATTATATGTGTATGAAAAATGCATAGGGCGATGTATTATTGATCCTATAGGAGGAGAGTGTGTATCGAATAGGTTTATCGGGATGCAAATAGGCGCTGTTTGGAAACTGACGATGCGAGCCCTTCGAGAAATCGTCCGATTAGTGTACGTCACGCGGAGCGGCACAAGCGGCTCCTTGTCTCTTCCTTCGACGTCCCTTCACGGTTGTGCGAGGTCGTCGACATGAAAAAAAAAATCTTTCATGAATATGCTTCTTTCATGCTAACGGACACGAAAATAAAGCAAAAAGAAGGAACCATATACGTGAACGGGGATGGGAAGAGTCGAAGGTGTTCATCGAGTGGAAAATAGGACCTACTTACATGTTTGTAGGTACCCTTTCTCTGCTTATTTCTTTTACAACGAACATTGAACATCAACGTAAGTTTTTACGAAGCACAGACATACGCAAAAAATATTGAAGGGAAGTTTGATCAATGTACGCAATCTGCTGGTTTATCATCACTATTTAATAGTAATATCGCGTTTACACGAAATAAACAAAAAAAAAAAAAAAAGCTACATACTTCGCTTGATATCTGAAAAACTCGTTGTATAATCCTTATTTATGGACATCTAAAACTATGCATTTGCATTTATCAGGTTTATGAATATTCTATTTGAGATGCATGTTTTATGTACTTGCATAAACTCTTTTTATATATTTTAATACTTGATAATCACAGAAAGAGGATATTTAAAATTGAAAATTAAAATCTTACGAGAAGATTACAATTCAAAAAAATTTTATCACACAAACAACTTGCAAATTGCTTAGGTAATTCCTCCGTAATAAAAGGAACGCTGATAGTCGCGCAAGAGAGACGTAGTGTATATTTCATTTATTATCTCACTGATGTTAACAATGATGATATTAAGATTAATTAATAGTTGAGCACACATTGAGTATATGTCATTTCACCAACAGAGTACACACACACACACACACACACACACACACACACATTTACATATATATGTATATATGTATACATCGTATATCTCCATTTCGAAATAACAATCTCTATATTACAATCAAAACGTTATAACGATTAACTACAAAAACCGTGACCTAATACGATAAATTCGCGACCGAAACCACGTCGGTTACACGCGACAATAGGAAATTCGCAATGGTATTTCCTTTTTCGTGCGACCAATCTCCCGCTGGCGATGTCAAGGAACTTTCATGAATATGTTCGACTGGTAATGCGCACCAGTGCTGTTCAACATTTCCACCCCCGCCACTTTCCTTCGCCAGAAACCCCCTTCACTTTTTCCGATGACTGTACGCTTCTTGGAATTACGGACCTCTCTCGGATAAGAGCATGTGTCCCGTACGAGTGTGCACGTATGCGTGTGGGTCTGGTCCATTGGTTGTAAGCAGCAGTGTTTCTCAGACACCAGACACTGAGCTTCACAGTTGCGCGTTCTTTTTCTTTCTTGGCTGTGCTAATGAAGTGAATAATATGTTGGCAGTTCCAGCGGTTTTAAATGCCCGATAGAGCATTTAAAAATTACGTAGTGCAATCGTAAAAATGATCATATTTGCATATATATAAAAAAAATCTGTATACTTTTTTATGCACAAGTTATATGCATCAATAGCGTATAATTTTTAAAGGAGGAAAAAGAGGACGAGAGAGAAAGAATCGTGTTGAAAGTCACTTCGTTATCGTCACCGTATATTTCCTTTGTTCTACTATCAGAGGAAAGGGGTGGACAGCCTTCTCGCTCTTTCATAACTTCATCCTGTCGCGCGGTTGCTTTAGTTTTACGGACTCCGTGATAACAGCTTTGCTCCGTAGGAGCACACCTCCGCTTAAAGTACATATTTAAACATGTTTTATACACAAAATAAATAACGAATAAAAAAAACAAATAAGATAAAAAAGAGTTATAAAAAATAAATAAGAGTACCTTAAAAGATCTGCGAAAATAATGAAAAATATATAAATTAATATAAAAAAATGAATTGCAGTATTTACACTATATTTTGCGAATTTTTATAAAAACCTCAAATCAAGCAGAGAGAGAAATTAATTTTTGGATAATACTTATAACATATAATTGCTAATAAGATATTAATATTTGCTGAAATTAGTTTAAAGTGCGAAAGCTTAACAAATAAACTAATCATAGCTTGATTTAAATTTCGCACATATCATATGACTTTTCTTCTCTTCTCTTCTCTTCTCTTCTCTCTCTCTCTCTCTCTCTCTCTCTCTCTCTCTCTCTCTCTCTCTCTCGTGGATTCATATAAATTTAACTTCCGACTTTCTGATATTCGATACAGATTTATATTATTTTTTATGCTGAAACGCGCACACGAGTTTGTTTTATATTAAATGTTTCCTGACAGAATATGTCATATTACTTGAGTTTTCACATCTCGCAGGTATATACTTCGATACTTCCGACTTCATACAATACATAGATAGACACTCGAACCCGACCAGTTCGCAGCCAGTCATTCATCTCGTTTTCTCACTTCGTAGTGGTTCGCTTGTTCTATAACCATCGATCCTCGACCGTTGCCAGTTAGATCCTTTCAATTTATTCCTTCTCTACACATAGGAAGGATCGCTCTCTGTCAGGATCAACGAGCTTTCGTAGCTCACGAAGCCTCTTGAGATGCTAAACGAACGTAACCAAAAAATATTCCAACACATATAGTAGCCTTTTGATGCGCAAATGTTGCCATGGAAGATAGAAGGATCTTATCTTTTTATGGATTCATACTCAAGAAAGCATTTAAAAGGTTTCGTATTTTGCAGCTACATAACTGAATTATGAACTTTATCTTATCTGTGAGTTATATATAACATAAGAATTATTGATTGATTTATATGTATCTTCCTTTTTCCATGAAGATTTTTGCCTAAAAAATGCTTTGCTTTAAAGAAGAAATTTGTCTTTAATATTTCGTATATATTAGTCGCAAACCATTACATATATATCACGCATCTTTCATATTTATATTTATTTGAGAGAAATTTACATTAAAATACAATATCTATGAGACCAATGACTGTTTGTTATAAAGGAAATACATAACTGTTTATAAGATATCGATAAGATATCGATAAGAAATATAAATAGCTTAAAAAAGATGAGTAATAACATCTCTATAACCCGTTAAGGTCGAATTCTGGTAAAAGGAGATAGTATTAAGTCAATTAGATGGGGTCTCGTCCAAATGTTAAACATATTCAGCATGCGTTTCTTCAACAGTATCTCATGTAAGGGCAGCGAAAGGTTTAACGACCTTTTTTGACGATGTGACCTAATTGGCATAGAGATAGCTTGAATTTCAAATGCTCAATCATAAAACTTAGAGTGAGGGGAGATAATTCGGTCATGTTTACCGTTATAATACATATTGTTTTCCTGCACAAGTACGTTTTGATGGAACAAACAAGATTGCATCAATACATGTGATAGAACATACATCTGATTAATTAGGGTTTCTTAATTTATTCCGATTCATATTCTATATGATTTATGCAGTATATAACATAAATAAAAAATTTATTTTTATATACCTATTATATATATATACATATAAGATCATATACATAATAATCTTAAAAGTTGGAAATCTTGTATCTTTGAAAAAATATTATAGAACATGCATAGAAATATAAAATGGAAAAATACTTTTTTGAAAGCACAATTAAAATATGGAAAATATGAAAATTATATATAATTATTAATGTAATTTATATTCTACGACATTTTTATATAAGAGCATTTCTAACAACAATTCTTACAACAATTTATCTAGAAAAGAAGAAGATTCATAATAAGATGTAATTAAAAGGCAATGTGAGCAATATTTATATATTTCCGGAAGAAATATGTAATATTTACAATGCAGGGAAAAAATTAAAAATATATCTTTCCCGACGGATTTAATTGTAGCCATTAAAAAAAAATTATCACAAGCAACATTTTCCAGAAGATGAGAGATTTCTATTTCAAATGTATTTCGTTCTCCATATCTTACTCTCATATATAAATAATGAAACGCATAAAGTAAATTGTTACATAAGTAACATGATTAGCTTCCAGACTCATTATTTATATTATTGCTATTCGTGGATTTTAAAAAATATGAGAGAAACAAGTTACACGTTCTAGGGTTAATGCGCGGAGGCCAACTTTGGGCACGCTTTCACGTATTAATACATAAGATGCGAGACGCCAAGAGAGTCTGCAAGAGGCTTTCCGAGATGAAACGCCCGGATCAAAGGTTCTCCTTCCTCGCGCGCACAGTAATCTTGACGTGCCCGTTGCGCTGAGAGAGAAGAGATCTCTGTGCTCTCTCCGCGAGCCATTGATAAACTCCCAGAGCTCGTGCGCGCGCTTCCATCCCGTCTCTCATTCCGCGGATTGCGTAAGTTGTCTCGCAAGCAGGAGCGATTCGCCGTACGACATTGCACCGCGGTATTCGGCCGGTGATTGCGGTGGTCATACTGCTGGCCGGATCGGCACAAGAATGCGCCACACGTTCCTTCGTGAAATAATTGCGCGACGGCAGGTTAATTAATTTTCATGCCCAGGAAAGGGATGAGGTGACCGCGTGAACTCGTTTCCCTCGCGCCGCTCTTCCCGCGATTGCGACCTTCTTCCCACGATTATCATTAGGGCCTTCGAAATCACGGATCGAAGACTTATCGAACGAGTACTTGCTTCGTTTCACCGTTGAAAAACGTTGAAAAGAAGTGGACACTTTTACGCAATTTTTCTTTTTTGCCAAAATTATTGCGTGAACACTTTTACGCAATTTTTCTCTTTTTTTTGCCAAAATTATTGCGTGGACACTTTTATGCAAATTTTTTTTTTTGCCAAAATTATTGCGGGAAGCCTCATTCTAGAATAATACAGACGTTCTTTGTGTACGCCTCTCTTTTCTATAAAATAGGAATCTCTATCTATTTATGTATATATGGACTGTTCCTGATAACAAATAATCTTTCTATTAATACGAATATTTTGTTTCTATTAATATGATTTATTTCTATGAATACGATTACTCTTTAGACAACCAGAGAGTCATAATACACATAAAATAAAATAAGTTTTAAAATAGATTGAAAACTTTAAAAGATCCAGAATACGCTATGAATACTTTTGCATCAATAATAATGCTTTTGTTTTTAATACTAATTTTATGAAATTAAAAACGGTTTATTAGGAATAGCTCATAAAACAGCGGTTCGAGATATAATGTTCATCGAGCGTGCTTAAGAATCGAGAAATACATCTTGCGATGCCTACAATTACCATGGAAGATCTATAGAAAGATTGAGCGAGGCAGAGAAAGAGAGAGAGAGACTTCCTTGATTTTCCGTGACGAACGTTATCTAGCCTCTGCAAGGGGTTATCTCCGGTTATCACAAAATTAATTTGAATAATACCGACCGACACATAATCAACCGATCTCACTGTTAAAGCCGGCCGATGCCGTTTTTATCGCGAGTTATAATTATACGCGCACGATAAATCGCGTGTCGTCATCGCTCGGCGATTAACTAACCGCCAAACAGAGTTTCACGCAAACAAAGCCTCTCCTGCAAATAGATGCAACCTACAATCAATCCGACACTGAAATTGTTCCGGAAAGAATAAAAATAAATAATGGCTTGCAGCACGCAGCCGAGCGTTTAAATTGAGTCAGACGTATTAAAGGAAAATCATTGTTATTTTGCGAAAAACGTGATCGGTTACGTAAAAAAGAAATATACTTGACAGATAGATCATCTTTGATGATAAATTGGAGAGTAAGAGGTAAGAAAATAAAACTCAGAGAGCAGCTTAGTGAGAGAGTGAATTAATTCACAAATATTGAGATAAAAATAGTAATTTTGCATTTCTCGAATTTCTCTTCAATTATGCGAATCAAAAGTGCAAGACGACTAGAATCGAAAAATTACAGATGCTTTCGAAAAAATACAATATTGCAAAACATGTGTGTCGTATAAAAAAGTGCACGTACAATGTGAGTGTATGTTATGCACTCGGCATCGCTTTTTTTCTGACATCTTACAGACGGACCGACAAAGAAAGATGACCGTAAGGTTAGCCTGGAGCGTGGAAGAAGAGAAACGATGGTTGTAAACCGAGTCGAGCCCCGGTCTGACCTCCCGGAGGCTGTCCGATAACTTTCAACTGACTCCACAGAAAAATCAACGGCCGTGTGTTATCGCGCGGCCTGCTCGCGTCAATCTCGTGTTATCTTCGTTGCGGATATGTGGCAGCCAGGAACCGTCACTAGTGGCGTGAATCGTCTGTATAACAAAAATCAGATTTTTCTGTGCCTACATCTCGTTGATACTCGCGTTTATTTTTTCGAAAAAAAAAAAAAACAAAAAAAAACAATGCCACGCATATTTCTCACGCGACTTTTCAGGATTAAAGTACAATGTTTGAGATAAAGTCTAATGTCTATGCTTGTTGCACATCGCATTTTTTAAAATTATATAAAACATGTATAGGAACATAATTCTGAAAAGCGATTCTTTGAGGAATGATTCTTAGAATCCTCGGACTTTCTCTGAAGTCGTTCAATAATATAAGTCACCCGAATCTAGAACTCTTGATTCTTAAAATATTTTGGAATGAATTATATTACGCGGAATAGACAAACATTTAAAAGTAATGCGAATATGATATGCGAAAAGGAAATGGAAAAAGGATCGTTCTGGTCAATCGCTGACGTTAATATGTGCACTCACTTTTCGCAAAAAACGCACAAAATTTCTGCTCACTTGTCGCCAAGTCGACGAAGCAAAGTACTACGAACGTGCTACAATATATACATATAATTATCAAGTTTAAAAACTTTAAAAAATTAATCTTAAAAAACTATTTTTTAATGATATTTCAATGTGATATCAATAATTGAAACTCGCGTATTATATTTGTCTTTTATTACGATGATATGAAAGCTATGATGTTCATATTGCTCTTAATAGCTTATGATTCATCAAAATCGAAGAGATGATTTATATGTAAAATGCAGAACGGAATACAATTTAATAAACGAGTCATGCGCGCAGAGACTAAGTCGCAACAGCGTCGTAACGAGTAAGAATTGCGCCTTATGAGTGAGACTGTACGTAAATTTGTATCAATTGCCGGTACAGCTGCTTCAATTTATTGTGGGATTAGAAACAATGAGTGGGGTCAAATGGTCCCTTCTTGTCATAATGTACCAACCCTCATTGGCGTCGGCCATGACGTCACTTCGTCTCCGAAATTATCAGCCGTCCATTTAATATTTTTACGCTCGCGACAATTTAAAAACTAGAGTTTACTTGCTTATCAAATCATTAGACGACACATGTATAGACTTTTATCCTTTATTGAAAACACAAATAGCATTCGCTGAAGAAATTTCCGGTATTGTCGGTAAGCCGAGTTTTTCTTTAAATGAATATGCGATTAGCAACGCTCTCCAGGATAAAGGAAAGTTAGAGTGTTCTTTTTTTAAAGGAAAGTTAGGTCTTTTTTAACCCTCAACCACGAGAGCAAGTAAAAGTCGATTCAAAAAATTTACTGCTGCTAGATAATAGGATATATTCTTTATTTTATTTTTTTATGTATTTTAAATTTTTCCATGCGTAATTCAAATATTAATTGCAGTGAAATTTTTGCTATTGGAGAACATTGCAGTGTATTCAGTTTTCCAATGAAATTTAAAATTTATTTTTTTATTGGTTGAAGACCACCTATTTATTAATTTGCATTGACCAAAAGAGAAGATTAAAGATTTTTTTAAAATACAAAAATGATAGTGTGTCACTTGATCAGATCCAAACTATACAATGGATGATCGAACACTTTTTTTTTATTCAGAATTTATAAGAAGCTGGCAGGTGCGAGTAGCAGTGTGTGGATCCGCGTCGTTCTGAAGATAATTCCGGAGGTCCGGAGGGGCCGCGTCCTCTGTTTTGGCTCTCCATTTGGTCCATAAATATCACAAGGTTAACAGCGGGTTCCAGTCACGATGTTTCTCGCGTGCCGAAATCTTTTCACTGGAGACAATTATCCAATAATAATTCCAACAAAACAAAATAAATAGCATAATTATTCTTACACATATTAAACTACTTGTTGTCACAATAATAGTAAAGAATAGTGTCACGTATAAAATTACGAAAAAAAAAAAAAAAAGAAACAGAGAGAAAGAGAGATAACATATTTCATAAGATATGTCTTTAAAACAAGATTGATTCCGTCACAATAGTTGAGGATTGAGAAACAAGTTTCTGGACGAAATTGTCGCCCGGGTAAAAATCAAGATAGGAGCGTATAGTGAAAAAATTTCTTAAGGATGCATTACATATGCGAGAGATGGAACGGTCGAACGCCTCTTACCCGTCTCGCCGTTTCTTTCTACTCGCGCTCCTCTCTTCTCTTTTCTTTCTGTTTATTTTTTTTTTTTTTTTTTAATCATTTCTCGTTTCTTTGCCCTGGGTTGACATCGTCGTCACGTAGCAGACTTCCTATGAACCGCGCGCTTTTCTGAATACCTAACACCCAGTTCTGGTCGCGGCGATCCTTCTCACGGGGAATCCGGAGACAGAATATATCTCGAGTTTTCTATAAAACAGGATTTTATGCATATGCGTGACATGCTTTTCTACATAACGCTTTCACGATGAGTCGTTACAAAGGGACAAGCGCGTTAACAAAACGGGGCACCGCGTACGATTTAAACTTTTTCTTAGTACGATATACATACGTTGTGCTCGAGACGTATCTGCTTTTACTTACGATCAGTGCGCTTGTTGACGCGAAAATGCAGGAAAAATGTGTTAGATTTGATGAAAAATTATCGTACATACACATATATCGAGATATACGCGAATTAAGAATTTAGCAAACATGGAATACACATTTTTCATTTTTCGCTCTCGATGACATAATAAAATAAGAGATTGCTCAATAGATGCAAGCCCGATACACACTAGCGTGTAACGAGCCTCGTGCTTGCAAAAATCTTGATCTGCTTACGGCATCTCCTAATTCCTTTACAAATTTACACCCGTGTCTCTCTGTCGGGTTGTAAATTCACTTGACGCGCGCATCTCCTCGTAAAAGATTACACTCCCATCTTCGCGGATGACGAGCGATACGTTCATACACATTATTATCTTCGCGATTGGAAATAACAAGACTAGCGCGACTTTCATCATCTTGGAAATTAATTACATTTTGCACTGATAATTACGACCGTATATTATAATATTCAGCATCATTATTGAAATCTCACTTTTTGTAACGCCTTTTGATTTTTAAATGTAGCTTACTTTTTTAATAATTGCGAGTCTGTAGCATTAAGCTTATTTTTTTTTTTTTTTTCAAAATATTAGAGAATTTTCGAAGTAACTCAAAGTGTCGTGATCGAACGCTTTCTGCTGCATAAAAATCGTCCAATTGAAGGCTCGAGGTTTAGAAATGCTTTAATCAATCGCCTCGACAATGAATCGCTTTGTCCGGTGAAGATCAATAGTACTTGAATCTATCGATCATTGAGGCGATTGGCTGCGGTAGCGATGAATCCGGTCGCACTTTCAATCGCCGTCGCTAACAATTACGGCGTTGCCCTAACGGTTTTCGCGTCTGTAAAAATGCGTCTCGTTCGTCTCGCGTACAACGGCCGCGGTGCACACATATTTGTCGCACACCTTATACCGCGCCGCGGCACAAGACTCTCTTTCGATACTCGCTCCTTTTCAAGGTGAGTCTTCGGGGTCCATTCACACGCACGCCGCGATGTCGCCGTTCCCCGTGTACGTGACTCGTACGTGCACGCGTCACAAAACCACAAATT
The DNA here is from genome assembly GCA_949152495.1 of Lasius fuliginosus. Taxonomy (NCBI): domain Eukaryota; kingdom Metazoa; phylum Arthropoda; class Insecta; order Hymenoptera; family Formicidae; genus Lasius; species Lasius fuliginosus. The sequence goes on along the minus strand of OX424446.1, from coordinate 3,267,214 downwards.
AAGTCCCACACGCGAGCTCCTTCACCGACACAACCGTACATGAACCACGGGCTTTCAAGCGACTCGGGCAAGGTACAGTCTCGTTGACAAGTGCGCCTCCCGACTTGAGAAAAGTGCGGCTCTTCGTCCTTTTTTTTTTTTTTTTTTTTTTTTTTTTTTTTTTTTTTTTTTTTTTACCGTATGCACCTGAACGTTTGGCGTAAGATGGTTGTCCAACTCGAGGTAACATTATACGCATCAGACCTCACAAGCGCGAAATTAGCGTTGATATAAAACTTTTATATCAACGCTAATTTAACCATCAATTTAACCATAATTGGATAAATTCATTATCAGATTTTTCTGTATATGTATTATAACAAGTAATACATCTGAATGAAATAAAATTAAGATTAATTAATTAAGATAATTTCTCAAATATATTAAAAAAAAAATACTACTACTTGCTTTGCTGCTTAAATAGAAGAAAATCAGTTATCCTTCGCATTTAAAGAGAGAAAAGAACCAATCGCGTCGGATTAATAGAACCGACCAACCGACAAATAATGCGAATCGACTGATCATTCGATCGGAAGTTGAATAATAAGACAAGACGTACATGCGTTTACGGACGTCTCGTAAAAATGCTTTCTCGCAGACGAGGAAGGATACGCGTTCGCGCGAGCGGGATAAGTCCGCATTTATATTCTTAAACGGGACATCCTGCGTGTAAAGCCCGGCGGCGGATACGCGCGGTTGTATCGTCGTCGACAAGACGGAGAACGAGAAGACGAGACTTGCCCCGACGACTTATTGAATCCGCGGGACCGCATCGGGAATAGTCGCGGCGACTGCAAATGACAAGACGCGGCTGCGAAATATTCATTCCCTTCCCGGCTGCATTCATCCGCGCGAGCGCAAAACGCGACCCGAGGAAGGTGAAGCTTGCCCGATCGCAAGCTTCAGAAATATATGTATATATAACGTTCATGTATTTATATAAACGTCGAAATTTTAAATAACCTTCGAAATTGCCGTTGCATGATACTTGTAAAGTAAATATATGAATAAATTAATATCTAATGAGGCAGGAAATCTTATTTCTCCAATACCGTTTTTGAACATACTTTGATTAAATTTTTCTGGATATTTTTATATACAATCTTTTCTCATTTTTTAACATAAATATAGAATATGTAATGCTCAAGCGAGAGCCGCATCTTTCCTGGATATCCTGTACATCGTTTTTCTCTCGCCAGCGCTTCGAGCGCTATGGGAATACCTTGCTTTTGTGAGAACCCGAAGTATTTACGATGTCGAAAGCAGACTTTGCAATGACGATGCTGCCCTCGAGGAAATTAGTCGCCACGTTTATTTTAACGCGACCGTCATATGGAAGCGGGTAATAAGGTAGTTCGCGTCTTATTCTTCTTATTGAGCTGGAATTTATGTAAATCGACGGCATGGTGCAAAATGCTTGCAACTTGGAAGAAATAATTTTCTATCTGAATATCATCCCATTAAGTTAAATAAAACACCTTGATTTCTTATTGCGGAAACAGAGCTGTGTGTGTCAAATGTCTACTATTACTAAAGTCGGATTAAAATCTCGCGGAGTCCTAAGCGCGCTCGCTAAATAAAGTATGATATCCTTCCTATTTTCGTATGCCTCCTATCCGAGTAATTTATTCTAATATCTATACGATATCATAGATGATTTGAAATAAAAAATAAATTATGCTTTTCCCTATAGTAAGTTATGAAAATATATTTCTTTATGAATAATAAAAGGATTTTGCTTTACGGAACATTTTACATATATAACAAATATCATATATGCTTATGCAAATATATATACGTGCTTCGTTACATAAATATTCGTACACATATATCGTCAAAAATTGTATATTGCACAATTAATTCGTGTTTGATAAATATGAAGAACTGACACATATGGGTTAAATCTGAAGAAATTATTTTTCGAACAAATATGTGTCATTAGTGTGCAATAACACCGCCGCAATTTTTACCGTGAATGTATAATAAACATTCATCTAGAAAAACAGCAAACGCGTGGCGCGCGTTACAATGATTTGCCGATTTTAATCGTCGTTGATAATATATTTATAAATAATCGTTGTAGCAGAAGATGAGCGTATCATTGTATGTGTATTAAATGATTGATGGTATACTGCTTATTTATCGAGGAAACATGTAATTGTGTATGTAACATTGCGCTCATTAGCAGAAAATTTTTTGCGAGGTTGTGATATGCTTATTTTTTTTTCCCACAGTGAAACGATCATGCTTAGATTTCGAAATACATACATCGACATATACAAGATGTCGAAATAACAGAATCAAGAAATATGACAGATATTTTATGTCACTAAATTCTCTCAGGATATTAATTCTGATCGTGAGAGTTTTTAGCATTGCAAATCAATTACATAATGAGCGTCATCAAATATTTCTTTCCCCAAAAAATTCTAACTAAACTAAGAGAACGAGTTCTCTTTGCTTTTAAATTACAATATTTTTTTGTACCTATTTAGATATTTCTTATTTAAAGATTAGAATATCTTTCTAAAATATATTTTATATTTGAAATCTGTTCCTGTTTTCACAGAAGAGAATTTGGAATAATATATTTCGCACAAATCTCTTTAATAAAACACTGCTTTGTTTGCGAAAGACGACGAAAGGCTCGCATTCGCGAGAGGATACGTGCCGCTTGGATTTCTTCTTATCGGCTCCGGCGCGATTTTCCTTGTGCACTGCATGCATGTATGTATGCATGCGCAGTTCTGCATATTCGTTCGTATCGCATTGATATACAGAGAGCGAGAGGCAGAGACTGCAGACACGACGTGATAAAGAGAATTACGATACTCCGCGAGGCAGCGATGCTGAACGCTCGGAGAACGACGTTGCACTATTCATAACGCGGTCTATATCGGGCTCGTTGGCGACTGAAAAGTTAAATGCGAATCGAAATGAATGAAATTGCGTGCCGATATGTAGAAGGCGGCCGACAGGTGGAGTTTACTCCCTGCTCGCGCTCTTATGCGATTTTATTCTATTTATAAGCTCTCCCGTATTTCAGCAGATGGTACAGCATGAAAAACCTGTCATGATGCTCAAAACCTATTTAATAAATATAGCCAAAGTTTCAGGAATAAGCACGTTTGATGAACATTTAAGAGAGAGAATTAAGACGAAAAGAATTGTTTTTCTACCAATATTTAATAGGACGTGGAAATTCTCTGAAGATTAATATGTGATGCCTCGAATCAAGATTATATTATCTCTTATAACTCTTAATAAAATTAACTGAAATGTAACATTTTATTATTTATTTGCATCAGTCTGTTTAATAAGTGTTGAAACTGCATCGTTGAGTAGTTAAAATGTCAATGAATTGAAGGCATTGCTCTCATCAGGACTCTAAAATGTTTTTTATTACAGTCGTTTATTTGAAAGATTATTAACCACTTATTTCGTTTGTGCATAATTGACCTGCAATAAAATAAATAATAAATAAAATATGTATGAAACATATATAAAACTGTACTTACGAACACACTAAGTTATCTCTTCGGCTGGTAAAAGCGCGCATAAATTTAATTTACAGTGCGTTTCATTAGGGCAGTTTGCAGCTTGTTATTAGTACATGTAACGTGTAATTTACAGCAATGTAAATATCGCGATAGGAATGAGATTAACGCACAAGATCATTCACGCGGCGAAAGCTATAGGAAGGAGCCATCCGCTCGCATCCCCGAGCAACCATCTATATATAATCCCAGTCGGCGACGAGCCTAATCTCTCGTAATCGACACGAGGATTGCGGGCGCGGATTATGCGAACAATGATTACGAGCGACGAAGCGATGGCGCGTCCACCTCCCACATTCCGCGAGAGACGATTTCAACTCCGGCGCGACACAATCTCGGTTGTGTGGCATCAGGCGAACGAAAGAAAAAAAAGATCGTTTATTAGGCATGCCAGACGCTTGCATAAACCGCGGTCGAGACGCGCGCCGCATAAGAGAATTAGCCGCGCGCAACTCGCGCGTAAGACCTCCGGCTAGGACGACGATCGTTATTTACGGGCCGCGATTGGCCGATTCGCTTTAAGCGTGATGGGCCTCAAGTGGTTAAGAGTGACGCTGACGTTTAATGACAAGCGCCTGCTGTTGAAAATTGCCGACTAACAACCGGCTACTTACAAAGTCCGCTGCGGGTGACCGTTACATCAAGCGAGTCGTAAAGCAATCGCAAAGCGAAAAATCCCGCGGCGTGGCGTGCGACCCGTTAGATTTGCAATCGCATCGGTGAACTATGCTTCATACGAGTAAAAGTAACGCAAATGCGGAAGAGATAGAGGTAACATTGCTAAACTTCAACCTTGGCTTAATCGATTCCTCCATCCATTCTTTTAACTAGGATTACTTCAATTAAGAAAACGTCAAGTCATTTAAGAAAGGACCGCTACACAAGATATTGTTGATTTTAAATTCTTATGTGCCTTTTCTCTCTTACATGCCTTTTTATATCAAGATTTTATTTGTACTATGAGCCGCAAAGTGACTCAGAGTGTACTCGTGTATCGAGATGCTAATATTATTATTGCAGCTTTTTTATTCAATTGACGCGCGAGCAAAAGAAAAATAGTAAACGTATATAAGTATTAAGTACTTTGTGGTATAACGAGATATGAATTAATCACGTTAGCTGCAATTCAAGGAGATACAATAAAAACGATGAGATTTAATTGTGTACGGAAAAGTGTTTAGAAAAATATAATGTCTGATTTAAATTGCTTCATAAAATGTACATAAAGTTAAAATAAAATTCTGAGAGATTTAAAGTTTTATAACTTTGCGAATTTATGACTTAGAAGAATAGCAATATGTGACGGTAATATTATCTTTCGTGAAGCGTGACATGCGTGCGTGCAAAATATCGACAGTATCGAATAACAGCGGAGAGAATAATAAAAATCGCTGCATTCGCAATAGCTGCGCGCTCACGATGTGCGGCCGACACGATTGAAATGCCACAGCATGCGCTTTTCGCCATCGTGCATTACAAAGAGGCCTTCGATGGAAAAAAAAGTAGACGCCATGATGGATTTTCCGCGATGAGCCGGGTCAAAGGATTCCAAATCTAAAAGGGATTATAAAAATATATCACAAATGATCAATTTTGTTGAATTTTCACAAATTTATAACTTTATAATTAAAGCACAGTTGAATAATAATTCTTGACCAAGTGGTGATAAGTAACGTATAAAATTTTCTGGTCAAATTCATGATAAATAACATTGTAGTAAAAGTTTATAAGAAATTAATTAACTTGGTAAACGGTAACACTTTATCAAATTAAAAATTGCTAATGAAACAAAGTTATCACATATATTAATGACACGTTGATTCTCGTCTTCGGATGCAAAATATTATGTCTTTATTTATTATTTACAATTAGAAATTATTTTGCATTAATACGTATACGACAATATTCTAAATTAGTTCGACTAAATATTAACGTTTATCGCGGTATCTTATTTATTATCAAGTATTCGCGCAAACGAGGAGAATTATAATAATAAGAAAAAAGGCAGCTTAAACCTCTGCTTAAAAGTTTCGCGCTGAATAACGTCCAGTTACAATCGCATTGACCGGTATTGTATGCAATTTCCTTTCGTGGTGACCGGATTAAGCAGAAAAAGAAGCAAATATCTGTAGACATGCGCTATTTGTCGACGGAAGTTGAGAAACTCGACGGCGTATCCAAGGTGAACTGGAATAGCGGGCTGAAAACCCACCCGGCTGTTTACTCAATTATATTTACAAGGGGATGCATATCTGAGATCCTGCTCTGTATAATGATATACGATTAGTGGATGCGTGCTGATAAATAACGACATGTCGAATTAATTGAACCAGTCGCGCGATGATTCTGGTAGGCGATGCATAAAACGCAGCCGCCATAAATAGCCGAGAAATTAACTTTCAATCGCGATTACGATCGACGTTGATGCGTCGGTGAACAATAATAATAATGTTTGTCTAAGCGCCCGAAAGAAAATGACTTATAAGCATCGAATTGTAATTTTATATTTGGCCATTAATAATTGACTAAATCTTTTTTTCGAGGCGAAACTCTCGAGTCTGTCGTCCGGATTGTTTAGGATTATTATGGCGATGATCGCTAAGTAATTGTTTAATCTATTTTAACATGATTAACAAGAATGGTAAAATTTATAATAATTAGTTTGTATTCTTAAAAGAGTAGTTAGTTGTGTTTAAATATAAACTGACTTTACTTTAAACATAAATAAATAAAATCAAACTTTTGAGTCGAATTAATATCTCATTGCATAAATGGCTGCTGTAGTAAAGGATTGCGTGATTTGCGTGAATAATTTTAGATTCCGGATATCTTGGGATGAGAACCGTAGCAGCAGCCATGAGATCAGAATTGCAAATTATACTCATATAAAAAAAGTTGTACCTGCCTAATTGAAATAACTCTGACTACGAAAATTTTTCTACATTTTTAAAAAACAATTTTGTTTTTAATATCGAAATGAAAAATAGTCAAGATGCTAATAAATATGCTGGCCACTTGAATTGAAGAAAAAAACAGGAAGATCGAAGCTTCCGATTTATATTTAGACATAGTGACGCTTCCGACCTTGGCTACGTATTCAGCGTATGACTAATTAATGAAGAACGAATTTATAACACGTGATTCATTGTACGAAAAATCTCACTCTCATTGCAATTATAAATTTTTATAGTGGAATTTTCCTGAAATTCTCATCTATTCATTTAGATACTAATATCTCTAACAATGAGTTTATTAATTGCAGAAGAAATTATATTAGTTATTAAAATAATGGCATATTATAATAATATGTTAATAATATTATAATGATATTATAATATATCCGTAATATTATACTCGTGGAAGCATAATATTGATTTTTGATATATTCGTTCTTTATCTCTCATCACTACCTATATTCGCATCAAATTGAAGCACACGCGATCACCGCCATAAGTTTCGTGAGAATCTGGGAAGGTGATTCGATCGGGCATTCACGTTGTCGATCTGCGCGAGGATGCTCGATGTGCTCGTTTTCCCCGATTCCCCATTATTATTGCAACCCGCATGACGGTGCTCCCGCTCCACCCCATTCAAATGTAATTTAGAAATTGCCTGCTCCTCTCCGCATCCCGTCGCCACCCTTAAGTTGCATTAATGCTCCGGTACCAGACGACCAGGTCGCGTGTTGCTGACATACGGGCTCCTCAATTGGTATAAATTGCCGCGGACTGACGACGGCCGATAAGAGTATTTTGCCGCGCGTAGTCCCGTATATTGTCGCGAGATTTTATGCTGCGTCGTACGAAAGAGATTAAAGTATCTCGAAACGCCGGATATGCGGAATAACATGTTCATTAATATACTTATTAATTGTTCAATATTCTCATATGTTTCGTTAAAATGTTACTGTAGAATGATAATTTTCCTTAGCTGCTGTGCATTATTTTGAACAAAGGAAAGAAACTCGGCAGAGAAGCTTTACAAACATCAAACTTACGGAATATGATGTTTTACTGCTATAGCAATGTCGCAATTGAAAACAGTGGTGACTTGTATATTAATTAATATACATGTAATATTTTAATATAAAAATTTTAATTATATATTAAATTTAATTTTATATATATATATATATATATATATTAAAATTTTAAAAAGATTAATTTTACTATTGCGTAGAAAATTTTGTGTATGATAATATACATCTGTAACAATTTATTTGTATTTTATGTACGATACAAAAGATAAGATTTTGACATGATAAAATGAAAGAACTTGTGCGATAACATAATACGCCAGGCTCGTGTACGCTCTTGATGGCAAAAATTATCACTTTAAAACTCAAATAATTTTGAAGAAATCCGAGAATATCAAAGATATGCTAATCAGCGTAAGAAATGAAGTCATATAAGCACACATTCTTAAGACATTAAAAAAGTGAGCGAAAAGGAAACGCAAATACGATTTCATCTTGACAATCTCATTACGTTTCTCATTAGTTACGTAATTCTCGCATCGTTTCCTCATTATACAAGCACCGATTTTCGTCGATACCTACAATTTACTGATGCGATAAGCACATATTTTGGCGAATGCATCGGCGAGGATTTCGCGAGTTCGCCGCGGCTCGAATCCTCGAAAATGCGCCAACCGCAACGAAAGCCGATGCCGAGGAAGTAAAGAAGAGAAGGAGGGGGAAGGAGTAAAAAAAAAAAAAAAGAAAAATAAAGGAGTGACGCGCGGGGCCGAGAGCCGCGAGGGAAGAAGTAAGAGTCGTAAAACGGGTTCTCTTCTGGCCCCCAGGGGTCCCTTCTTGCTGGCCTTTTTACACGGAGGCCTCTCCGCGATCTCTCGTGTTAAACGCCGCGATGCTTGAACGAGTGCGCGCGCTCGCTGGACGTGGAAGAGTCCATGATTTCCGGTTTCAACGACGACGGCAATATTTCGTGCAAACGTATCGGATTTTCGCACCTTGCGCCTTGGTATGTTGAAAAAATCCGTGCGCGATTAGCGAACATGATCGTCAACGATCTTCCTCGAGCGACCGTTGAGTTGCGATAAGCCTTTAATTAGATCGAGAAGGTGTTCCGCGCAATACGCGCCTCTCGACATTTCATTTACCTGTTTACCTGCCGCGATATCAGAGTTAGTAATAGGAACTCCTCCTTCTTACGTAATTGTTAATTTACAATTTAGTTGGCGGCTCTGCCAACTACTAATTAAGAACTAGTCTTATTTTGTTTGTGCGCTTGATCTTATCATCTTTAGAAGAACGATGGCAAAGTAGATAGTAGTAAAAAGAAATATAATTGTATATATGTTTTACGAAATCATTTGCGTATACAAATTTTCTACCCCTTTTCAAGTGAAATAGCGATTAAACTCTATAAAAAATTATATTATTGGTATTTATGAGAGATTAGCGAGAAATGTGGGAATTTATGACAAACATAAACATCCGTAAAAAGATACGTATAAAACATAAATATACGGGCTGTTGAATTGCTACAAATTGCTTCGAAGTAGATAAAGGCCTTTCACTCGTACGCGCCTCTAAATGCGCTACGCATTACGCACACCATAGGAGAGAGGGGGAGGGGGGGAGAGAGAGAGAGAGAGAGAGAGAGAGAGAGAGAGAGAGAGAGAGAGAGAGAGAGAGAGAGAGAGAGAGAGAGAGACGCGGTTGGCGAAGCGCGGCTCGCGACGTAGGTAACCGACAATTTGTGTTTATGCTAGATTACACGTAGCAATCCCTCGTTACACACATCAGCCTGAAAACTGGGTGAAAGTCTATTAAACGCAACAGGTGCAGTCGCGTCAAGGTTTCCCGTAGCGCGTAGACGAGTGATTTTTATGGCAGAGGCGTTACTTTTATCTTCGGAAATGCCACATCGATTATCTAATCACGCGGCAATATGTACGCTGACAAACAGACGCGTGCATTTATCTTTTTCTTTTCGTACGAACGCGGTAAAGTGAGTTTGTATTTTTGTTTCACTAAAAGTTTTAGAAAATATAAGATATACTTTGCTCTTCGCATGCTAAAATATATCGGTTGTACAACAAGAGTGTAGCATTTGATTAAAATAGAATTGGTTTTGGAAAAAGCCATTTGTAACAAAGCTAATTTAATTTCGAATATCGGGTATATCATATTCGCAGACGAGGCAATAATTTCAGATTAGAAAAATTGCTTGGCGTTGAAAAAGAAACTGCAGCAAAGTATAATTATGACGATGTCATGACAGACCTGTTTATTATTGACGCAAATTACCGAAGAGAAGAGCTATTTAGTACAGCGAAACGGGGCAGCGAATCAAAAAGAAGAATATATGTATATCACTTAGCCAATTATTTACGGGAGATGCGGATTAATTAAGTCGGTGTACGAAAGCAAAACGCGCGTATCGTATGCGATCACTTTCCTCTTCCTCCTGATTTCAAGGTTGCTTTATTCTGGAGACCTTGTACCTCTCACGAGTTGTTGCTCGCATTCGGTGTTGTGGTGCTCTCGTTCTTCCTTTCAGAAGCAACAATAAATGTTTATATGCTGATCGTTACGCCATCGCCGTGCGGGCGTTCGGCATATATCAGCATAGATGCATTATAATGCAACGGACACCGAAGACATGATTATAAACGTCGGTAAATAACGTCGCGTCTGCGTTTTCTCCTTCCGTCTATTCTTGCTTGAAAACTTTGCTCCCCGCCTCACGCGAGTTTTTGCGCCGTTGACGAGGCACAATTCTGTGAATAATAATTCCGACCGGAAGGAAGCGTTGAGAATGACCGGAAGTCGCTTCCGCGTTGTTGATAACAAACGACTGTATGACACGACCGATTGTCAAAGGTCATGCGCGATCGATCCCACGTGTGTCGAGCTTGACCAACACTCGTATAAAATGAATCGGAAGGTAAATTTCAATGGGATTCTCAAACGATAAAGAATTTTATCATTCAATCGTACATTATGAATTTAATAACAAACTTATATTTACTTATTGAATTTATATCTCGACGAATATTTTCAGTCGAAGAAAGAATAACTTCAGATACATTGAAGTATCTGTCATTCAAATTAAAATCGGCGATCCTGAAATAGCCTGCGCGAATAGCATAAAATCGCATATTGCGAGAAAGAAAGAGAGAAGGAAGATCATCGACGATTCGCTTCGCCTTTTACGCCGCGGCTTTGCATTCAAATCGAGGAGCCGTGCAACAATGCGTCCTCTTAGATATTCCTCTCGTATGCCTTCGACCATCGTACGATTTCCTTTGGACGAGCGTTTTTGAAGTAGATCTTGGTTCGCGATCGACGGAGAACGAACGCGATCCTGAATGAGTGTGTCGCACGGCGAAGAAAAAGATGCTCGCGTACATCTCATTCGCTCTGCAAGTATTTCTCTCTCTCTCTTTCTTTCTTTTTTTATCTCTCTCTCTCTCTCTCTCTCTCTCTCTCTCTCTCTCTCTCTCTCTCTCTCTCTGTCTTTCGCTCGAGATGGCTCCGAAAATTTAAATTACCGAGTCATAAGAGAGGGAATAAAAAGTTTGCGCGAAAGGCGGTTCTTCGCGCAGCAAAAAGTGCTCACGAGAGAGGCGTTCCTCTCTTCCTTCTCCTTGAGGATCCTCGCACAACCCTTGACAGAGTTCGATCACCTGTGCGCACGTTGCGATTTCGCAAAAGAAATAAGGCGAGCTTCGGACAAGGCTCTCACGATCGAGAAATTGTCCTTTTAAGTGGGCGTGCAACGAATATTCAACCGAAACAGGACACCGTGACAGAAGGTGTTATTAAAGAAAATTGGGTTTTCTGAACGATTGCTTCGGAGAATATTGTTCTCTACTGTAAAATATTTAATTGCCTCTGCACACGCACACACGCGCACGCACAGAATTTGTGTATGTGATATAATTGGTTAATAATCGTGACTAGCTTCTTTATTCTTTATACATATTGCTTTTTAATAATAGAACAATATTTTTTCTGATTACACATATAGGATACATAAAAAAATAGCATGATATTCGGTGATTTTATTCTGACAAATATTTATGAAAAAAAAAAAGAGAGATCTTTATGTTTTCTCCGTCAATCGAATCACATTAACCGAACGAATCTCGCCGAATCGTTTTGCGAGATTGTCCATTCGCCAATCCTTTTCCCTGCCTCTCTCTCTCTCTCTCTCTCTCTCTCTCTCTCCCTCTTATTGTTAGAATAACAACGCGGGGGTCTTGAATCTGGGCCCATCGAAGCCCGTGACTTTTGGATTGCCCTTGCCTCGGACACCTGCGAGGATTTGGCCGAGAGAAGAAAAGGGACTGTAGGGGCGGCCAGAAAGGGTCAGACCGAGGGAAGGATGGGTGGGGGAGGGGTCGAGGGGAAAGGGAGAAAAGGGGAGGATACGCCCTGGGGCAAAAAGGAATCGAAAAAAATGAGACGCATCCCGCGGACGGGGTAGACCGGTTCGTCTGGTCCTTGATTTGAAGCCGAGAGAGTATCCTCCTTCTTTTTCCTCTCATTTTTACTCTCCCCTTCGCTCCCCTTCGCCTCGATCCGTATCCCACCCGCCGCAGCTCGTCCTTTTCCATTCCGAAAGGACCCCTCTTGCCGTTCCGTCGCGATCATTTTCGCTCCGCTTTTAAGGGCGTTGCCTGCTACCGTCCCGGTGGTTGCGTTGCACCTCCCGTGGGATTTATATTTACCCTCGCGCGACACACACACACACACACACACACACACACACACACACACACACACGAGCTTTTCTTTAATTGGCTCAATGGTCCCTTCTCTCAATTCGCGTCGCGTCGTTGAATACGTCGCCCCCGCTGAACAGCATGAGCGAAGGGGCTATAATTGCGGAATTCAAAGATAAAATAAACCAACTCTTTGCATAAAGGTTTTTAAATCGAGATCTATACAGATCGAATAAACAAATTTATTTTAATCAATATAAATTCATTAAAGAGCGTCCCCTATATTTTATATAATTGTATGGTTATTTCACGGAAATTTCTATCCGTTAATCTTTGTACATTTTTTAAATTCGTTTGATTTTAAATAAACATCCGCCTAAATAAACATTCTTTAGTTTCTAATAACTTACGTATTGAGGATTATTAATTTCTTGTTATTGATTTCTTTTTAATGTAATACTATTTTTCAACAATAAGAGTGGTGGAATCTGATACTACTCTACATACTATTTATTGACTCTTCGCGGAAGTGATATTGTTGTGTGTAATATTTTCTATGAGGCATTTATTTCGCCGTGTAAATGATGTGTTTAATTCTTTGCGCAAAGATTTACGTGCTAATTATGTCGGTTACGGAAATAATAGCTCATTCCCGTCGTATCTCCGTGGAAACGAAAACTGGCGCGGTTACATAAGCTGCTACAATGTTGAGAAGAAAGTGTCAAGACGGAGATGCGGTAGAAATCGCGCGATTCGACGTTTCACACGCGAGACTTAATGGTGCACCGTTTCGTGCACCGTAATTATTGCGGATTTTTCATATACAGTTAATCCATTTCTGCAGCACGGAGAAAGGAGCTGCTTAATTACTGCGCCGATTTCGTCCCGCATTTCAAGTAATTATGCATGCTGCAAAACAACCGCGTTGTTACAGTGATATGCAATAACTTTTCGACGTGACAAAAAAAAGAGAAGCCTATTAAAGCCACATTGGCGTTTTATGCATACGATACGCGTCGCGATATCTGCCGTTAAGCGCTAATAATATATATTAAGGACTGAATATTTATAAATACAAAAGTGACATTAACTGTCTTCTTTAATGGCAATTTGGTTACAATGAACGGTTGCACTACACCGGATAAAATTTGCATTCTATTTTCAATAATTTACTTAATCAAAAGATAATTGGAAAATAGTTTTGTAATTAGTTTTTTTAAATCGATCGGACTCATTTCATTAATCAATTAGTCATTTTATTCGTTAAGTTGTATGCATCTACATTACTGCATTAAGATTACGACAAAAAGAGTAGTAATATCGACATTTTTTATGCAATGACAAAATCAGCAATCAGTCAAACGTTATTTCGAAATTAGGACTGCTACCTAAATTAACATTAATATGTCACATTCTCACCACATATTTAGTGCTATATAGCGCATTAAAAAAAATTTATAGGATATTTTGTATTAACTATCGAAGTTGCACATCTTAACACATACATAAGAAGCAAATAAAAATAAATTAATCTATAATTTTTTCGTGATGTTCTTTTATATTTTTCGCAAGAGAGATGACACTTCACAGTTTAAAAAAAAACGCTGTATATCTTGAAACAGTGCCTAAGAAACATAACATACGTCTAGATATTTATTCTGGAGGAATTGCAACGGTATTTAGTGTTCGAAGCACACGGACGCGATCAACCGGGGAGTAACAAACGATTTCGTCTGTCAGCGGTCAATTAATTGACGAAACTTTCTCCGTTTTCCATCTTCGAAAATCTTTTTGTTCCATTCCGCCAGCAGGTTTTCTCGGAATAAGGCAAAAAAACCGGTCGTCTTACTACCGGGAAAGCGGGACGACTGTGTCTCCATTAAGTTTCGTAAGTTGTGTAGTCTAAGATTGAACTTAAGCGGAATATACTGAAACGGCTGTATGCGCATTTATTTTTGTGGACCCGGTGTACCTCTACTCATACATTAATTCATAAAATATTTTGCACCGTGAAACACGGATACACAGATTATGTGTCTGTCACAGTGACTAGAGCGTGATTAGAGCAGTGATAATCGGCGGGCACGTGTTTACAAAGGCTCAGCCTTACGTAAATAGTTGCGATGAGAAGATCGCGAAAAAGATCTCGTAAAGAAAAGATGCAATGAAAAGATTCTTCTTCTCGGAGCGCGCAAATGAATTATTTTTTTTTTACCAAAAGTATCGAGTATTCGATATTTTTTGCGAGATATATTAAGTCTGGATTCTTAGTTATTTTGGATTATTTGACGATTTTGATTTTTAATTGTACAATAATATAAATGATATATAAATTTGTTAAAATATTTTTAACTATTGTTATAGAATCGTCGACAAAGTAAAATGTATTTTCGCCCGTTACTATCGTATCTTCAATGTTTTACCGAAGCAAAGATTCCACATCATTATCATATCGATCAGTTTTGAGGACGTGCCGATACACGAGTCGCACGATTCATTCATGAAATCTTGCGACACGCTTGCGCCGCGTTACACGCACGATTACATAAAGGCGTCCTAAACGAGTACTTCGCATAGGTGCGTTTGTTCGTTGCAACTATCCACACATTAGCAATGGTAGCGCACTATGGTACGGTGATAGTGAGTGCGGCGGCGATGTGTACGATGGTGGTGGGCGCGCAAGTAGGACAGCACTTTCCCTGAGTAGATTGCTCGACTCATTCCTTAAGCAGGATTTACACTGACAAATTCGAGAATTAAATATTTATATTGCAAATTCGAGAATTAAATATTTATATTGCAAATTCGAGAATTAAATATTTATATTGCTTTTTGTTAGATAAATAAATGAATTTTACATTCTACATAAAAATATAACGTTTATTCTCAGATAAATTAAAATGGAAAAATGATTAAAAAGAAGAAAATCGCTTGTATGAATGTACCTTTAAATTCGCTCGCGCGCTTCGTCGCGAGTATTCACGTACACGCATCGACACACGCGTGATTGTGGATGAACACACGTACATGGAGCGAGAACGAGAGTTGCTTTAAAGCTCGAGCGGGTTCGATGTAATCGACCCTTCGTCGTGGGAAACGGCTACTTTTCCTTCCGACTGGCTGAACACACAACTTTGACCGGGAAAGCATTTTTATTGCTCAACCCGTATGCGCCATTAACTGCCACGTTCCATATCTCGGTAAATGAATTGACGAAAGGCGAGCGCTTTGTCTCGCCGCGTGCTAATGTGAATTGAACGCGCATACGCCGTTTCTCGATCCTATAAATATCGTGCGCCGCAGACCGTTAACTTATGATTTTAATTTACAAATTAATTTAAAATTTAAAACAATGGGTAGTTTAATTACGAAAACTAAAACATTTCGTGTATTATTATGATTTGTTGCAAAAGAGTTATAAAATTAATTGGAAGCATTGCTCAACGGTTACACACAGATAGGATTGTATCTTAAAGAGAGTATCGAATTTAAATACATTTCTCAATTTTTCACGGTATCTGTGTCATGAGCGCTGAGCGAGAACATTGACGAAACGATAGAATTGTCTTCTAGGCGTATACTTTCCTTTGGTTTCGCAAGATTTTCACTGCCGTTTCCGCTCTGATTCTATGCGTATCACTCGGCATGTCGAGTTTAACTTTCCGCACCGTTAGAGTCAAGTATTAAAATTTCGACACAATTTCGATGAACTTTATGTGTCTGATGTCTATCACATAATCTTGTAATAAAGAGAAATTAAAGAGTAATTATATACATTAAAATAACAGTCAAATATATTTTTCTTATGAAGATTTTGCAACTTTATTTCGCGAAATGTGAATTCACTGTTGATATTCGAAAATAAATGATATCTCTGCGTTTGCTTGTGATAATTTAAAATTAATTGATGATCGCAATTACATCAGTTTTAATCGATTAGAATTAACGATTCTGCTCCTTTGTAGATAGGAAACCAATACAATGACTTTGCTTATACATATAATCGCGCGAGACTTGCTGTGGTATCGCAGGATATAAAAAAAAAACATCACTATTAAAAGAATAAAAAAATTACTCTTTAATTTCTGATAAAGAGCTCTCAACGCGCGAATTATCGAATCTGAAATTCGCATGAATCGGGGCACAATCGTGACGTCATCTCCGACGAGACTTTTTTCGTCGCATTTCTTTCGCAACGCGTCGATTAATTTCGTCTCTCTCAATTGGCACAATCGCCGCGTCGATAAATGACTGTTTGATATTTTCTCAATGTTCTGTCTTTCTCTCTCTTCCTTTTTTTTCCTCCGCTACGTCATTTGGATCTCGATCGATAAACGTGCATAATATATTAGCGCATGACAGGGTGATATCGGCGATGCGAACGATGGATACAATTAAGCATGATCGATGATTCGAACGACCGAACGGCCAAGCGGATCCAGAAGTGCTTAACTGCCCGACGAGACGGCGATGTGTTGTTTCGAGTTGCTGCTCGAAGACCGCCTCGATCGACTCGAATTAAATCTGAGAAGTGTAACGACGTCGCGTCGTCGTCATTTTTTCGCGTGTGCAATCACGTTTGCTCCGATCGGAAAATAAATGATCTTTATTGGTATACAACGAATCCCCTTTGACATTGCGTGTTGTCGCTCATTCATTTTCAAACATTGTGCATTGGAAATAATTATTACGACAGAGAGATTAAATAATATCTCCTTTCGAAAATAACGTTATCTAACAAATGATACGCACGTGGAATTGGTTTCCAAAATATTTACGTTCTTACGTATATTTTCTGTTTATGATACTTGATTTCTATTATGACAAAATAAATTAAAAAGCACTGAATATATGGTACATTTAAAAATAAGGTATGATTTTGTGAATTCAAACAGTGGATTATTACAAAAATGATTATTTTTCATAATCTACGTTTTAGGAAATTGTTTCGCGGTTAAGAATTCTTATATATGCATTTTTTATACGTTTTACTCATGCAAAGGATTAATTTACGCATAATTTTGTCGAATACCCGTTGACGAAGAAAGCGAACGGTCATAAAACGCACAGAGCTGCGGCGAACGAAGGGAACGAAGTTTTGAGTTTCATTCATAGCTGTTAGTAACACAGTCGAGGAACAAAGCAAGATTATTTATAAAGCGAGCGAAGTCGAATCCTGTCGTTCTTATAAACGAAGTTATTTTCGAAAGTGACTTCGAAGGTCCCCTTCGAAGTGAACGTGCCGAAGTGAGCCCCATGAAATCCTCCCAGGCTGTTTTAAACTCTCACCGTTAGACATTTATTTTTGTAATCGTGTAAAGAAATGTCGCTCGATGCTGCGAGCAAACAATCCCAGACGCTAATCGTTACGCCAATATTGTAAGTTTCTCTTTCGCATGAACGTAAATTTTATGTTAGCTGTATTTCAATTCTGCCACGATGTCTCGAGGTTATTCCATTTCATTTTTCGCAGCGTTTGGCGTTTTTTTAATGACGATTGTAAATAATAAAGTGCGTTATGATTTAGTATTTATCATGCATGTATTCACATTTTAAAACAATTACTCATTTCAATATTTACGAAATATGGTGAAGCAAACATTATAAATAAAAAGTGAAAAATTTGACAGATTAATATTTGTTAGCTTAATATTTATTTGAAAATGGCTGAAAATGCCGATTTTTTAATTTATTCGGTAATTTTTTTTATAATCTACGGGTATTTTAGGTTTCACTAAATAATTATATATTTATTTATATTAAATATTTAATGTTTTTTTTATGTTTCTCTAATTAAATTAAATATTTGCAAAAATTATTAATAGTATTGTCACGATATAAACCTTCATCTCTAGGCCGAAGAAAGCGAGCGAAGCGGAAGTAATTATCGATACCGTATGTGTCCCTAAAATTCTACATCATCCGCGGAAGGAAGTCACGTCCTTAGGAAGTAAACCCAGCCGGAAAGAGGTGCTCGACGCGAAAAGAGCTCGATTAAGACAGCTTTTCGAATACGATGCAATTAAATTGGAAAATTTGTTACGCGAACAGGGATACGCTTTCATTCCCACACAACCTTGACCTTTTTCGCGTTTTTTTTTCGGTCTTTCTTATTACCTTCAGATTTAACGGATCAGTATTAAATAATTGCACTTTCACCGTTTTCAATTTAAAATGCGTACTTCTCCTAACGTTCCAAAAAATCGCCGTTCAAAAATATATTTATGACGAATTCGAAATTTTGCCAGCAATTATTTTTACGGCTCGCGCGAGAAGAGAAATATCAAATCCATATTTAATTTAACACTGTTCTTCGATGAACAAGGTAAAATAGTAAGTTTAGCGTTGAAATTGTAATGTTGAGCTTTTCCACAATAATTAAAATAAATAAAAATTATAAAAGCTTTATTAATGAAAAGATAATTCCATTTAAAAGATGAGATGTTGTTATCATTCCTCTGAAATTTATAATCAAACAAAATTCGAAGTTGTAATATAAATTATTTTAAATATAAATGAGATATTTTCTGGGATCTACAATCATAATCAGCTTTTATTATTGTTGGCTAATTTGAGTCAACGTAGTTAACGATGCCTAATTAATTAAGTATTTTAAAAATTAATATGAAATTTTTCTACTTAACGTGAAAATTTCTGATTTACACTTTCCAGACATCGAAGAATGTCAATCTCTAATTTGAAATTCTTTCTAAATATGCTCAAAAGCAATTCCTTTGCGAAAATTTAATAGATATGCAGACGGGAATTATATTGGAGCACGAGTAACTGTAATAAATTTTTAGATAATTTGACTTAATAAAATAATGAAAGTATCAAGTTAAATATAAGTTGGCTTAATAAAATAATGAAAGTATCAAATTAAATGTAAGTTGGCTTAATAAAATAATGAAAGTATCAGGTTAAATATATAAATATAAAATAATAGTATCAATAAGAAAAGAGAGACTCTAGATTGATATGTTTCTTAAACGGTTACGAAACAGGAAATCTGCTCAATTTGCTATCTATCTGTCGTCTGCAGTTTTTATCAACAGAATATAAACTTATTGCGGGCATAGTTAATGCCAATCTGCTACAATTTATTCATTGAATCTATGACTATGCTGCTAACATATTGCAAATATTTTACCATGTGGATATAAAACTGCCTTAGCATTGTATATAATTCTTATATTATGTTAATACTGTAGAGTTGATTATCTCTTTTTATACATTACTTTCAAGTTAGACGTCTTATGACGTCTTGAAGATGATTTATTGACGGTACATACATAATATATACGCATACACGTACATCTTACCGTGACATAAATAAAATATATAGATATATCTTACACGTTGACGATGAGTGAAAATAAAGTGATTGTCCTCTCTCTTGCTCTATTACACTTTGGTGTAAAATAGTTCATACCAAAAAGAGGGAAAAGCAGAGAAGGTATGAAAAAGGCCAAAAATCTCGGCGCGAGTTCTCTCGTATATAGATTCGTCATACAGGCTGAAAAAGTACATATTTTGTTTATCTTCAATTTTATTTTTTTTCTTTCTCTATGCAACTTAGTCTGTTTCAATCATCAGTATTATTCCGATTTGTCGTGACAATTTCGCCGCGTCGAAAGCATATCGAGTTACAAACTATGCTGCGTACATTTCCTATTGGACGGCATATTACGGCACTGTGAATTGTTCTTTTTTTGCGACATTTTCGAGAGGCCATTTCGAGCTCTTTCATGAGGCCCTTTGCATTAAAAAGGTTTTCATTGAGCTTTTAACCGTGAGAAATCTTGGTCTTCCGTTCACGATAAGTTGATTTCCTATGTTCCTTTCGAAGAGGTGTACGCTTCTCTGCTCGAGATTCGTCGTCGGATCTTTCGCGACATCGCGTATTGCGTAGACATATTTAAGATATTTAGCCTGATTTTAAGGATATTATGCACATACGTACAAGCATGTCGCGCATGATTCTTTATATGCAAAACGATATTTTTCAAGTATATAATTTATAATTTCGGAGTAGTCTCTATTTCTCTCTCTCGCTCTGATTTTATGTATATATGTACATATACATGTACATATATGTATATATATATACATATATATATATATATATATATATATATATATATGTACATATATATGAAATAAAATAGGGAAATTTTATATTTTTAAACACATATTTAATTTTTTTTTTAAATAAAATTCAATCGTATCTCTCTTACCTTGACATTATAATAACTTCTATGTTTCAAAATCTCTTTGATTATAATACACGACATACTGAGTACATGTGTGTACTCATATCTTCACGAAAAAAAAAAGAATACATCTATTTACGTATTATTTGGAAACATTCAAAGACCATTTGCTAAGAGCTTTGTGTATGCATGCAAAATCAACTAAAAATAAGACCGAATTATTTTACGTTACTGAGTTGACAATTTTCAGAATTATTGTCAATAACCATCAAGAAAAAAAAATTTTAGTACAAAAATATCAGAGTAGCAACATATTTGGAAAAAAAAAACAAAAACTAAACGTAAAGATAAATCAGCGAAGCGTCGTACATAAGAATATTTGTTTGAATTAATAAAATTAACAAAAATTGTCATAATATATTAACAAAAACTATGCTGCTCCATCGCTTTCAGAGTAGTCATGTTGGTCGTGCAGAGGCACCATTAATGTTGTGCATGTCAGACACAATGGTATGAGAAATATTGGTTCTATCACATACACTGATACGAGAAGGAAACGCATTCACACACATGGAGCATTGAGATGTTTTATGAAAAATGTATGTATGAATGAAATATATGTATGAAAAAAATTTTTGAATGTTTTCCGCCTGGTGATAAAGATATCATTCAGCAATCGAGGCGCGAAAAGTTGATTCCATCTTCAAATAGATAGAAGCCGCTTAAAAAAAACAGGAGTGTTCATCACGATTAAGCAGATCGTGCAGCGGACGGTATCCTGATGTTGGAAAATCGAAGCGTCAGGATAATTATATTTTTGATCTGTTTAAGAACATAAGAGCCACAACGTGCTCGTCGTCGCAATTAAGTAGATCGTGCGGTATCTTCAATGACATTCTTTTCTGTTCTTCGACTTTGAAGTGCACTTGTAGGAATTATTCGCTCCGGACGGTTTGCTTAATTAACTATCCACTGGAGAACGCTAGTATCGGCGCCGCCAGTCGATACCAATCGAGAATCATCTTGCAGAAATGAGACGTTTGTCACGTGACTCGAGTGACCGCCGTAAGAATGGTATAGTGACTGGAAAAAAAAAAAAAAAAAAAAAAATTCATTTGAATAATGCACATATGTATATCTATTAATGCAATTCGTGCGTATATTAAGAAGTTTCGGGATCAGTAAAAGATTTTATGCGAGCGCATAACATAAAATAATTTAAATACACTACCTTCGGCTGGCATGCTGGATGAGAAAATAACTTGACTTTTCCAAAATCGTCGCCTGTACCTAAGAGCTTGCCGTCGCCACTTCGCGTGCAGTTATTCACGTCAGTACCATCAGCACCTTCCGGCCAAATGCCTATCGTCTCGAACGATATTACGCAGGTATGGGTTGCCCAATCAACGTTTCTTAACGTTGAAGATTGCGGTATTTGACGACACACGCCTGGATTCCCTGTAAATTATAGAAATTTAACCTAATTATTAAATTTATCCCAAATATGCACAATCAAATAAGCATTGTATTTCCTTAATTTAGAACGATATGATTGCAGAACGATAAACTGTATATTTTTTTCTACTCTTCTATGAACAAATTTTCTCATAATTATCGGCTGTGTACATTCTCTACAAATAATAATTATAAACTTATAATTCTTATAAAAACTTTCAGAAAAAGAATACTGCAACAGAGACGTGTGGGAAATTTAAATTATCTAACAATAAGCGGAAAGATTCTGTGGGACGCAGCATAGAAAAAATTCCAAATTACAGAGGAAATCTTTCGAGATAGAATAATGCAATAATTGCACGAAAAAGCTAAATATTTTTAACGAAAAGTTTTGCTCATCTCAAAAATATATAGAACGTACAAGCTTCCAATAATATCCCTACATATCATCTTCTTTCAACCTTTGTTATACTAGCTATTTTCCATCACTATTTTTCTCTTTTTTTATTTTGTTTTAATTATTAAAATTATTTCAATAAATTATTAAAAATAATTTTACTCACAATAGAGCAATTCATAGTCTCCGCTGTTGCTACGTAGACACTGACCATCCGCGGACCAGTCCAGATGAGTTATATAGCTCGAGTGTCCCTGAAATGAAAGAAAATCCATACATTTATATACGCTATCGCATACACATATTATTATAGCAAATTGCGAACATGTCTTGCGTTCTTTTACCGCTATAAAATACTAAATAATTGGTGTTATATGAATGTTAGAGTGTCATAATGTCATATGTGTTAATTAATTATAATAATTAATGTTATATGAGCATATGGTGTTATATAAGTTAATATTACATAACGTTATATGATAAACTAAAACGGTACAATTCTATTATCTATCTATCATATTATAATCGTAATACTTTATTCATAAGCAGTGGTTAAAGGTGCGTGCGGGTGTTAAGAAACCAGATAAAAGTTTAGCTACGTAATTGAAATTATTCTATTCGTGTGTGAGAATAAATAGGTGTATCGCGTTGCGCTGTTCTACGAAAAATTGCATATATTTAAAGCAATTTTATGCGCAACGCGACGTCCTTTCTACGTTTTCAAGTGGCCGAAACACAAATCTTACTCCGTGCCTTCGAATCCGCTTTGGCTAGAAATGGAAAAGAATGGTATTGAGTAGGAATCATTAAAACTACATAAGGTTTGTCAATTAATTTGCCGATAAAACATATTTCGTCATACTTGTACTGCTAATTCTAAAAATTATATTTACAGATAATACATATATTTACAGTTTTTGTAACAATTATCTACAAATAATTATTTGTCAATGATATAATATATACATAATATATCTATAAGATAGAAAAAAAAATGACTTATTTTTTTTAACAATGGAAACAAGTATAATCGATAGTGGTCCATTATATCATTGTTAATGTTATTTTGTTAAAGTTATTTTTATCAGTTTTAAGCTAACGATTTGTTACTAAAGACTGGCAATTAGTGATTGATTATAGAGAGATAACTATGTGCTCACATTACATTTTTTTATTTACAACATATATGTATAACAAGTATCAAGTATTTTATAATAAAATAAATTAAAAATTAAAATATAAAGATATATATGCGATTTTATAGTATAAAAGAGAATATTAAAGAAATAATAATTTTTATAATAAGAGACTGTAAAACGACATTATGATCATGAAAAATATATTTTGCTTGGAATGTAATATTAAACTTATAAACGATACTATTATTATCTTTAATATTAAAATAGCTTGATTAGAAAATATTTTACTTGTAGAAAATAGAACAATTTCATTGATATAGTAAGATATGAATAAATATAATAACACGTTGTTATTAAAAACTTACCATACACCGTCCGACTCGGCTATACTTGGTCGCATCTTCGTTCACCTGATAGATATAAATGTAATTATCCCTGGAGCCGAGTGCGAGTAGAGTACCGTCGGGTGAGAATTGAACGACCTAAAAATCACGAAAATAAGCACGATGAAATAAGATATGAAAATGACTTCCCATCGTAAAGTTCAATCATATCATATTACGCTCATTATGCTCGTATATGTATGAGTTAAAATTAAAAACATGATCAAATTATTTTCACAGGAATTGATTTTGAAGCAATTTTTAAATTGTAATGAGGCATTGTACCTGAATAGGTTCCGAACCATCGCTGTGATGTGTGTACAATTCTCGTGTCTCACTATCAATAGCCAGCCATTTCCCGGACACACAGCCGACGACTATGATATTGCCATCCGGCGAGAAAGCGATACTTTGTGCTTGTTCCTAAATAAAGCGTAAAAAGTCAACAATTAAAGCAACTTTTCATATTATTTAATTTTACACACATTACTTTTAAATTTTAAAAGATATTAATTTAGTTTTTTTTTTTAATTATAAAAGTTTCGTATTTTATTTTATTAATCAGAACACATTTTCAAAATCTTTTCTCCATTAATTTCTAGAAATAGCAGAGATTTCGTTTCTCGTAAGAAATAAGAAACATCATTTATTTTATTTTATTTTATTAATTTGTAATTTATTCAATATATATTAATTAAAAAAATATTTTCTTATCTTTAATTTTTTTCAATTATTTAAACCTGTTTTCTATTTCTGCTAAATAAATAAACACCATATACCCCGATATCTTTGCTCCACACCACGGTATGGCTCAGACTGTCCCACATCTGCAATAATCTGTCGTGTCCCGCAGTCGCAAATTGTGGCAAAGTCGGATGGGCCGCAAGTCCCCAAACCTCTTCGGTGTGGCCCAGCATAGCTGGATTGAAACCCATTTCAACGTCGCCGACGAGAATGCAATTTCTCGTCGTGCCGACTAACAATTGAGTGCCCCTTCCTTCCGAGAGCGTCCGAATTCCTCCAAAATGATCCTCGATCTATCAAGTAAATCTCAATTTTTATTTTTTATAACATTAGAAAATATCGTGTATAAATAAGAGCTGAGCAAGCGTGCATGTCTTAAATTTAATATCAAGTCTGTCTGACTTGCCTGGGCTTCTTCTCCTGTCAGATTCAAGGACGCGTCAAAATGTTGAATCCGACCGTCCTTTCCGCCTCCCGTGATAATGTTACCATTTTTCAGAACGCATATTGAGAAAATTGATCCTTCGTGAAGATTCCTCACTAGCCTTGAGATTGTATTAGTACCTATATATTATAACATAAAACAAATATCACGAAACATGAAACAAAACTTAAGACTTTATAAATATAAGCAGAGATATTATTTTAAAAAATAGCCTTTATTTTAAAAGAAAAAATCTAATTCACAATTATTGTAACAAGTCTTTTGTATGTATTCATAACGTTCTTAAAATCAAGATACTTTCTTTTTATTTTTCCTAATAAGAAATTAGCGAGGAATCATCATTGCTAAAGAAATTACCTCGAGCCCAAACAATGATGTTGCCGTTGCTGTCGCCGGTGAGAACGTCGCCGTTTTGATTGAAGGCGACGCAGGTAACGTACCTGGGCTTATCCCTACTCTCGAAGACGCCCATACGTTTGTACAACATACCACCATTGTCCAAGGACCAGAACGACACGTGTCCTTTTCCGCAGGAGACGATCTGATTTCGTTCCAACGGATGCCATTCGGCGCAAACTACCGTGTCGACAGAGCACTGCAATTGGCAGTCATTGGCCGTTAAATGGCCTACTTCCGGCCAGAATATACGCGAATCTGATTATTCGCGATATTATGGATAGGTATATATATATATATGTGTGTGTGTGTGTGTGTGTGTGTGTGTGTGTGTGTGTGTGTGTGTGTGTGTGTGTCACAAGAATTTTTTATCGCGTTGTTACGTGCGTGATTGTTGCGTGTTTGTCGCGTACCTTCGTTTCCGTCACTTTGGTGCCACGGTCGCTCTTTTGCCAGTCCCAGATCGATATATTGTGATCGGAGGTCTCGTCGATGGCGCACAGATAACTTCCGCCGTCAGCCTTGGAGAATGACAGACAGCAAATTGATCCGTCGAATTCGCCATTGCCGATCACGCTGAGAGTCGATAGGCTCACAGAGTTCCATATTCTGATGTGTGGCTAAAATGCAAGATATCGATATCTTTACTGTATCATTTAGCTGCGCATTACATATAATTAGAATGTTCTTTATTTCTTTAATCTTTTTTTTTTTTTTTTTTTATTTGATGATACTTACCATAGCATCCCGACGATCCGTTCCGCACACCTGTCCCGTCGCGACGATCAATTTGTTAGGATGAATCGCTAAGCTGTAACAAAAAATTATCAAATTAATATTATTTAATATGGATTGCCCATAAAATTCCTTTTCTCCATGTGCAAGAGATTAATAAAAAAATTCATGTGTGTGTTTTAATTTCTTAACATTATGAAGAAACACTAAACACACATCTTTCTATTATAATTTTATCGAAATAAAGCTTAAATTCAAATAAAATAATTTCAAATATAAAATATATGAAAAAAGAATATATTGAGAATATATTTATGTGGCTTTTTTTTTTTTTTTTTTTTTCTTAAAGGCTTGTCAGCAAGTCGTAACGGCCAAATATATTAATCGTTCACATAATATGTATTAAATTTTTTTTAATTTCTCCCTCACCACTTAACGTCGTCCGTATGGCCTAAATAATGCCTCTGATTGTGTTCCTCCATGTTGTACAAAACGACGACCGCCGCGACAAAGTATACGATCTCGCCAGTCGGCAACAGGTGTAAATTGCTACGGCAGTCTCGTCCCCGGTATCCGTAGACCCAGTCGAGCTTCAATTTACTCTGCGGCGGCGTGCTAACTTTGTGAAGATCGTAGGATTCTATCATGGACGTAGGGACGTAAAGGACCACTGGTCGGCCGCGCAAATACATGCGAACGGTGCCCTCCTCTTCGTTGTACTGCATATCTCTGGTGCTGCGAAAAGATCGTTCATTTTTACACTTTTGTCCCACGCTCGTTCTTACTTACGTCTAGTTTTACCTTAGGACCGATTATCTCGTGTTTTAATTTCAATTGCGTTTCAACGAAAAATTTTAAGTAGGAAGATATTTTGGCGGCAAATTTCTCAACAGAGAAAAACGTTCTCAAATGAGATATGATCCATTAATTAATGAACTTGCTTCGCGTTTCCAATATTATTTTCTCTATTTTCTACATCCAATCATATTTCGCAAGAGAAATTTTGAGATTTCTTTTCCTTAATATGATTTCTAACTCATATAGTTGCAAGAACGTGATCCCAGGAAACGAAAGCCGACAATTTGCTTTTTTTTTTCTCACGTTTTGTTGCAAATATAGCGATGACCTGTTCTTCACTCCGTGCGAATTCCCATGAGAGAGCTTCGCGATTTTGCTCGAAAATTCGCAGACCGACCGCACTCTTTGATCGCACTGCTCGCGCTATACTGAGAGAATTCGTCGGACTTTCCGTGTCGATGTGGTCTGGTAACCACGACGAATGACTCACGCAAGCAATGAGCTCGGCTTTATTACTCCGCGAAGCGTATTGCGCCGCGTGTGCGCCGCGTTACATAAGTTTGCATTCTTTTTTTGATACTTTTGATATCACACCCGTGTCTGCGCGTACCGAGTACAATTAATTCAAGGTCTTTCAGACCTTGTTTTAACGATCGACTCGATTGGGAACGAGGAGGGCAGCTTCGTAAAGCCGCGAGTAAACAGCGCCCTTTTCGTGCAAACTTTAATCTTTTAATCTCAGCAAATCTCTCTTTTAACTCATAAAACGCGTTTCTACGAATTTCGCGATTTCTACCGATTTCTATTCTGACGACAATGATCCTGTTTCTACAAGTGTTCTCGTAGCGCAAAGCGTATACTTGAAGAAAAGATGCATCAGTAGACGAGCAAAGCGAATCAATGCGATGAAGAAACCAAGAACCTTGACCAAATTTTTCTTCTTAAAAGAAGTCAATGCCTTCATTGCTGTTGCCTTCGCGTTTATTGTAATGTTTGCGAATATAATTATATAAAATCTTTTATTAATTAAAACTTTCAATCAATATCTGTGATGCAAAAAAAAGTCATGTATATGAGAGAAATCCAAACTTCTCATTATATATACACGACTGGAATACAATATATTCTCTAATTATATAATTCTAATATTAAAAATAAGCATATTTTTGAGACGAAACACTTTCAAAGAGAAACTGGCATATTTATAGACTTTCATGATATTAGATCTATAATTCGATCCGATCGATACATTCAAATGAAGTTTGTGTCGTGTTTACCCGTAATAATGCAATAAGCGGACAAGGGATAAAGCACTTCCGAATACATTTTTGACGTTGAAACCATGCGCGAAGGCAACAGGTATGATAGGCGGATCACGTGACTCAACTAGCGTCCTAGTGCGAAGCACGCTATTGCGTTAACGAAGAAAGTGAATCGCGATTTTTACTGTTGCATAACCATGCATGTTGCGTTTTCTGATGCGTACGACGTCACGGCGTCACGAACACGCCGGAAACCTCGGCAAAAAGAACGACGTCGCTTGAAATTACCTTCGAAAATTCTTCTATTAATAAATCGTATCAATGCACATGTATAAGTTTCGCATGATTATTAAAATTCTATCTTTTTTAGAAAACATTTATTTTTTTATAATTTTTAGTAATATGAATTATGTAATTGCTACAAAATATGCACATGACAAGCTGGAATGTAGAAGTAGTTGCATAAAATTATTGTGATCATAGATATAGTATCAATAATGAATAACTATCTTAATAAATTATAAATTTACACACACACACAACTAAATAAATAAAACTTACAGAGATAAATCTATTAATTTGTATATTAATTCTGTTTAAATCATGGGAAATATATACATATATCTTCAATATGTATTACGAAATCATATCAGAATTGTGCTATTGCTATTTTATTCTCCCCTGCAAAGCAATTCCTATGAAATATTATAGCTTTATTCTGCGTCTATTTTATTCACAAGAGAAATATCGTAACTACGATATAAGACAATTTTCCGCCATGCGTATCAGATTTGTATTACAAAACGACTGATTGAATATGTATATCAATATTTTATAGAAATATCATTAAAATATCGAATAACCATATAAAATTCTACGGAAATGCGTTTAGAAAACCAGCGATCCAGATACGACATGAAATAATTCCAGGCGTGGCATTTAAATTTAAAATGCTTTCACACTTCGCATCAGGTATGCACGCCCCTTTGAACTGATGTACTTTTGACGAGCTAAAAAGTTCCACGGTTTCATAAGAAAACTCGTGCATCATACCGGCGCGATGTTTGCATGCATGAGATCGCGAAGGTCGGAAGTAACACGTATCGTGATAATTAACGGCATGCCAATACAGTGATAATGCATGCAAACGCGTGCGGCACGATAACTCCCTGTTTGACGGGCATTCCTCGCAACACGTTCGATGAATTGGCAAGCAATTTGAAGTTAGTATTCGTTAGGATAAGAAAATTTTCTTTACTATTTAAATCATAGAAGTTGCAAATGCAAAAAAACATCGATTCATTTATCTTTATATATCTTCGGAGGATCTTTCATCCATCTACGAATTACAAGTAAAAATAATGTGCGCGCTGAGAATGCCATTTCTATATACTATAAATACAGAGCATGGCAATTTCAATAAAAGCTTAAGAAAATATTCAGATAGAATCTAGTTATATGTATTTCAAGAGTTTTATGCTAAAAATTAGTAAAATATTGTATTAATAATTATTTTATTAGTATTAGCATTTTATTAATTATTATTTTATTAGTATTAGCATTTGATATTGTTAATAGTGTTATTTAAGTTCGTTAACCTATCTTTGCAATATATCATAAAAAATTTCAGTTGTTTACTTATAAACAAATAAACCGCGATTCATTCTACGAGGGATCAACCGCCGCCGATCATATATCCCATAGATTATGTATCATAGAGATGTATATCATATGATAATCCGCAGGAAATACTACACGTGTGTTTAAGTCACGTCCGTTTTAAGCGAGGCTTTACCGTGGGCGCTCACCTGCCAAAAGTATATCTTAAGACTGTCCCGGTGCGCACGTGCATCAGCGGGCGAGCACGTGAGTCACCTAAATGCAGGTGCATAAAGCCAAAGAGAGGTACGAAAAGAAATATATATATATATATATATGTGTGTGTGTGTATCTATAAAAGAAATATATATGTATGTACGTGTGTGTATGTGTGATATAAGTCGTCTAAAGAACTTGGTATTATTTACCCGTGCTTGACGTTGTTCATCGCCGGTGGCTTGAACAGGTTGAACAGGGACTTGGTGGACGCAGACAATCTATAACGAATGAAAATGCAAACGAAAACCATGCGGTGCAAAACGAGAAAGAAAAGAAAAGAAGAAGAGAGAGGGAGAGGGAGAGGGAGAGAGAGAGGGAGAGAGAGAGAGAGAGGGAGAGGGAGAGAGAGCGCGCGCGCGCGCGAGAGAGAGAGAGAGAGAGAGAGAGAGAGAGAGAGAGAGAGAGAGAGAGAGAGAGAGAGAACTGTTCTAATGCGATCGAAGTTTTCCTGTTTTGATTGACGGATCGACAAAGAGATTCTTTACTGATTCGATGCGCTTCAAGCATAATTTTAAAGAGCGACAGCACTGAATCTCATTTCTTTCCGAGCAAAATGCTCGCTAATTCTTGTTAAGTTTTATTAGATTGCAATTGCAACTTAATGAATTAACTCTATAATTTGTAAATATCATTTTAGACATATGACATCAGAGTAGATTTCGCATATTGTAGATTTATTAATATATCTCATTTTTGCGTACTAAAATCTTTAATTAGGAATTTACCGTTTAATTATTCTGCCTACTGCGAGATATCCACAAATTCTATTTTTTTAATGAGTGTGTTATTAACGACGAGGAAACAATATTCAATCAACTTCAATGTACTGCATATATTATGCAAGAAAAGAGCATAAATAGCTCGTAAAAGACGAGGCAATAGCAATCTGCTGGTCAATGAAACGCGAGAGGCGGCCGATAACTTTGACGGGAAAACGCGCTCGATCGCCCGAGAAAGAAAGTAAGAGAACTGTCTATGTTTAACCAAAAAAATTCAACTCGTGCGTAATCAGTGAGATGTGAACAAAATCACAAATAGCAAGCAAACGGTGCGCTTTACTGTTACATCATTAGCCGCGAGCTAACCTGGTGCCGACGAGCTGGGAATTGCTTCCCTGGTTTTGCGGAGAGTGTGTAAAATCGCCGGTGGACGACCATCTCTTCGCTCTTCTTAAGCTACTTTGCGGCGGTCCGTTTGATCTTGCCGTGGGCGATCTAAGACATCGAATTCAGTACAACAGCGCCATGCATACATTTACGCATCGCATAACATCGTAATAATTACATCGAAATATATCAGTGCTAATTAATAGAGGTTCATTACTGGCGGCGATGATACTTAAAGCATTGACACACATGCGCATACTTATTGCGATCATACACAAAACGTACAATTAATAGAAGTGCACTGATAATAACCATTAATATAATTGAAGCTGCAATCGAATCGGAATTGGTTTATGTAAATGGGCTTATATTCGCACTCGAAATTTCTAGCTTGGTTTCTACTTTACGGCGTAAAACGGTATAGTAATCTAATTTTTACAGTGAATTTATATATTTATGTCAAGTTAATTAGATTCCTCACCTGGCTACAGGCAGTGGTGTAGCTCTAGGGCTTGGTGATGGTACCGGAGAAACACTACTACTACTCGGACTATCCGAATGCAAAGAGCCCGTTGACTGATAATGGACGGATCTCCTGAAACAAAGGATAATTAAAAGATAATTTAAAAAATAATTAAATTCTACAAAATATTAGTAAAAATATTAAACAAAGCCGTCAAGGACAACAGAGAGAATATATCTCATTTCTCATAACTATAATAAAATTCTACATAAAATTTTTACTTGTATAAAGCTATAAAATCCTTATTAATCTTCATAAAAAAGGAAATAGCGGCCTTCTTAATCTGTTTGCTGCTAACCCAAAAAACTCAATTTCACATCTCTGGAAGAATTGACTTTTAGGTCAAATACAGTTTATAATGTATTAATACAGCTCACACCTTTGAGGAAGTTGAGAAGGATGCACATAGCTGGCAGGCCGTCTCGGACTGGACGTCGCGTCGCGGACATCCTGCGACGATCCTGAAGAAGTGGAATTTCTGAGGCCGCCAGTCTGACGTAGCCTCAAGTCTTTTTGTGGCACCGAATTTTGACTACCTAAAAATACCTTTCTCTTTCATTCGGGGCATTTCAAGCAAGTGAAAGATATTCTGTTGTACCTTACTTAAAACTTTTTCAAAGCAGTAACATTTTTACGTACATATGTATGCTCATATGTTCCGGCGTAATGTCTTGTTTCTCAAGCGCACCACGTTATACATATTTCATAAGATCTTTTATGATTTGGAAACATGGAACGATCTTCTTCTAAATATTGATTTATTTATAATGTAAGAAAATTTTCGTTATACACATTGATTTCAATTTCAGACTCTGTTTCTCGCATTAACTTGGAATATTTTATAAATAATGCATAACGTGGCTGCGAAATGTGCAAAATGCACGATTGAGTTTCAATAGCAGTATAACTGTGCGCGATATTCAAAATGTCTTCCACGTGTATTATAGCTTTCCTGCGTTCATCAATCGCTAAGAGCCAAGAGTGCTCGTAATTTATGCACGTCAGCACTTCTCGTTTTCATTTCCTGCAGATCATCTGACAGAAGACTAGAGAAATATTCACATGCTTTCGATCGCAAGAATGCAGACAACACGGAGAATAATTAGAAACTATTCACGTTCGCGAACAGGCCCCTTAATGGAGAGAAATTAATGAACGTCAAACAACTTTTCTTCCGTTTCGTTTTCAATTACATTTCTTTTCCCATAAGACCTAACTATGGCAGCAAAACTCGATTTAGAAGTAAAAATTAAACGTCAAATAATATATAAGTACGTTATAAAGAAATGTTACAGAATTACATATTTTTTTACAGTGTACATAAAACTTAATCAAATATTTATAACATTTTTATAGTATAATAGAGAGAGAGAGAGAGAGAGAGAGAGAGAGAGAGAGAGAGAGAGAGAGAGAGAGAGAGAGAGAGGAAATAAAATAAACTTTCTTAAATAAGAAAATAAGCTTCCTCTAATAAAAATAGTTTTCTTAAAATTGAAAATATGGAAAAATATTTACAATAAATTTTGGATGAATTTGAAGAGCAATATTAAATGAATACTAATTAAAAACATCAAAGATACACACATAATAAAGATTAAAAATTTCATTTTTAAAATTATTTTTTCAAAGTTATTACGCTCATTGTTAGCTTTGTAAATGTGACTTGTCTGCTATATATATTTTGTCTGCTAGGATTACAATGTTTAATTTCAAATGTGTTTTACATGTTCGCGAATTTCTGTTAAGCTAGCTCTTGGAAGTATGAAATATAAACAAATCTTGCCTCAAACATTTTTATTATATTTCAAAAACTACTTTAAAAAATATTTAAACATTCTACCTTCATCAAATTGTATTTCAATAGACGATGGATTAACAAATAATATTTATTTTTAATATAATTTTTTACAATATTCGAAATACGCATCGAATCAATGTGTGATTCATTGATACGAATCAATGTGTGACGACATTAATGGATATTATGTTTCTCCTTTCCATCTCGCCAGCGAATTCAAATACCAATCCGAACACTTTCCGCGAACACTTTACCTTCTCCCAAGGTCTGCACGAATGGCAAAGACTGACGAACAATTACGAATCCATTCACGTTCGTGAGTGAGCTTCTCGACTGCGCCGGGCGAAACCGAACGTGACCTTAAAGCCGTCGCGTGCCAACAGGTACAATATATCGGCCTCTGTTTCCAGACAATCTCTCAGAGCTTCCTCGCGTCCGCAATTTTTGTCGTAACGATCGAAACTTTAGAAGTACCAGCGTGCACAAGTCCATTAGAAATGCACGCTTGACTTAGATTGCATGTATTAGGTATGCGATCGGCGCTCGCACTTACGTCGGCGTATTAATTTGCGCCTCGCAACATTGCAATGTATCCGTTCCGTGATCTCACGAAACCCAATACGACAATATGTGTCAGAATAAAATAGTATCTTGTTATAGATAAAATGAGTCCTCCGAGTGAGAGAAAAAGGGCCAATATTGTATTATTTGCATTTTTTTGGACGTAAACAAGAAACAGGATACTATAAAATTTATAGAGAAAAGAAAGTAGAAATTCTCAATTGAAGGAATAAAATTCAAAACAACTCTGTGGCTCAATAATTATTAAATTTTGAGATAATAAAAAAGTCTTGTTGTATAAATCTATATTTATTTATAATTTGATCTCTAAAATTAGCAATTATTCATAAAAAAAATTTCACTGAAACGTAAAATTTAATATGTAATTATTATCATGTCAAATTGTATCACATGATTGAATTATACTCGGTTTCTGTTACTGCTCGATTATAACGTAACGCAATAATGAAATAATTGAAATATTCATTTAACGAGTATTAAGAGAAATAGAGTGCGCCTTTGTGGTCTGGATACCAGCGAAGGTGCGGCTAATCCGATGTTGTTTACGGGTCACGCATCGATCAATCGAATCAACTTTCCTTTCGTTATTGCGAACGAAACATACGCTTTTAGTCATGCTTGTCAATTATTGATTCAAATTGTAGAAGATAAAATAAATGATCAGTGTAGCTTTTTTAACATAATTTTATTAGAAAGAAGAAAGTAAAATAAGTCATCAGAGTGAAAGATTAGTCATTTCAGCAAATAAATATTTTAATCTATGACTCCATAATAAAACTAAAAGTTGATAGTATCATATATACTCCCAATTTTTTTAAAATCTAATTATATTATTTAATAAATAAAACACTGAAACTCGTTACACAATATGAAATTCTAGGAGATACCTTGATACATATTCTCTTAAATGAAATCAATGTATTATATCACTGATAAGCAGTGGTTTCAGTGTAGTTATAATATAGTTCAAGTAATATAACACTGCGCAAATAATGAAATCTTGGTTGATTTTTCAGTGAAATTTTATTACGATAATCTGTGAAACATTGGACAGAAAAGCAAATGAAATTCACTAATCTTCAGTAAAACCTCTGCTTTAATCAGTGACATTTTCACTGATTCAGCTTAAGAGAGTAATTTTGAATTATTTTATACACACATACACATACACACACATATGTATGTGGAAAGTATCGCGGATTCATGAACGCGAATTACGAGGAATTAAGGCATTTCAACATCAGGCTTCCGTAAACGATGTGCAACTTTGCCAACTTACTTCTGAGAGGTACATGGCCGTTCCTTAGAGGCGAGGATACCATCCTCTCGTTTCTCCTCTCGTTTCTATCATCCTCTCGCTTCTCTCTTGCCTCGAGCTGGGCAATTCGCCTTAGCGCATCCGCCAGAGTGGCACGAAGACATACTATCTCGTCCCTCTGCGCCAAGGATTGCCTCTCGAGATCCGCCACTCTGCCCAAAAGAGACCCGGTCTCGCACTCCAGCATCTCATCTGTAAAAGAGAATTGCTATTTACCATGTTGCAAAGACGCGGCAACTTAGCTCCAACCATCTTATCCTTTGCAAAGTTGATCCCCGACCAATTCCCTTTCTTAGAATCAGAATTTCTCAGAACCTATTGTTATCAATGAGATTAAAAAATGCAAGCAATTTCATTTCTGCAGCGGACGAATTTGATAAAAATAGAATTCATTTTTTAATTATGTTCGAATAAACCAACACAGGCTTCTGTCAAGCTTGAGAATAATGAGCAATTTTATACGGTAACAGGAAAATATTGCAAACAAGATTTGTTATTTCTAACAATAAGTATAAGACTTACATTATAGCACATTTATTAATAAGAAAATAAAAATTGTTAATATAAAAATTCTTTTTTTTTGTGCATGTAAATTTTTTACGTGTGCTTACTTTTTCATATGCTTGTTTAACATCAATATAAAGAAATATTTAAAGACATGATATTATTACAAATGTGGCGAATATATTTCTCTTATACTTCTCTACCACTATTTGCGCAAAGTAAGCAAAGCATCGTGCGCTAAACGCGTTTCAATATCATTCTTATCAACGTATATACTAACACAACGTATATACTAACCAAACCTTGCGCGATTAGCACGATGACATTCATAATTTACAGTGCCATGTACATAGATGGATCTGAATATTATGGCGTTCGCGCAATTCAGTCGGCAGGCGGAAAGCACGCGATTTATTTGATGTATTTTAACTAGCGTGTCAAAAATGTACGCGTTTACGAACTTCTTCATACAGAAATAGAGCGAACTGGGTCATGGTTTCCAAGTTTCCGCGCTCTGTCAAGATAAAAATTAAACTCTTTTTCCCGGTGTGTCGAATGAGATACCGGATGAACCACGTGGTATCGACTCATGCATGTGTCGAGCGTAGAATTTTGCATGTCTATCGGTCGAATCTTTCATACTTGATATCCCGCGAACAGTGCTAGTAATAAGAAAAATAGCTGTCGCACGATTTATTGCCTCGCACTGTGTCGTCTGGCCATTTGAAATTCATGGAATATATTAAACGGAAGTTTCGTAAGTCAAGTTTCAATAAATCATGATTCCATCTATGAGTCGCATCTGTGATCGCGTTTTTTATATCGGCAACTAATCATTGCTACAATACATATAAATCGATTTGTCAGAATGTTGTCTACATACATCATAGAAATTCGTAGAAATTTTGTAAAGTAAAAGATGAATTTTTTAAAAAATGATCCTCAATTATCTTTTATGATACTGTTCACACACATTGTGTAAAAAGTTGCCTTTTTTATAATGCTATTTTAAAAGTTAGTCGAAAAACTCGTCATGAATTTTTTTACGGTCCGAAGAGGCGGTATCTAAAAAAAAAAAAAGAAAAAACCGATGAATTATTTTTGTACTCACGCCACGCTTGTTCCGCCTCGTCGATGGTATCCATCGTCTCCGGCGTGGACATTGCGATTAACCCTCGCGATGACCCCGGAGTATTAATACGTTATTCAATTGAACTGATTAACGAGCACAAATAGAACCAATACACTCTCCACCAACATGTCTCTTTCGCCGCAGTTTCAACGTTTCTCCTTCGAAACAATTAATATCCAGTTCGCTTAGCGCCTTCTTTTAATCTCGACGAGTCACAGCTCATTCGCTGGCGACTATAATGCCTATCTATGTATGTTGCGTATCTATAAGTAAATAAAAGTCGGTACGATTTGTGAACAGAGTCTCTCACGCGCAATTTAAATAATACGAGGAAACGATGTGACGACGGGAAGATTTCACAGCTAAACGCAAAAAAAAAAACAGACGTTAATTGCGGAGAAGGAAGTTCGGTTACGGAAATTCTACTGCGTTCTAAACAAAAGTAAAACATCCTGGAAATGTATTCAGTTATCAAATCATTATCTTTCCATCTGCAATTTCAATAAAGAAATAGAAACTATGTATTGTTTAAATATACAATTATATTTTATATTTTTTAATCAAGAAGCAGAAGAAATTTTCTAGTTGTAAGATTGTAAAGTTATATATTTTTTATAAATTTGTAATACATAACGTAACTTGAACAAAGGGTGAAAAATTGGAATATTAATCATAATTTTTACACACATTTACAATTGAGCACAGTTTCACAACACTAACGAACATCATCGTTAATCAGCAATTTGAGCGTCAATTAAACAACGTTTTGAAATTAACACGTGGAAGTATTACGTCATCGAATTAGCACGATTCTTTCGTTAGCACGTAGCGACAGGAGAAAAATAAGTTACGGTAAGCGCGAGACAAGATATTTTGCACGTCATTTCTTACCGCCGATATTGTCGAAACTGAAACGTAGTCGCGAACAGTGAGAATTCGAACATGCCAAGCGTGTCACGTGAACTCGGCATGCAGACATATCGGTCACTAACGTTTTACGTAAATAGACGTATTCTAAAAGTAAAATAAAAATTTATATTCACGTACGATCTTATCTAAAAAAAACGTATACCGCGTTCTTGACATCTACACTGAGAAAAAAATTTGGTTGAAAAAGGCAAAATTTGTTTTGCCCAACTAATTATTTAGTCCGATACGTTCAAATAAAATATTACGAAATAATTTGTTGATGTAAACAAAGCTTATTCAAACCATCAAAACAGAGAGTTCAGTACAACGATGTACAGTTACTACAACAGAATATCTTTTTGAAAATTTTCAACTAAATTTTTTTCTCAGTGTATGAATATGCATTTCCATGTACGTATATGTAATGTATATGAAAAAGTACGTAAGAATACATGCCAAAAAGCTATCGCATTTTTTTTTTTTTTTTTTTATTAAAAATTCTTTGATCGATTCTTGGTCGACTTGAATACACAATAACATTTCTAATTTAAATAAATAAAAATTGCGATGCGAACACGGATTTATATTAATAATTTATTATAATAATGCAAAAGCGCGCTAGTATGATTTTTATACTTGGTAAGTGTAGTAACGATAACGAAGATATGTAGAAAATGAGTTGTATTTAGCGATTCAAAGCGATTTGATTTTACGACACGCGTGATATTTGCAAAAATATTGTAAAAGTTATGTATAGGCTCGCGTATCTTTATTGTAAAGCCTGAGGAAAGGAACGTGGAATTTCTACTCCTCTCTTCCTCCGCGTCAGTGCTTTTCTCACTGAAAGATGCGATAACCACTCGGCGAGATGAACGATAATCGACCGTAGGCTCTTTACCCTCGTACTTACACGATCACCTCTTTGTGTTTCATATTTTCAACGCTTTGCAGAAAAAGAATGCTTATGATCGATAGAGTACTAATACGGAAGCGAGTCTTTTTTTTATGGCAAGATAATATATTAATGGAAACATCTATTAGGGTAAATATTTTCAATATAAAGTATGAGAATACTCGATTGCGTTTATTTGCAGAGTTTCACGATTAAAGTAAAAATTATTATATGCATACTTTATGCACTTTATGCACTGACTTCACGCATACAATGTGATGTTTACTTAATTGGTTTCAAATATAAATATCTTACGAGATACATCACTGTTTTGTGGGTGGTAACAGCTGCGTGCGCTGATAAAATTATCCATGTCTGGTGTAATGTTGCTTACCAATTCTCAAAAATACTGATCAAACATAATTTATATAAAAATATATCACAAAATATTTTCTCTGAAAATCGTAGAACGCAACATCGCTCATTACAAACGTGCAAACATAAAAATTAATTTGACACGTTCAATCAAGCAAAATAAATCACGATTGATACACCAATATCCAATAATCTCTAGAAACCAGTCATCCACACCGAAGCCACTTCCGTGGTAAACGACATAGTAGAATCAACCC
The DNA here is from genome assembly GCA_949152495.1 of Lasius fuliginosus. Lineage (NCBI taxonomy): Eukaryota > Metazoa > Arthropoda > Insecta > Hymenoptera > Formicidae > Lasius > Lasius fuliginosus. The sequence continues at coordinate 3,227,680 of OX424446.1, read as the reverse complement.
TGATAACTGCGCGACCTTTCACTTATCACATGGATGAGAAAAAGTATAAAACAGGAGGGGGAGGAAGAGGGGGGGGGAGGGATTAAACGAGCGTGACTAGCGTCGATGAGCGAGATTTATTTCCGCACACGTTCAAGTAAAAGCCGCGATCAATCGCGATCAAATCGAGTGGAATTCATCGAACTGTCTGACGGCGGGAATTTCCGCGACGCGTCTCGCGACCGACGTAAGCGCCGCCGAGATGCTTCCGCCTCGGAATATCCGACCGGAAATTATTTATTATGGGATTCGTACGATCAATATCCGTCCACTAGATTTCAACGATTCTCTCTGTTCGTCGAAAGGGACGCCGAGTTCGACTCAATCGTGACCGCTACTCGTGTAACACGTGTGTTTTCCGTACGGCCGCCCCAACGTTACTGTCAGAGTACGGCTACAGCTGCTTTGGCCGCGATCAATACGGTCTAGATAGTCGAGATGATTCAGATGACGGCGAGCTACGCCGTGCCATTGACTGTGGATAGGACGTACGTACATAGTGCGAGATCGGCCCCGGTGATAAGCGGTTTGTCAGATTACCCGGCGGAAAGCAATCGTCATTTAATTGCAAGATGGTATTAGCACCAGATTTTCAACGGGTTTATTATGCCTCTGGACTTTAATTCTCCCCGCAAGTATCTTCTCATATCTTTATTTTCTAAGAGAAACATCTGAATTGGGGGTTTTTTTTTTTTTTTATATGAATTTTGTTGCGCGACGGTATAGACGGTTTAGGAATTTTGAATAAATTTTTGGAGCACATTCACATAATAATTACATTTACATAATAATTTAGAATTAATACACATGTGTGTGTATGTGTTATATTTTGAGAAAATATCTTTTGTTTTCGTGAATATTTTTTATGATAAAAATTTTAAATAAATATGATAATTTTTAATTTATTTTGAGACGGATCAGTTTTTTATGAGTTGGACATTGTCTTTTTTTTTTTTTTTTTTTGTTTTCTTCTTATAATCATACTCGATCACTTTATACAAACGTTATTTTCTCTCGTTAAATATGAAGCTCTGTTATATTCATATTTATATTATTTTTCAACTTTTATTTTTTTATGTATTATAATATATTAATGTAATCTTCTTCCAATACATTTTTTTAAGTTGCGCCTTATATTCACATTTTAGCAAGAATCTAAATATCAGATAACCTTATGGATGATTTATCTGTTGGTTTCACCCGATTCTCTCCCTTTGCGATCCTAAGCGATGATCGTATATTCTATAACGGCGCACCCTCGCAATTCTTCGAAATGGTTCTATCCTATATCGTATATCGAACTAGTCCATTAAAAACATCGCCGTTATTGACTGAAAGATCGCGAAACAGAGAAGTAGAACGAAATTTTACCGTGTTATTTATCCATTAAAAATTCGGGGAAATATTATAATAGCGTTATATTATTTTATAGCGTTACATATAATATTTCGACTGAATTTTAGTGGAGAGATTATTTGTAATGAGAAGCGTCGATGCAAATCTATCCGCTCTTCCCTACGCGATTACTCCGAAACTTTCAGAATAATAAATTACTTTGAAGACAATGCGGTCTTAATTACAACGAGCTACACACAAGCATTCTAATCGTATCTCTTTCTCGGCGCGCTATCGACTTTCACAAACTTTCAGGCTATATAATGATTGCGTACATTATTACGAAAGTAAAAATAAGTAACAAAGCACACGATAATAAATTGTTTAATAAAATATTAATTGTGTTTAAAAGATAATATTTTATATTATTAATCCAACATTTAAAATTTTTAAACGTAACACTCTTCTCGTGTATCAATTCTTCCCAAATGCAGTGCAATTTTCCCGATAAAGGCCCGGGCCTCACTTAGCAATAAATCGCGTCAATTTGTCGGCAAAAATCGTGCCTATAAATGATGTAACGACGATGTTTTTAATGGATTAGTTCGATATACGGTATAGGATAGAGCCATTTAAACGTAACAACGTTTTAATTAAAAAATTTAAATTTATATATCGAGAACACTTGTATACTTTGCGTTTAAAGCGTAAAAAGATGTACACATCTCTCTGCACCTCACACTTTTTAAATCATCTATCAATATAATTATCTATCAATATAATTATCCATCAAATAATTATATTATTAATATAATTCTACTTTGATAAATATCAACTTGCGTATTTATCTGCTATAAATTCGGTCAGAATGCTATATTTTACCTTGTATTCTATGTCTCCAAATAGATTACTTCTATTAATTTAAATAATCAACCGAGGATCTCGATTATCAGTGATATTTTTAGATAGAATCTGCAAGAGTTGATACGTAGACGTAACCAGTTCAGTTTAACTGTTTCCAAATGAAGCACGTAATGTTGTCACAGAACGAACTAAATTGATTATCGTTACGCCTAAATTATATGGTTCCATATAAATATTCACTTACTTCTCCGCATTATGTTAAATTATTATTGCCAGACGATCTTTTTCGGCACCTAATTTAGCCTAACGATTTTATGATGAATAATATCTATTTGATCTTTCGCGGTCTTTATCAAGTTTTTGAATTCCTATTATCACTTCTTGCGTACAACAACCTGTTTTAAAAATCGAACTTATAATAAATTCGCAAAAATATATTACATTAGTTTTAATTTTCGGTTTATAAAATTTAATTTTATACAATTGAATATGTGTTTTTTGTCTACGTTATCTTATTCATCCGTCAATATCAAATTTGAAATCAATTAATTCTAAAATATATTTAGAATCGCAATCGTGTGTTTAACGGAACGATTTTCCGTCGAAAAATCGATTGGCATTTTGCTTGAACAACTAATACTAAGCAATGTCTGTAATTCTGCGGTATGCGAAGCTATTCGCCGTGCGGAAAATTGAGCCAAAGGAGAAGACGAGGAATTTCGTGAAATTCCAGAAGGCACCGTTAACTGCGCTTCTCGGACACGGCAGAGAAGCCGCGCGCGCCGAGGATCGTTATTAATGAAAGAACAGGATGAGCTCTCTCGGCGCACCTTCGAATAACGTCATCGTGCCACCTTGAATGGCTTATATAACAAGTGCCACCGTGCTGTAGACAATATGCGCTACGTGACTCGTATGCCAGCGTGCACATTGTCTCGATTTGTCGCCATTTTTTTATCGCCATGCGTCCTTGTGCACGAGAGGATTCCATCTAATCCGATATATATATATATATATATATATATATATATATATATTATGTCTCAACCAGAAGCAATTTGTCATTCGATTGAAAATCGATCGACACATAAATCGCGTAGAAAGAGAGAGAATGAGAATCTTATTCAATTCAATTTATAATTGCAATTACCATTTTTATCTTCTTTTTCTAATTATTCTTTTCCTCTTCTTCCACACATGTTGTAGATCTTATGTGATTAAGATGCTTAACTGTAAGTGCTCTAATTGTTGCGACAAAGAAAGCTCCGCAACTTTGTCGCGATTTTCAACAGGCGATTCGTTACGATAGTGTTGTTATTGTGGAAAGCGTGATCTTACCCATTTCTTGCCTCGCACTGTGCTCCGAATGCCCGTTTACGCGCATCATCGACTCCGGACTTTCCTTTTCATACTTGTGTAGCGCCTTAATTGAAGATCCCGCGTCTGAAAAAGAAAAGCTATTGAAATATATATATATATATATATATATATATATGTGTGTACAACATATATATAGATTATACTGTGCATCGGATGCATTTGCATTGCGCGCACATCATATCCCGTTACATCGAAATATCGCACCCGCTACTTCCGATCTCGCGACTCCCTATTAATTTTTTTCCGTAATTACCGGAACGCCATTGTTCGAGGACAATAGTCTTAGCCAAGGATGCAGTCGGTGATTATCGATGGTTGAAATTATCTATCTTGAAAATGATTATTTTAAGAACTTTGCTATGCGTTAAAAAGATCAACTCAATGATAAATAAATTGAAAGCTAGCAATAATTTAATAACAATCACGTATAGGCATTATATGTTTTGCTCTCTCAATAACTTAATATTTTTGAAATCATAGAATATTATTATAATATTATATGTATAAAATTCTGAACATAATGTGTGTGTGTGTGTGAAAAATTTATATTTAAAAAAAAATGTTATATTCTCTTAATTTACTTATATTGAAATAATATAATGAATACACTCGCAATTTTTACTAAAAGAAATCACGCATATCGTGTAAAATTCCAATATTTTTCACTTCATTAAATAGACTTTCGGAAATATATCGCATATATATGTAGAAATTTTTACACGTTTCTCTTTCATATATCAGAACTGTAACTCTCGATTCTCGATACAAACTTTCTGGCAAGAGGCTAACGGGTGTGTTCGGCCTTTACGTAAGCATCGATCGCAGCCGTAAGCAACAAATCTCGTAACTTTTAAACACATGTGCGCATGCTTTTCCGCACCGCGTTTTTTGCCCGCGAGCGTGAATTGCCGGCAATTTCGTTCCAAAGGAGGAACATCAACATAAAACGACCTTGGTCAATGAAAACGAAGTGCGATACGTGATGGTGTGCGTGTCTAAGGAATCGCCAGGGAATGTAGAACGTGTTACACCTTTCATATTTACAGCTGTAAGAGGAAAGGCAGTAAACTCTTTTATTAATAATTGAATGCCAAATGTGAAGAGTGCACAAATAAGATTCGTGCTTCATAAATTCTGTTATGAATACGATCAAGTACGACACACACACACACACACACACACATACACATATACAGACTTAATTACTATTGGATACGTATTGAATATATGGATAAATAAAATAGTAGGTTTTTAAAAGCACGCGCACGATTCGAAATATTGCTCCAAAAATTGTTCGCAAGTGTGGCTTCAAAAGATAATTATTATCAAATAATATCAATTTATAGATTATTTTTACGAATAATATTCTTAATTAGAAATTCACAATTGTATATAGCGCTACGTCCAAAAGTTTCCCTGTGCGAATATCTGAATTATTCTCTTTGACATTTCACCGAATGGAAATAAATAAATGGAGATAAATTTTTTGGCATGCTTTCGCACATATCCTTTGTCGCGTTCCGCTTTCGCGCAATTTCTCAATCGCTCGAGAGATATCGTCTCATCTCGACGTCGTCATCATTGTAGCCGATTCCATTTTTGCGTTTACGTGCAGTACTCTGCTTTTACGCGTTCGCGCAGACTATCGATATCCACTTCGCTCGAGCGAATGTGTGTCGGAAACGCAAAGAGATCTGAAGTGCATTATCGCGAACTGGGACACGGTGAGTATATTACTCGGCGAATATGGCCAGGATACGTGGCAGACTCGATGCTTTACAATCTCACTCGATGCAGCCTGACGCCGACTATCAACTCTTGAATCAAAGAAGCTGCTGCAAACTGCTCTGTGAGTCGTCTGTGTAATAATAATCTACGTAAGATGTACATGTTTACTTTAGGAATTCAGATTCTTCAGTGCGATTTATTTACTCGTAGGATGTTTAGCGTTCCTTCGCTCTCTAAAACAATTTGTTACGAAAAATATACTGATGATCCTTAACTAATTATATTGAGGCTACAATATTGTAAGAAGTATCTTCTGCTTTGTCATCATCAAATTTTAATCAACTTATGATACAGCATCTTTTGAATTTTGCATTGAATTTGGCCATTCATCGCGACGCAAATGTTATCCTTGACATCTTTTCATTGTGGTTTCAAAAGAGATTTTTATTTTTATTTTCAGATAAATCGTTTTAACTGCTGTGTATAACATACATATGTATGCTTTTAGAGTTACACATATATTTTATCACATTACTTTAATAAGACTGGAGGAGTTGAAAAAATAATCCGAATTCTTTTGCATATAGAAAAGAATTAAATTTTCAAATTCTCTTTCTAGATTGATTATTCCGATAAAATTTTATTTCCTCGAAAAAAAAAAAAAATGAATGATCTATCGGGGGAAAAAAAAAAAAAACCGGCAATCAAGCCTAGCCTCGGAAAAAGAAAGACAAGGGAACGGGAGCGCAAAAGGAGTTCTCGAAGGAGATTCGAAATACAAAACTAGTAAGCATTGACCCGGCCAGAACTTTGCCTTATTCGTGCATAAGACTGGACCCCGCTTATTTTACGCGATATCATTTGTAGCACATACGCTGAATGTTGTGCGTCGTGAGCACGCCGTATATGCGATCTTATACATATTCCACACGACATGGATAATTGGTTCACCGCTCCGTGCTTCCGTAGGCAGCCTCGTGCTGTTGAGAGTTAATGACTCTCTCGAGTCGGTCAAGTGACATTAGGTTTATATAAATAGTCGCACCTACGGTCTTATTACATATGTATCGTTTCACGATATCTCTCTTGTTCCTCTGTGTCCAGGTATAAACGCCGTTAACTTAACCCCATCGAATCGCAAATAATTGCACGACGATTGCATTAGGTTGGCAGAATACCGTTATGTTGCATTTATCTATCGTTTAATAAATCGCGGGGAATTAGCATAAAAAGTGAGAGTCTACATATGAGTTACGATCGAGAACTATGAATACGTCTACATAGCTAATGTATGATTGGGAAGTGAAACGGTATTTAACTCTTATAGCATTTTAGTTATATATATCTACATATATACATATTTAATTGCATTATGTCTGTTGGCGTGTTTTTAATAAATTTAAAGTAAAATAGATCTTTTTGAAAGCCATCTGTCAAATTAGTCATATTTAAATAATATTGCGAAGGAAGGTAGATGACCAAACTACAATAAACAATCTGTATTTTATAAAATTAAATAAGAACAGTTATTAATTCGCTCGATGTCTGAATGCATAGATGATACGTATTATACATATTTCAATTTTTATTATACGGACTGCTCGATGGAAAGAGCGAACTGAACTTTCTATTGTGGGAAAATTTTTGCAGCTGCATCCGTTTAATTGAATGTACACAGTATGCTCGCGGCAGAACACCTAATAGGGATATACACGGGTTGCGGAAATAGCGGCTAGTCAAGAATGCCTTTTGTAAGTGAGGGCGATTGCGCGTTTTGCGCGCTATGACAATGCGAAACGAATTTGCATACACGCGAATTAATGCCATGAAACGGCGAACCGGCGACGTCCGGATAGCGATAAAGCTTAGTTGGCTCGAATGAGACTCGTTAAACACAGCTGGTAGTTAACAGACAGTCAGCCGACAAAAGTGGACCGACGTTAGATTTATGGCTATGGGAATGCTCGAGGTTTCGCAATATTTAACCATTTTATGCCCGTTCTTACAAAGTAAAATGTCATAAATCTAGTTGAGTATCTTTGTTGTAATATAGCGCCATTATCGTTATTATTAGCGTTAATTATAAAGTTTTGCTGTACTATTATTTTGTCGTAATATGTGCGATAATCTTGACACGGATATGCGTAAGATGATTCGCATTCCTATTCTTACAAAGTTTATGCTTACGTAATTCATTAATTATTGATAATTATAATCACGATAGACAGAAAGTATCATGTGACAGCTGTTTTGTATAAATTTCTTGCGTAATTATGATATGATTCCACGTGCGAGGTTGGCGCAACACATCACATGGACGCATTACGTCTAACGAAACAACTGGTTAATTGATCTAGAACATCTTATGGAAGCGATTATGACTCTGTCAAATTGAACATTCTCAATTAGCCTCTTCGAGATCGGCAGCGTATAATTTTCAACGAAGAAAATATCATTAAGCAAAGTAAACGTCAAATATTTCCGATAAATATTTATCAATCTCTGGGCAGTCTTGGCAAACATGTAAATAAAGCACAAAAAACTTTTTATTTAAATAAGTTTTCTTTTAAGTTTTCTACTTATATAATATAATCTCATTTTTCTTCAAATGTTTAATAAATTTCAAGAATCTGAAATTACGTATAATAATAAAATATCAAATATAATTAACATTCTAAATTGAGATAAAATGGAATAATAAATTAAACAGTTCTTGAATTTTTACATAAAAAAAAAAAACTATGGGATAGCGTGTACGTCAGAAAATTTATTTCAATGCTGTAACAGACGCGCGAGAGAGATAAAAAAAACGTGATAAACTTAATTTTAATATAACAATATTTTATGGATGCAACATCTCACAATCAGAGTTGCGAAGACGTTCAACTGCAAGGTAGACTGCTTTACTTTCTCACGACGCTGCAAAGTACCGCAATTCCGCGTTTCCCACCTTACGCTTGTGTTAATTAATTGCGTGCAATGCACTTTCCCGTCAAGCATTCTTTTCTCGCAGTTTATAAATAACTCGTTAGCATATTTTGCATCGTTAATGATATGTGAACGAATAACAACTATTAAGACCAATAAAAGTAGAATGATTGTATGAAATGATAATTAATGACAAAAATGAATTGTTACATGAAGCATAATGTATATAAAAATATATAGATACCAACATTCTGCACTCCAATTACTAATAGAGAAGATCTGGGTGAATAGATTAATTATTGATTGAATATTGTTTATAGAATACGCTTTACATTTGCAATGACGATATTGTTGTAGTCAACGGCAATAATTAAAGGAATAAGTCATCAAATATATTGAAAACAAAGATGCGCATTATACTCGGAATAATTGATTCATTGCAGCTTTGACTTTGATTGGCCTGGTAATAACAAGCTTCTCGTTTATGAGCTATGTAAAATTAAATTTCCGCGGCAATATATGATTTACGCACGTACATATGATCTATACATATACATATATGTGATTTATACTCCTTAGTTTTTTATTTTTAACGTTTTTTAAACTTATATAAGTTTTACATACTCTATATGCAATTACTATATATACAATTTACAATTATTAGAGCTTCTAAAATTGATTAGATGAAGTCTATGTCTCCAACTTAATCAAAAATATATGTATAGAAATTGTAGCTGTAATAATGTAATATATACGAATTAATAAAAGTCAATAAATAAAAATAATAAATAAAATACATAAATTAATAAGAATTTTAATATTTTTTGCGCAAATATTTTTTAATTTACTTAACTATTTAGTTTATTCTTTCACTTTTTGCACAAGAATTCTTTATTTTGTGAATAAATTAATTTTTGCAGATAGTGAATCAAATACTGATATTAACAATAAAGAATAAAGTTATATTTGTCTGAATTAATTGGATAAAGGTACATTATATACGACCGCAAAAATTTTATGAGGTTACTTTCTGTTGCGTTTATCAAATTGTGCGTACGACGTTACGTAATATCATCGTCAAGATAATCTCTTCGGCATACTCATTGAAGTCTCTTTTCAGGCAGTAATATGTAGGTGTAATATGTTATGTAAATTTCAGCAGCTCATCTACAAAGCGCTAATGGTTGCGCGCGTAGTCAGCGCTAAATAAAACGACTATGCGCATCTTTTCAGTTTTTAATCACGCATTTCCCTTCTGCGGAACGCACGCTGCATTCTCGAGAAATGTAATGATGATCTTGACTCTAAACCTGGCAATGCATAATATAGAATACATAATATACTTACTAATTTGCTTATTAAAATATATTATAGTTATGTAAATTATATTTTAATTATATGTGTATGTTTCTTTTCAATTAGCCATGATAATGACTTTTCCTCTTTTATATAATTTGTTATCATAATTATTTTCCATGAACAATGCATCTCAGAAAACGTCACATTAGAAGAAAGTCATATTAAGAAAGTCATAAAAGAGAAAAAGAGTCGAAAGAGAGGGAGAAGAAAATACTGGATTCGAATTTTTTCATATTTTTGAAGCTATCACATATTTTCTTTCCATTCTTTATTGCAAAATTATACAAATATTATTTTATTTTTTCATTTAGATTTCTTAATACATTTCTGATAGTGGTAAAAAGTTGCACTTTAAAATTTCTTGATATCAAAATGTAATTTTGATTAACACAGCTGCTTAATTATTAAAATTAAGATGTTTACTTCTTGAAATTAGAAAACAAATGAAATATTGTACGAAAATTGTAACGATTGTAGCGATTAATCTCAATCGACAAACACAAACGCATATGTCACTGCGACAATCACAAGGAAATAACATTAAACCATTCGCGTCTTGTGTTTAGAGCTATTTCCAGTTAACAAGACGTGGGCGGATATTATGCAAATTTCGGCATCCTTCACGTTAATGATACGATCGTGAAGGCATGCGACTAGTGTCAAGATAAATAAATAGGGACAGGGGCATGTGCTTTATGATGAATCGAATATATTCCGTCTCGTATTTGTGAGTACAGTTATGTTATTGTTAGAAAGCAAAAAAAAACAGCAAAAAATAAACGACTGATGGAATATGTAATATTAATCGATTAATTTTTAAAGTAAAGAATTTTACATGTTTATAAATGTCATTAAATTGCCAAATTTCTTCAATTTTTGACTTTGTCACTCAAAATTTATTAAAGATTCTATTTTACTTTACTTGTCTAAATATTTGTAAAAATTAGGTTTAATTATCTAAATATTTCTCGTTATAAATTCACGGATGATCACGCAGCAATTAAAAAGTGAGAGATTGCAAGACCTGCCGTGATTTATAAAGATGACATTGATCGATAACAGTTATTATCAGTCGCGAGATCCCGTTGTGGAGACTCTCCTGTTCCTGTTAAACGTTTAAATCTCGTTCCGGACAAGTTACAGCATGACAGTATATAGAAAATCTCGCGCTGTCTCTTATGCAAATTCGCATTCGTGAGGTGGATTCGGTCTTTTCTTATCTGCTGAACGGTGCGGCAAATGTTATTAATCGGCAAAAGATAAGCATTTCTGTGAATAATTATTGAAGATTGAATTCATATTAAACATTGTTACGATTGAAATGTAATTTCACGAAATGGATTAAACGGTCTCGAAATCACGTCACACAGCTGTTTAATTATTAAAATTAAGAAGTTGTGACTTCTTGAAATTAGAAAAGAAATGAAATATAGTACGAAAATTGTAGCGATTGTAGCGATAATCTCAATCGGCAAATACAAACGCATATTATATTGCTTTCTCACAGTAATAATAACTGTACTTACAAGACGGAATGTATTCGATTCATCATAATCCACGCCTGTCCCTATTTATTTATCTTGACGCTAGTCACATCTCGTCTGCGCATTCTCTGAAACGATAAGATAGCGAGCAATCCGGCGCTAATATTCTTCGTGCATCGTTAAATCTAACATATAACCACAATTATTTGTTTCAGGTGAATTCATTATATCTTAATGCCAAGGTTGGACAACGTCTATTCTGAGATTCCTTGTATAACAACCGCAGATGAATGGATGGGAAAGTACTCTCTCAAATTTTATAAATTCGGAACTCACTCGTGTATCTACTTCCATTCATGTTAGTTTACTATGTGAATTGCTTTTACAAACATCAATTAAAGTTGACTGATTGAACAGAGAACCTGTTTAATCGTGTTAAAATTTAACTAATATTTATGAAAATAACCGTATATCACTGTCTTAATCACCTGGAAGTACATAGTTAGGCTTACGCTCGATCATTATATTTTCCCCAAGGCATCAATTCTGGATTTTAATCCAGTTTATCTTTCAGGCCTATCCACGTACTCTGTTGTATACATATTAATACATTGCGTTAAGTAATATATACCAATCAGTGAATATAATCTCAGTTATTCCGTGCTCGAAATTATGGCTATTTAATGCTTGCTTGCAAAGTATAAATATTTAATCCCCCTACAAAATTAATTTGCAATCGCAGTTCTCTTTCTGATTCTGTGTGTTATAAATTATAAATTCTTAACGGTTTTAATCAATATTTTTGATTAAAATATTTTGACCATATTGATGGATTGAAGCTAAAGCTGAAGAAAGTACTAGTATAAAATGCGTATATGTTTTTGGTAAGAAATGCATTGACATATTGTGTGTTCGGTTTATACATGCATCGCGCGGATTAATATCGAGAAAGTCGTGATAATCATGTAGGAAAGGTTTACGTGTCAATCCCGTATATGCAAACGCATACCTTACATCGCGTTGCAGTTGATTGACCTCTATGTCTACTGTGCGCATAGCAATGGCAGTGTAAGTGTTCGCACCTATCAAACTCACCTGCAATTCATACGTGGGATCTATAGCTCTAATATAGTTTTTTTTACATGCTATATCATTGCTGCAAATTTATGTGCAATTAAATCACACTATACCGTTTCTGTAAAATTCAAAATTATAATAATGAAAGTAATGAAAACAATGTTGTATGTGCACAAAATAAATAATTAAATTTTTGGAGCCTATTTATGTGATTATTCTTTTATTGTTATATTATAATAATATATGTGTTACATTCCAGAATTAATAAATTAAATAAAATTACCTTTATATTTATTAAAATGAGAATTACTTCTTTTTAATGTACTGTTATTTATCATTTTGTTCATTGAATCATTTTTTATGGTATATGTTTATCTATATATATGTATAATGAATATTTCTCTAATGGTATAAAAAATAATAATTTCTACTTATGATATTAAAAACATATGTAGGAATACTGACTCGTGCGTATAATTTTTAAGAATATTCTGTTTCTATTCGAGACTGGAATTGGCTTAAAGGTAAGTGGTGTTGTGTATCGGACAAGAATTTCATTGCAAAAGAAAATAAGAGTGCTCATTAATAGTCAGGGTCGTTAAATTATAACCATGTTAGGCTATATTTAGGAACGCGAATGGAGGTCGAGAATACTTTGCCAAAAGCCTGTTCTCTTCTCTCAGCACTGTATCATTATCATCTTCTCATTTATATTAAATCGACTGACACTAATATAAAAAATATATATGTATTGCCTATTTCAATTATGTCTCTTATTTATTATATATTTTATTAATGCGATATCAAAAACACACTCTTAATGACATGCAATATTTTTCTTGGCATCAAAATGTAACTATTGAAAATGTTTTATTTTCTAAGATAGTGTATCTTTTAGTGCATTAATTCCTAATTACAAGCTTTACAAAACTGAATAATTGTATTAATTTATAAGCAATAAGCATTGTTATAAATGTAGATATATTCTTTTGTATTATTTTATATTAGTGTCAATTTATCCGCTATTTTTTCTAGTTTTTGCATTAAAAAATTGCAGAAAATGTCTATATTCTACGTGGGAAAAAGATCAAGGCTTCTTCTAATACTTCTTCCTTCCGCGCAAATCCCAAACTAAGCGCAAACTCGTTTTTAACATTTCGGTCTTTCTCAAGGTTGCGACGACTAAAAACGGCGATAATTAAGTGCCGTGGACCTATGAACTCACGATTGGCGACCTTGACACTTATCGCAAGCAGATAATGAGCTTCGACACGAAAATGTGCACCTTTTCGTTTGAAATTCCCCCTACGAACGATAAGAAAGCATGATACCATGTCGCGATTTTCTCGTAACCTCCGTCGAGCTAATCGCAATCCCGTGGGAACTTCTGCACCTTATACTCCTGCGAAATAAATTCGGCTGCTAAAGTCCACTGTGCACAACACAACCGAGGGAGAAACAAAATTCTTATCTCGAACATCGTCGGCTTGCTTGATGCACGTTTATGGTCATTATACAGTCTGTCTAATAAGAGTGTTTGACATAACTTTTAAAATATTTATTATAAAAAAATGAAAGAAATTACATACATATGTACTATTCAATCAGTACTATAACACTTTTGTATTAGTAAATCGTCCAATCACCGTCGTTGTCAATTATTGCCTGACATCTTCGAGGCTTTCCACCAATTTTACAGCATACTCTCGAGGTAAAGATTGCTATTTCGAAAGAATCTGTCGAGATAATTGTTTCACCGTGTACACTTTTTTTCTCACGCAGCTTCATCTTCATTAATCCCCAAACATTTTCAATTGCGTTTGATTACTGTGATGGCCAGTCTAATGTTTCGACGTCATTTCGGAGCAAAGACGACTCCAATATTTTTGGGTCGTTTTCCGCTTGAAGGATACAGTCCTAACAATAACTGATTGTGAGATCCTCTATATAACGCGTCGTAGGGCAAGAGTCCTTCTACCTGCTCGTTCAAAAATTTTCGATGTAAGGTTTTTAACACAAGTTTGCCGCAACACGCTCTTATTAGACAGACCGTACAATTTATTATTTTGTTATTTATTATTTTGTATTTATTATTACTTTTATTATATATTGCTTGTTTTTTTTCTTATATATATTGTACGATAAAATTTAATCGAATGTTTATATATAAAAGCAGAATGTGTATACAGTGTGCGACTGAATATACGAGGGTGGTCTGAAAAGTTTCCGACCTAACAAAGATACAACACATTTTTTCTGAAATTTTTTTTTTATTTTTCAACATAGTCTCCTTGTAACTCTACACACTTCTCCCAGCGATGCTCCCATCTCTGTAACCCGTCAAAATAGTACTCGGCATTTTTCTCTGCAAAATAATTGTTCACGAAGGTGATTGCCTCTTCATTTGACGAAAATCTTTGTCCTCCGAGCGCAATTTTTAGATGAGGGAACAAAAAGAAGTCGCTTGGGGCTAGATCTGGTGAGTAAGGCGGATGGTCAAGCAGTTCAAACGATAATTCGTGGATTTTCGCCATGGCAACCGCTGAGGTGTGAGACGGTGCGTTGTCTTGGTGAAACAGGATTTTCTTTTTCTGCAAATGTGGCCGTTTTTCCGCAAGTTCTGCCTTCAGCTTGTCAAGTAATGATGCGTAGTATGCTCCTGTAATGGTTTTTCCTTTTTGAAGATAATCGATTAAAATAACTCCATGACTATCCCGAAAAACAGTCGCCATCACTTTCCCAGCCGAAAAAACAGTTTGTGCTTTTTTTGGAGCCGGTTCCCCCTTTGCAGTCCACTGTTTGGATTGTATTTTTGTTTCGGGCGTATAATGGTGTATCCAAGTTTCATCTACAGTAATTAATCGGCGCCAAAACTCGGATTTATTGCGCCTAAACTGCGTCAAAAGAGCGTTGGAAATGTTCATTCGAACACGTTTTTGGTCTAACGTGAGCAAACGCGGCACCCAACGCGCGGACAGCTTTCTCATGCCTAAATGTTGATCTAATATGTGACAAACACGTTCTTTTGACATGTTCATAACCTCTGCTATCTCTCTCACTTTAATTCGGCGGTCGTCTAGCACCATTTGGTGAACTTTGGCGATGTTTTCGTCGGTAGTTGCAGTTTTTGGACGTCCCGAACGTTCATCGTCTCCCAAGCTCTTACGGCCACGTTTAAATTCAGCTGCCCAAAATTTCACTGTGGTAAATGATGGTGCAGAGTCCCCATACACAGAATCCAACTCATCTTTGATTTGCGTAGGCGTATTGCCTTTCAAAAACAAATATTTAATGACAGCTCGATACTCGATTTTGTCCATTTTCACAAAAAAACTCA
Source organism: Lasius fuliginosus (assembly GCA_949152495.1). NCBI lineage: Eukaryota > Metazoa > Arthropoda > Insecta > Hymenoptera > Formicidae > Lasius > Lasius fuliginosus. Next base: position 3,212,149 of record OX424446.1, on the reverse strand, counting down.
CACCAACTCACTCAAACGACTGTTACATAAAAACTGCGCGTCCAAAATGGCTGAAACTTTAGATGAGTAACTGTCAACAGATGAACAACGAAATTCAGTAGCTTTTATTTACGAGTGTTGTCATCTTCACGTTGAGGTCGGAAACTTTTCAGACCACCCTCGTACAACGTTTGACAAATTGGCGAAACTATGTATAAAATCTTGTTTCATAAATCTATTAATGCATCTATTTAACATCGCGCAAATTTTGATTAATTTTGCAAAATCGTAATTTAAGTTTATGTACAATATTATGATATAAATAAATACTATTTTTACATCTTTAATCTACACACTCTTTCTCTCTTTCTCTCTCTGTTAGTAATACACGTAACTTTTAAACACAATAAATTGCATTTTATTGATAATATGACATTTTTATCGCTTCCAAAGCATCCCTAAAATTTTTTTATACAAAAAGACACATAATCAATTACGCTTGTTTCTCACCTCCAAGTATGACCGTTGTTATGTAAGGCTAGAAAACCAGAAGATTACACGATATATCTCGCTGCAACACAAGAATTCTCTTGAAACACAACAACGAGTTTATTCAAATCACTATCTAATTTTCTTATGAATAATCGAGATACACCGGCATAAGATGGTATTTGTATTGTTTCGAGCTAAAATATACCAACACAGATAGCTAGATATCTTCAAGTAGATGTTGCAATTTTACAAACCGCTATTGTGTATTCGACTTTAACATAACTGTAGCGAATTTGACACCTGGTTGGTCCTCGCATTCGTGAGCTGAATCGAATTTGTAAATGCAGCTAATCGCCATTTATTATATTCAATTTATTGCAACAGTAATGATATTAACTGGTAATTTACCTCCATACTATTCTCATACTATTCTCCAACAGTAGAATCTGACAATCTAACAGTAGTAATTTCTATCCACTTATGGCAGACCGATGTAATCACAGGATAGCTAAAATAGAGAACTATTGATCACAAGGAACCGAAGAAGAAAATACCTCAAACGGACAATAAAGAAAGGGAGTTTCAGAAGCGACCTAAAAAAGACAGAAAGAAAAATGGGAAAATCTAAAATGTGAACAGATAATGTGATTTGATGAGAAAGAAACTTTCTAGATGATTTCAAAGTTTCCCAGACGCAACAATTCATCTTTAGATGAATTTAAAGTTTCGAAAGTTTCTATGTAACGCGTTATTATTAACATTGGCGTTTTCTCAAAACGTGTGCCAATTTTGATTAAAATAGAATAAAGGATAAATCTTTCGTAGTTATGTGATAGAATCGCCTAACCAACTGTAGTAATTATTATATTTTGCTACTAGAACTTTATTAGTTTTCTCTCGCGATCTCTCAAAGAACGTCATAAACATGTTAATGTTTGTCTGTCCTCCTCCTTGAGTATCTCGCTCGCGCGAACGACACGAGGATGTTGAAAACACGTTTTCCTATCGTCATTCGTACGATCGCTAGCTATAATTAGTCGTTTCGCACGTCGCGTTATCTCGCGCGAGAGCGCGGATAATCGACGATGATTACGTCGCAATGACGAGATACTTATTTTCGTCGTCGATAACGAAAATCAAATTTCTTTCAGAATTATGGCAGTGACGCGACAATTGCGCGCAATTTTTCCGCTGGCGCACCGTTATGTTCCGCTTTTTCGTCGCCTCATGAGAGTTTTATTCTTTGCACGCTGTCATGATTTAGACAATGGCGAGAGAAATTACGCCGATGAATGTTGTGAGAAACCCGGTGAGCGGCGTTGGCTCATTGTCAGTCATCGTATAATTGGCTCGAGATCTTCGGTCGTTTTCATCCTGCGCCAAATACGTGAGCGCTAGCTAGGACAGCCTGGACGAAAACGCGCGCGGTTTCTCCGCAAAAACATCCCCTTTTTCACCTAACTTTTTTAGAATTGAAGAAGCGCCAGGGAATAACATGTGTCGTTGTTCGACACATTTTGAATGTGTTGCGGGCTATGCTGGAACGATTACATTTTTTCGCGTGTAGCTATAGAATAGGACAATACGAAAAAGAACAAAAATATATTTGTTTGCGACAAAAAAAAATCCCTACAAGGACATTCACGGACTTTATTGTATACGTTCGTAGCATTTGCGTATACAGTTTGCATTTTACCGCTTACCTGATAAGAAATAAGATAATTTTGCTACTACAATCTTTTATCAAAAATAAATAAGTTTTCTTTGTTATATAATCTTTCTTATTTTTCTTATATAAGAGCCTGTTTCTTAAAAAAACGACATTTGAAAGATGATTATCATGTTACGAATAATTTATGGAAAAAATCTTAACTTAAGAAAATTTGCTTTATGCGTTTACACTTTATGTAAAAAGAATTTACCATTACATTTTCCATTGGAATATTAGCGGAATAATTATTAAAGGGAGGCTATATTGTGTTTCCCATAAAGCGTTTCGTAACGCTCGCGTGAACAGCTGAGTTTTCTCCTCGGTCTTATCGAATTATCGTGTCGACAGTTTGTAACAACTTTAAAACTCCATCTCGTGCAAAGTTCTGCTAAACGATTTCGCGTGAAGAAGAATGCAATATCCGCAAAATGCGCAATATTTTAATACATATTCGTGATGTATAAATGAAATATTTTGTGCTTGCAGATTAGATTAAGTGATTTATGCATATAAATTCAAAGTAATTTTATGCGGTAAAATAAAATCTCGACACAACATCTATTAACATATGTAATTATAAATAAATGAAATAAAACAATAGTATTTAAATACTTTATATTTTCTAAGAAGACTTGTTTATCCCTTTCTCTTAAAAATTGATTCACAAACGCGCTTAATAGATATCTATATCATCGATATATATTGTATATGTATGGAATATATGTTTCGATGTATCTTGGAAATCTAGCTGTATTTTCGATTAATGCAAATAAAAAGTTTGCGAAAAGTTAAAACACTTTTTTATCGTGCGACACGATCAACTTTCTACGATTAAGAGCATTGCTGATGCATTACCTGTGATGATTATCTATGTACATGTATTACTATAATTTTGAAATAGAAACATTCATCAAAGGAAACACTGCATCTTTAAATAAATATGACTAAATGTGTTTGAATTTTCTGATGCTTCTTTTTAACAAGTTATGATATAATCGAAATACATTATTAATTGTGTGCAAAATGTGTGCATCGGAAATCGTATACATCTAAAAGATTCTCAGTTACAGATTCTTTCATTAATTCGAAGGTAACTTTCTCTCAGAGTTTAATTTAGATCTTTTTTAATTAAAAATTTAATTTACGATTAATTGGCACAAAATATTTAATAATAAAGATTAAAACAAGATTATTGCAATTAATAATTTCCAATCAAAAATTCTCCCACTCAAAGAAGTTCAACTCTAAATTCAACAATTTATCATTAGAAAAAAATGTGCATTTCTCTTGATAGATTATTATATACGTAGCAATTAATTAATTAAAATTATCTCGTTAAATAATAATTAGAATTAATTGATAAAATATTCACAATAATGAGGATTAAATCGCATTTAATCATGCGTCTCAATTGCATTTTTGCTCCGTTAGGATATTTGTCATTAAGAGAAAAGTGCGTTTTTTCATATCGTGTGTGTGTGTGTGTGTGTGTGTGTGTTTTATTTATGTATACAAACATCGCAAACACCTTATATAAATTGAATCACCTTTAAATTCAAATTTATAAAAAGAGAGAGTCCACTTGCTTGATACTTGCTTGAAAATATCACTTGCTTGAATCTCGCTTCCATAAGCCTAAGGCGATCTTTTTTTTTTTTTTTTGCTATTCTCGTTTCTAATGCTCCAATAAATAGATCGTTATAGGAGCGATCGGGTTCACGCCCGCAACCATCGATCTCGCCTGTCTCTTGCGAAAACATGCGCACATACATGAAGACAAATTGCGAGTTTCGCTCACGATCGATATACGTACCTGGTTAGGATCGAGAAAATCCGCGTGAGAAGGAATGTTCCGTCTCGGGGAACAGAGCGACCGAGTCCTCCTAACCAGCAGCAATCCGCGTGAGGATATTTCCGCGAGGTATTTGCATACAATCCGGTGACGGGGGGGGGGGGGGGGAAGGGGGTGGCTGAGACGACGGTTCAGGAATCCGCGGAAAGCGCGACCGACCGGTTAGCTTCCCCGCCTTCCTTCCTTCCTTCCCTCCTCTTCGTCTCCGTTCGATGCTGAGCGTCGCGTTTCTCCAGGTCGAGGGCGAGGGGGCTCCGCTTCGAGGGCTCCCTTCCTTCCGGTTCCACCTTCCGGTACCGGATGTAGTCGGAGTTCCTCGACGAGGATGAGACCGAAAATTGACGAAGATCGTCCAACTAGATGCGCGCGCGCGAGTCGAAGGATACTTGGAGAACGGAAAATTGTCGCTTCGTCAGCAACGACGGGCGAAAGGTGCCGCACAGTCGAGAACCCAGCAAGTACTGCTGAGGTGCTGAGGCCAACAGGTGAGCCATGCCAGCGGTTTGCGGCCAGTGGTGTATCACGTTGGTATCCTGCCGAGGGCAAGGTGTGATGCCACAACGCGATGTCAGGAGCGTAATCTGCCGTTCGGAGCTTCACCTGGCATGAGTCGTTTACCTGCTGCTTCCGATCGAATTGACAAGAATGAGAAAGTATAAAAGCTGCATTTTTATACCTGAGAGACATGCAGAAACCTGCATGTTTGAAAGCTTATTGTTTATTAAGAAGTTCTCAAAAATGTAGAATCATAGATATTTACATTCAAAATGAATTACATAAATATAAAGAGTTTGTACTTTGTGGATATGATTGTATCCTATGTATGAAATAATAATATTTACGAATATCTAATATAAAAATTATTTTGGAAACAATAATCAAGTCCATAAATAAGTAAAAACTAAGATTTCTAGTCATAACTCTTTTAACAATTAAAATGATAAAGAAAAGTTATTTTCATAATTTAAATCGCAACCTTTATATTTATACAATATAAAAAAATTGACGAATTTGTAAGATTAAGAAATTAAAAGGAATGGCAAATAATCAATAAAGATGACAACAGGCGTATTTAATAATTATGAAACATTATAAAATATTGAATCGATCCTGAATTAAGTTGTAGAGCTTTATGGAAGAGAACCGGTTCTCTTTGAATCCGGAAGAAACATATGTCGAACAAATGTTCCCGGATAATTCACTGACGCTCCGCCAGCTCTCATAAATATCGACACGATCGCGGTTTCCGACACGAAGTTTCTGCATCCGCATTTCTATATGACACACGTTACATTTATTCGCACGGCAAATACGCAACAGATTTTGTGTGTCACAATTTTCGCGAAACATCATTGCAAAATCAATAAAAAATTATATCAAGATCTTGTATTATTTTTTGTCTTTTTTGTCTTTTTTTGTAAAATCTCTTACATTTCAAATTGTGTAAACAAATCTTTTATTACTACTGTGATATATCAAGTTATTATAATGCATTGAAATAAGAGATTAAATTAATAATTATTATATTTTGATTCACAATAGTAATTAATATCACCTTACTGTCGTTGCATAAGTATTTATCTGAAAACTATAACTTTTTCGTATTCACAAGAATAAACTACCTGGCGGCATTAAAGACGATGAAGAATGCGAGTTATTGAGTTTTTTATTAATATGCACATTCTATAGTTAATATAATGCACCAACCGCTGCCTCATTATATACTTTATAGCCGCGTCGTAATCTACTATTAATGTCCCATGAATAGAGAATTCCACGGATGAAATTTTTCAGAGAAAGATTAATGCGCATATGATTTAAGCACAAATTCTCCATCTTATTTGATTAACTTAATTTTTAAAATAAAAACGTAATAATATCAGATTTAATTATATAATAAAAAACGATAGTTTCTTTGTAACTAGAATTTCTTCATGATGTATTCACGACAGTCGTTTTTATATCTTTTAATATCTTTCTTTCATTAACATTATTTAATGCATAAATTGTAAAAGTTCGACAAATAGCATATTTACCTAGCACAAAATTGCTTAAAATTTTTTAATCGATCATTTATTGGGGTAAATTTTAAACAATACAGTGTCAGGAAGAAGATACAGTATCACAAGAAGATACATTGAAAAGCTGTGAATAAGGACTTTGATCTAGAAGAAGCTAAAAAAGATCTGATATATATACTAATGTATATTACAATGAACGAGATCATATCGAATGTAGGTTCGAGCACTTAATACCGCCTAACTTCCTTTAATGGCTTTCTTTCTCGTGCGAAGTAAAAGTGCTCGTAGCGTCGAAAGACGTCGCTTTTGCACAACCTTCTTATTCAAATCACCTAGCCGATTTCGCATTCCGAAAGTGCCTCACGAACCCATCGCATTATTATCTCGCGAGTTGATCCTCCTGACCCGCCTACGCCTTCCGTATAATTTTCACAAGTCGTTTCTATTTCTTGCGGTGATTACAGCATCGAGTGACATAATCAAAGTGCGAAGATTATTACATTTTTTTTTACGCGTGGGAATAGTTCACTCTTTTATAATTGGATATGACGGCGTGTGCGTTTTTTAATGTGTATATATAATATGCAATATGTACATAAATGTTTTTGCGTAATTTGCAATTTTTTGGCTATCGAGATGTATTAATGAAGATACAAAGAATATAACTTTCGTCAATAATACACCGAAGAGATCAATTTTTAAAACAAAATATCCGAAGCGATATTTAAGGACACCATAAATTTCAATTTCTGAAAATATACGGTATGATCTTTAAATTCTTATCATATTGACATATCCATATCGGAGCCGATTTATTTTGCATCTCTTTGCGTCATAATTTCACTGACGTCGTTTATGTCATTATGAATCATGTATCGATATTATAAAGATAATCTATTACAAGTTAAATTATCTCCTTATCGCAAAAATGCTTCACAAAAACGTAATTGTTACCGCTTTACATTATCGGTAGAATATTTGAAATACATTAAATTATTTTTAATATACGCGCGCAAAAAAATGCGCTAAAGTTATGCCTTTTTTTACTTAATATTAATACATATTAACGAAAATTATATACACAAATTGTATACAAAATTGTATACAAAAACAGACAAATAAATTATTTAACTAAATTCCTCCGAAATATCGTTATGAAAATTGACAGCATATGGAGATGAGTTATGAGTTCTCTAACTTTATATATTATTATTTGAATTTATGCTACTTTTAAATTATTGCTTATCATAAATTATTTAATATTATTAAGAAAAAACATAATAGAACTCATAAATATCTTGAATAATCACAAAGTCAACTTGTAAAAAGTTTCTTTTTAAATAATTTATATAAATTTTATGAATGTAAAAACACACATTAGCTATTATATAAGAAATTGAAAAATTAAGCAATTAAAAATAAAGTTAACTTATATGGAAATTATTTTTTTTACTTAAAATACAGTTTTTAAATTATATATTGTTTAATTTACTGCTTTTCTCTACATTATGCATATATTGTGTTTTAGCAATATATGTATATCTATTTAAACAATAAATTAAGTCAATACAAAGTCATTACATACATATTATATATTTTTATTAGCTTACCGATGGAGAATTTAGAGAAAAGATGAAACGTTTCATTTATTGAGAGTTTCCCAATAGATGACGCCATATTAAAGAATTCTTACAATTAGTGGCATATTATTGAATTTTTGAAGCCACTAACAAAGATCAATAATCCATCTAGTACAAAGAAGAGATAAATAAAAGATTAATATATGTAATAATATACTTGTGTATATATAATCTCTATATCAATTTCAATTTTTTAAAGCAAAATAATATTTATTATTATGTAATTCTATCTGCACTCTGCATTTTCATTTTTTTAAATAAAAATATTGTAAAAAGATTACAATGTCATTGTATATTTATCCTTACAAATTTTCTATTTTTCTATACATATATCTTTGTAATAGTTAATTTATTTATAACAAATTGCTATGAGATTTATTTGATATTATTATTAAACAAATATTTTTTATATATAGTATTGTGTCAACATCCTTTCCGAAATAAATTAACAACATTGTTGTTGGAGCAACAAATGTGCCTTATGTACTCTACTTCATAATCGTGATACCAACAGCTGCGGTGTCCGAGTGGTTAAGGAGTTGGACTCGAAATCCAATGGGCTTTGCCCGCACAGGTTCGAATCCTGTCCGCAGCGATTATTTTTTGTAGTTGGATGTTTCTTCATGCTACCTTATATAATATTTATGAAACTGGCATTAATACATTATATATATATATATGTATATAATTGTGTGCTGTATCGTCAATATTTTTCATTATTATCGCTTTCAATCGTTTTCATCTGACGCTGTGGATCGTTACACGTCTAGTTGCCCCTCGTACATTGTACGTCTAATGTAAATTATGAATGTTTTTATTTTTCAGTCAAAAATTATAAACATGATTATAGAAGTATAAATTTATCATAAAATTAAAATTGTACGCGGGCATCTTAAAAAGACGCTTTACAAATATACATACATAATAAATTCATATTTATGTGAGAAACAATGTATGTAAATAATATTCATCTTGTGTGAGACTAGATAGTATGTGGTACGATTATCTTCAACAAAGAATCTTAGAAAAAGTGACACAAAGAAGTGTCAAAATTTCTTTTCCTTCTACTCCATCCCGGATATGGAGGGTTATCGTGAGACCGTTCGCTGCTTAGTCACCGACGACGGGAACGAAATTCTGTGACGCGTTTTGCTCGAAGAGGAGATACGACCGTCGCGCATAGGTTCCGTCGTGATCAAGACGCTATCTCAATTGACCTACGGCCCCACTACCCTTTCCCTCCCCTTGTTCACCGCTCCGTTATCTGCCTCTGTGTGGACTGACCCTCACGGTCGGTCTTCTCTTTCACTTGGCTACGAACCACCATCCATCAAAGATGAACCGAAACATCGCACTCTTTCTGATCCTGGCCCTGTCTACGGTCTACGCGGAAGTTGTACACTGGACGCCGTGTCTTAACCGTGAGTATCTCTCCTTTAGGCGAATCGCGATTTTCTAATTAAACGGAGGGGGGAGAGGGGGGGGGGCTCCTCCGTAATAACGTCAGAGGAATGACAGCATGTGTCTTGCTTATAGCATAATGTCGTCAACGACCCTTGATCGTGCAATTGACGTCGTACAATCAACGAGAAAGTCGGGGAAAAATATGGGGGTTAAATCCAATCGGCGGATACGAAGCGGATATTGATCGCATGCTTTTTTATTGTTCTCGGTGTGACGAACTCTTATTTAACGCGATTATCCATCGTATCGAATGGTAGGTGCAGGCGCGTAAATAAATCGGGGATATCTAAAACTAAAATGGGACTCTCCGCGATGACTTTTATTCGTGCACTTTTATTTCCAGCTTCGATACACCTATCGTGTGTATTTCGGGGATAAGGTTATTTACGAGTCTGATGCATTGCTACACCGTGAAGTATTTCTTTTTATCGATTTCTCGATGTATGTATGTGTATTGTTTGTATCAAATTTTATCGAGATATTTTCTCTTTCGAGAGAATGCAATATATTCCAAAAATTACTCCTTACCTCAGAGAAGAATTTAATTTGTAAGTTAAGAAGACTAAAAAATTTACATTGTATGTATTAGTTTATTGCTATTTTGAAAGAAATTGAATTTTTTAATTGTACATTTTTTAATAATATTATGCCTACAAATGTTATTTTCAGATGTTTTTAATATTTAGATATTTCTGAAAAAATTGTGCATAATTGAATTTAATTAAATCATAGATTTGATGCATTTTGCAAAACTTTGAAATATATGATACTCTTATATGAAAGTATGGCAATGTACGAAATTTTTGAATCGTAGCGTTAGTAAATCAATTATTGTAAGATTTCGATTTAGAGATTGCATTATTCATATTAGAGATGATTAAATATTATTGCAGATTAACTGTTTTAAACAATAAACGATCTATAAACGTGATTAGCAAGCGAAAGAGAAAGACGAAGTTCGAAGCAATAATGCCTCTTTTTATGCAAACAAAAGAAGAATTGTTAGACTGAAATAGCATCGCCTCAATTTTAATCTTTCTTTCTCACTTATTAGTTACGTGAATTATGAATCTTTTAATAAAATATGCTTAAAGTTATATTTAAAGTTCTTTTTTTTTAAATGAAAATTCGAGTTTTAAAGAGAAGAAGAAATTTTTGGAATTTTATATATCTTTGACTATAAAAGGTGAGTTTTTAATTCCATAGAAAATTAATTTTGAATATTGTTTATTATATTAGAAGAATAAAAAAGTCGCAATCAACTTACAATTAGTAGCGACGATCAAATATATATGTATTAAAAAAATTGTTGAAAAATTAAAGATTTATTAAACATCTGTTACAAATATGCTGCCTAGATTAATTGAATTGAATTGAAATGTTGAGTGATACTCGCACATATGTATTTAATTTGAAGATAACTCATATTGGAATACTATTGAAATGATAATTAAGTAATGTCTGATTAAAAGTTACAGAAAGTGGAACAGGAATGCATTAAATGATAAAATAATCCGAGAAAAATAGTATCAATCTAGGAATAAAAAGTTTAAAATGATTAGCTTTGTTGTGAGATTCATTTTAAATGCGAAATTTCTCCACGATAAGCGTTTGATAAAAGCGAGAATTATTATAGATGAAAACAGCGCCGAAGACATGAATTTATTGTTTGCAGAACAGAGCAGATAAACTTTAACTTTCCGGATAAAAGAGTTTGGAGTAAAATCTGCTAAATCAATGAAGCGGCGAAACTTTGATATAGATAGAGATGATGTTGGCTGAGATATAATTTAATAAATTTTTCCTGTATTCACCGAACATCTGTGAGAGTTTTTTTTCACATTGTAATTTATAATCGAGTTATCCCCGGAAAATGAACTGAACATCCGGTACGCTATCTAAAACGAGAAAGAAGATCAAGATGGAAAAATCATTTCGCTTAATTAAGACTTAGATGGAAACTTCGCTGGATCGCAATTTCGAAATAGTTTGCGTTAATCCGTAAAAAATGTGCCATCGATGATATGTGCTGCTTGCATATTCTTTTTATGTTTCTTTTGCTGTAATTTACGCGCGCTTATCTCATTAATTCTTATACGAAAGAGAAGCAACGTTATACGGATTATACAAAGAAGCATAATGATAACTCAAAAATAAATATAATATGCGCTGTTCGATTCATAGCGTGTTACGCAAATAAAATGATATTTTCTTTTTACACATATTTTATATAGACTATTTGCTTATAAAAAATTTAAAGTAAAATTTATAAATAACTTAAAAATTGAATATCTTATAAGGGGATCTATTCTTATTTAATATTTTTAATATATCTTGATAGTTATTCTTAATGCCTCCTGTTGCTACTTAAGTGGGCAATAAATGAGATGTTAGAATTTCAAAAGAATAGATTCTCTATGAAATCTTATCATTTATGTTTTAGCTGAAAATGTCGCTTCAGTTTGTACTATACACGAAGTACGTGTAATTCCATGCAGGGAAGCTGAAGAAAGAAAGCCATGTTCTTTAAAAAAAGGTCGCAATGCAAGCATAAGTTTCGACTTCACCGCCGGTAAGTATAATCGAAGTTTTTTTATATGCTTGATTCATATATTAAAAGAATAAAGATATACAGAAAATGCCAATTGGACAATTTCGAACTCTACGCGTTAGAAATAAGCAAATTGGTCATACTTTTATATGTACAATTATATGCGTATTTTGAATTTAGTTCGATATGTATACAAAAGACATATTGGAAAATATGTAGCAATAACAATCATTAAAAATTATTACGAATTGTTGCAATATGTTTTAATAAAATATTATTGATTAGAAAAACTTTTAAAGTAATATTATTAACAAAAAAAGAAATCAATGTATTGGCCCTAATATTTTACGTGACAACGCTTACAAGTCAACACTTCAAAATACAGCAAAAATTTTTTATAGTAAAAAATAATTTATGTAAACTTTAGAAGATGCTCTTAATTCTTTATTTCATCTTTAAAAATACTTTTCACTCTGGATTAAAAAATATCAATCTTAAAATTCAAGACATATATAACAATGTATTAATAATATATATTTTATTCCAGAGTTCAATGGTGACATGATATACAGCAGAGCATACTGGGCTTCGGAAATCGTGGATTTACCATTTTTGGGCATGCCACTTGATGCTTGCTTATCCACTGTTTGTCCAGTTACGCCTAATCAAAAACAAACATACTCGGTGATGTTGCCTATCTCTAAGAAATTCCCTGCGGTAAATAATTTTTCGATTTTATTGTAAATATTCGCCATTTTATCTCATATTACATTTATGCACATATATATATATATATATATATATATATATAAATAATTATGGACATTGTTTTATAATATATACTTGTTTATCACAACTATCTCTTTTTCAGTTGATTTTACACAATTTCTTGCGTTGAAATCTATTCAAGTTCTTGAAGTTCAAATTATTGAAGTTTAATATTGAAATGACAAAATAATTAGGAATATAAAACTTAAATGCAATTTGAGATGTAGAAAAATGGTTTACAATGTTTAAGTATTTTTTACGTAGAAGAAAAAATTTTTAACAATTTTAGAATGTTATTCAAAACATATTTTTATTACAGCGAACCTATGATCTCAAATGGAAACTGTGGAACCAGCAAGAGCAAGAGTGTTGTTTTATGTTTCCAATTAAATTGATGAAGTAAAGTTGTTGTTCTTAAAATTCAATGTGTCATCCTTCGCAATGATTATAATTCGCCGATCAATAATTTAATGAAATAAATGATATATTCGTATTAATAATGCGCTCTTTCATTATATTTGTCTTTATACTATGTCAAACATAATAATCCTTATCATAATATTAATCATAATATTAATAAATAATTTAATAAAAAACATGCCATTATTATTTATCGATAATTCTTAACCAGTCCGGAAAAATGTTTCAGAGAAGTGGCATTAAAAATTGCTGATGGTTTCTGTTTGATTTTTAACTATTCTTCATCTCTCTTAAATCTCTTAAAACATTAAAGACTCTTCTATTTAGAAAGGAGAGCTAGATTTATATAATATTTATGAAATTATATATTCGAGTGATTTTTTTGAAAGAGAAGAAAGGGTTCTCTCTGTGTGTGATTTCTGCAGTATTTAGGCGTCTTTAACCTGCATTTACAATTATATAGACATTAGTGATTTTAATAATTCGTATTATAGATGACCTAGTTAAAAAACTCCCAAGCCTTGAGTAGCTTAGATACCTACGGGTTTGCCAAGCTCATATTTACTACTGTGAGTGTCTGAGGAGCTATAAAATTATTTTTGTCAGAATCGTGTTTTTATCTCTCATCTCTTTTAACATCTCTTAAACATTTTAAAATATGCGATATCTGTAAATATGAAATAGAATTGCTTATATATTTTTTTATCAATAGCAATTAAGTTTTAATATAATTCATCGATTAAAAGATACTGAAAAAAAAGAAAAGTATATATTTTTCTGATGTGACAATTATTTATAACAATTATACAGTTCATAAGTAGCTTTATCGCAAAGTAACGTCGTATGCAACCCATTATAATAGCTGAATGCGAGAGAAACAGAATATAGTGTCTTTATTCTGCGTATTTAAAAGTATATAAATCCATTTTTATACCAGCTAAGCCATCACTTGGTTTCTGAATGTTTCAAACGGAAAGTGTCCATATTTGAAATGTCAATCTATATGTTCCTAGATGTAAATTGATCGCACCAATTTTAATCTTATAATACGAAATTATTTATCTACGGAAATCGATCGAAGTTTTACGTAATTGTAAAAAACCGTTCCTATCTAAGAAAATTGCTAAAAATATATAACATTTTTTATACAGAAAATATTATATATATATATATATATATATAATTAATGTTTTTTTTCGATATATATTTATTTTACTTATATATAAATAATTCTTGTTGTACGTACATTATAAGAAAACCGATGTTAATCAAAAATATTTATTTTATTAATTATACGTATATATAATTTAGATTTACATTTATTAACATAATAATTATTATAAATTTACCCATTGATATATATATATACATATATAGTAACTATTACGGAGTATTTGCTTTATACGAAGTTATGAAGCAACATCATATTGCAAGCATATGATTCGGCCTACATGCAAGGTATTCTTGGTAGACAGACAAAATATAAGAGTTCGACGATCGTTCGTTTAGCCACACACGATGACACACTGTGCAAAGGCCCACAACGTGGCGCGGTCTCAGATGGCCAATCAAAGACGAGCCCGCTAGAAAAATAATTGGCCACAATTGTTAAATTGTGCATTTCCTGATAAAAGTGGCCGGAAGACAGTCCCGCCGTCGATTCTGTCGAAATTTACAATACGTAATCGGCGACGTGCAAGTTCATTCATATTGCAATCCCTTTTTAGGCCACTTTGAATTCAATTACTTCGATTATTTCTCGATATAGAAAAGAAAGAAATGTGAGTCAAATCTCTCTATATACGTCGGATATACTATATAATAACGGAAACATTCTTTTCCATTCGATCATCAATTAAATTCGCCGATCAAATGATTCTTATCCGGTCAAATTCTATTAGATAATTCTCTAATAAAAATTCTTTAATCGGTTCTGATGTTTATTTTAGTCGCTGGAAGGGGATTGAGATGGGGGAAGGGGAGGATATCAATTCCATTTATCTTTACATTGTTACATCCATGCGATAATTATATTCTTCTTGCGTGTCTTACACGCAGACTGAATTAGACAAACAGCTGGGCGATCGACCGAGATAGATTAGATTAATGGCACCGAGACATTAAGATTAACATTTTTACTTCGTTTATTGTTCACAATTATAAAACAATATTCTAATAAAATACTGGCCATTTATAATTTATTATAAATTTCTTGGAAGTCTTTAATTCCTAGGAAGTCTACAACTTTTATTTATCTTTATTTTAAAGTTAATATTCGAGATGAAAAAATATTTAAAATTAGCTTTCTCAATTTATATTTGCTTATAATGATCGACAGACGTTTCAATCCTCATTGTGGGAGTATTTACTTACAGCAAAACAAGAGATGTCTCTAAAGCTTGACCGAAACGCATTATCATCCACTTTCGCAATTCCGCCATGCTGCGGACGCAGGCATTAGGGAGAAATTAACGCGGCAATTAGCGGCAATCATCGTCGGACACGCACGCAATTTCTCGATAATTAAAAACCTAGTGCCATGCACTTCCAACTCTCATTATGAAGATTGATCGAGGATAACTGTAAGCAAAATAATTATCGTCCAGAGAGCGCCGATTACCGTGTGCGGTTTGTCGCGGCGCGGCTCGAGGTCAGAGGCTATAATAACAGATCACTTTGGTCGACCCGTTCACAACTGTTACGTTGTAACAGTTAATGCGCAATTATTCAATTGAAGAAGACGGTTGATTCACGAAGGAACTGGCCGCGGCAGAAAGTTCAGAAAACGCCGCGAAGAGGCCACGAAGTTTCACCGACGAACAAGAGAAAGCGGCTTCACCTAGAAAGATTTATTACGCCAATGATGAATTCTGACAGTTGCGATATATAAATATGAATTCTGATATATAAATTTTAAATGCGTTCCAAAAGTGTCAAATTGTAAACGCTTATATTTTCTTTTAAAATATAAATTTAATTTTTTTTTGGATTCAAGATATTATTTCTCACAATTTTATCAATTTTAATGTCGACATTAAATTTTAACATTGAATAAATTCTAGATAAATTTTAAATAAGTATTGTTAACTGTATTAGAATTCATTTTAGAAACTAAACGAAGAATAATGCTTTGCATAATGAATATTTTTATTTTTCAATACGTTAGAGGATTACGTTAGAAAACTATCAATGACTCGACGTTATCTTTAACAAATATCGATTCTAAATATCAAAATGAAGGAATAATGCTGTGTTCAAACTTTCCATTTATTCTGGAAAATCTTCAGTTATTATGTGTTGAAGAGGCTTTGCAAGCGGCTTAACGTCATGCATCCACATTTTCAATGAGAATTTATCAGCATGTTTTATAAGTCCTGAAGAATTTTATCTGCAATCAGCATGTTTTATAAACGCTAAAGAGTGTTATCTGCTTGATCGTTTATTAAATACAAGATTTAACAACATAATAATAATAAAAATAATATTATTAATAATAATACAAATATTAAAAATAAAAATAATAATATTAATAATAATATCAATACAATAATAATAAGAATAATAGAAACATTTATAGAACTAATTAACTGTACAATAGTTAATATGTTGACAGAGAACAAAGTGGAACTCGAGATACATAGCACCAGCTAGAAACTTAAAAAGAACTTGCGTTCCACAATATATTCTTAAAATATTGATCAGAATTAATCGCTGAAAGTACAATGCATATAATTAAATTTCTGAACAATGATATTATTAATGCATATTGCCGATTAATAATTCTACATCTACAGTTTATGTATTTTCGAATGAGAATACAAAGCGCTATTGCTCGAGTATCAAAATGTGGCGTGTCTCGTGACTCCATGTGACTCAATCACAAGCAGCGATTATCGTTGTCGTTGTCGTCGCGACAAGGGAACAGGTATCGATTCTTTGGTATCGACATTACACGGCGCATGCTGCCATGCGACCAAAATTTAGGATAACACAAAGCGAGCACAGGAATATATCGAAAAAGCATTGCTATTTCACGCCATTAGACATGTCCGATTGTTTTGCATAAGTAGTCTATATTCCAGGAAAAACGAGCATAAATATATTGAAATAATGCAAATTGCGAATGAAGCATTACTCCGATAACACTAATCGATGGATCACGAACGTTTTCAATAACGTAACAGCAAATTCAGGAATCGTTCGTGATAAAATCTCGATTGTCTCATTTTTACAGTGACTTATCTTATTTTTTATACATTTTTGTATACGGTGTTCCAAAAATTTGGCGGAAAGCAACACATAGCGTTATTTCTAAAAAAAAGTAGAAGTCAATTTTTTGCTAGTAAAACAGTCGAACAAAAATATTGATGTTAAGAGGCACATCCGGCATTACATCGGTACAAAAAATATAAATATTACAAAAATCTGTGGATTTTTTTTGTAATGAAAAATCTCAGCCTTATATCCCACCTCGACAACGTCTCTTTGGCAAACATACCTTTGTGATTTATTGTTCCCAATGTGCATGGCTTTTCTCAAGCCTAATCGCCGAGCTTTATCAGCGCCACGAATTATCGCCCACGGTCGCAGTTGCATCATCGGCGTTCAGTCCGTACGCATAATCTAAATCTACATAGTAATCTTATCATCTCTAACGAACGACCTGGGAGGGCGGAACAGTCAAGGTTCTCGCGAGCCGGGTCATCATTTCTCTACTCGTTTCTCCGTAGGATAAAAATATAGCCTAACAATAGATCTCTCTTAAAACTAGAAAGAAGGTCGTACTGATAACAAAAGCATTTACATTTTTAGTGGCCTTTAAACCACCAAATCGCAGTCCCTTATCCAAAGTTACGCTCTTAGAGCCTTCTATTTTTGTGCTGTTATCTTCACATTCACTCATAATTGTTTTCGAAGTAACTGGAAAAATTCGTAGCGCGTGATATTAATTTTCTCCTTTTATCCCAAGTCTTTATTTTATTTCTGAGCTTACGCTTCTGCTTCCATCGTAAGCAAATCATTTTGCAATATTCGAAGAAGTGCGTTATCAGTTTACGATAATGAAGTGCGAATATTTCAAGAACGATTACGATGACATCTATGTGTCGAGAGAATGTGGATCATTAGAAATTAGCTGCAACAATTAATATTTAGCGCATATTACATTTTTTAAATATTTGTACAAAAATATTGTGTAAATGTGATTGATACTGTGAAAGCTATAGATATTATTTATAATTAGTAAATATTGTAAATTTAAAAAAGTTTTTTAGATATTTTTCGTAGTTGCAATCTTCTTTTTATATCAATATTTTTGATGTAAATGTAAAAAAATGTTTTCAATATATTATTTAATCTTTCAAAATATATTATTAATATTTCAAAAATTAATGTACGTCAGACACGCCTATCGATCGAATTGCTATTTTACAAACTGTCTAAATACGCGGATTAATCTCTTCCTTCTGGGATTAATTAATAGTGGCGCGAACTTACGACAGAACGAATCTGTCAAACACATTGTGAAATAATTGCGCATTTCAACGAGCGTAGATTCTACGAGACAGAGAATTCAAACCGATCTTACGGCATTTTCGAGCTCGAGGATACCTTTTAGGGAGCGTCTTGACACGTTCGTCAATCAAGGGAATCAAAGGAAACGAATTCCGCGCTAGATCTGCGTTTTTCATTCTCCTTTCTCCAGATTCAGATCCTTTTTTCTCCAATTTCTCCTCCCCCTTGCGCCGTGAAACGTTTGCGCCTTTCGAAAGATTCATACTACGTAAATCGGATCTTTGCACACCGAAATCCTCGCTTCCTGAAGGATTCTTAGCCTCGGACCCAGAGGAACTCCCATCTTCTGTAGCCTCTCCTCGCTCAGATAAGGCAGCTCCACCATCCCGACTTTTTCTTTCTCAAAAGCAGTCGCGTATTTCTTCAAATAAATACGAAAGATATCGTAATTATTATTTAATTACATTATTCCTTCAATCAAGGAATAATATAACATCTCTTTATTTTAAATAGCTCATTATTCAAAAACATGAATGCGTCGACAGTTAAAAAAAAAAAAAAATTAACATATTAATGACACATTTGTCTAAAAAAATTTTTCACGTGTCAAAAATCATCTACTTTTTTTCCCAAAATGCAGCCGATGTGAATAATGGTATCCTTACCTCATACCCAAGTTCCCTCAGAAATAATCTGATAAGAGGAGGCTCCGTCCCGAAGAACTTGGTCAGCTTCTTCACCCTCGAAGGATTGGAAAGCGCCGGCAGTTCCGAATCCTTGATCAGGGGCTGCGACTGTGACCTGACCATCGCCATGCTCGTTTGCGTCCTGAGAGTCGCAATCTCGCACTTTATGCTCTCCATTTCCTGCGAAAACCTGGTAGTAGTAGAGTCTTGGAAATTCCAGCTCGTTTCGCACTGTAATCTTTTTCTAACAGTCCTCTCACCTGTATCATCAGATGCTGAGTCCTCATCTCTGAACTCAAATGTGCCACCGATCTTGCCAATGTCACCACATGCGATTCCAGTCGCTGGAAACGCTTGTTGATGCTCTGCGCAATCATATAGTTATTTTGCAGAGATTTGATAATGGCAATGTTATTTTAAGTAAAACGGGATAATGATTTCTAAATCACAAAGTATTTAATAATATAGCACTTTCCAAATTTTACATTTCAAAGGCTTGAAAAGAAAAATCTTTCATGTACTGAATAAAAAGTGTGAACAGAAAGACATCCATTAACTTCGCTAACCTTGATGTCTTTGGCTTTCTTCATTCTGTCATCAATCACGTGGGATCTACGTTTGTCGTGATGCCTCGTGACAGGTCTGGATGACACGGACGATGTTGGCAATGATGAAACGGAACCGTAACTAGTAAGTCCTCTCGCCTTCCGTCTCTTTTTCACGCTTCCGCCGAGTAATTTAAGTACCTGTGACAGTTTTTCGCATGCAAATTGAGATAAATTCAATTACGCTGGTGCCATGAGCACTTTCAGCGTACAATGTCCCCGTTAATTTTAGCACGTAGTCCCATTTTACCGCGACCGTAGAAAAAGTGACATGTCTAATATTTTTACGTTTAAATTTGCATATCCAATGTACGTCAGTTACTTTGCGTCTTGCCTTTACATATTATTATATTGATTTTTTAAAGAAGTATAATAATCAAATATGATGATATTATATTATCAATAATGTAATAAAGAAAGAGAGAGAGAGAGAGAGAGAGAGAGAGAGAGAGAGAGAGAGAGAGAGAGAGAGAGAGAGAGAGAGAGAGAGAGAGAGAGAGAGAGAGAAAAGAAATTCTTATCTCATTTTATATTTAAAATATATAATACAATAATAAAATATATTTTTATCTTCAAAAGAGATATAGAAAGCAATTTTATTATAATTTTATATAACACAAATTTCTCGAAAATAAACAGGATAAAAGTAAAAATAGCGAATAATTTTATTAAAATGATATTAAACTCACTTCGCTGTACATATTTTCTAATCCTTCCAATTGTTTCCTGATCGTCCTTGCGTCGGTAGTACTGAGATCAGAATCGCTCCTGTCCAACATGGAATCTAAATCAAGTCCCGTCGTGGTGGATGTTAAATCAGCCGCTTCTACTCCGAAAACTAAAAGAGAGAACATTTATACAAATACAGATACACGATTATTAATTTGAAAAAAATCAAGACTTCGATAAAAACACTTATTAACAACTAGAATTAAATATGATTAATTAATCAAGTATAGAAAATTAATACAATGTTAAAAAGTGATTAAGCGCTTACGATGAGAGAACTTTTTCGCAGCTTCCTTCTTGGATGTCGAAGCACCGCGATGTTTTGTGCTGCTCGAGAAACCTCTCTTCTCCATAGCCTTGCTATAATCGCTGTAATTTGGTTTCGATCCATACGGTAAACTAAAATTTCCACAAAGACCCTCTTATTATAATATAATATTAGCAAGCACTAAGCCTTCGCGTTTGAAGCAGTATTAAAATGTCAAGTTTGAAATCAAAGAATAAAAAACGAGGGGAACTAGATTGTTTTATGTTAAACAATGAAAAATTATTTTATAAAATTAATCGATTGTAAATGTTAAGACAAAAGTAGTGATTTGTTTATTATCTACAATTTAATGAGCATAGTCAAAATATATTGTAACTTGTATTTAATACTCACTCGCATATTATATGTACATAAAACATGTATAATAAAACAATAATTAATAGAGAGGTATTTTGAAAATATTATATCCAATGTAAGATTGTTCTTCATATAAGGATAATTTAATAACGAAAGATTTTGTGTTCCGCTGAATGAATATCTCACTCAAGTCTTGTGACTGAGAATTTAAAAGTTGCAACGGCGTTTATTTTTAAACATCTTAGAGGCCATTTTTCGGCCAGACACCGATATTGGAATTTTGATATGCCGGGAAGGTAACAAAATCGGAAGTGGCTCTGGGCGGTGACCGGAAGTAACACCGGTTGTACGAAGAAGAGGGACCTTGTTTGAAGTCACGTTACCTCGTTGAGTATCGATTTCTCGGCGTACGTGGGCTGTCATGGGGTGACAATGGTGGTAGAGGTGGTGTCACTGAGGATACACTTTCGGACAAGGTAGAATGCGCCATCGCTGGAACGTCTCTCGGCTCCAAAATACTCCTCAACTCAGACTCCACTATGTCGACCCATTCGGAGTCTTGTACTATGAAAGAGGAACGAGGAGATAGAAACCACGTACTCTCGATAGACTGACGAGTGATCGATACTTCAAAACTTTACAAAAGACATATGCAAATGATTGAATAATTAAGTATATAAGAAACTACAAATCTAGAAATTAAGATAATAATTTATCATAATTATTTTTGTAATATTGTTATATAAATAGACAAAGTAATCTATTACAAGATTTCTCTCTTAAAAAATATAATAACTCATCACTTTTATATTCCTGTAATAAAAAAATAAGTAATAAAAAAATTTTCTTTATGCAAAACACATAATTACTTTTATTAATTAAAATTATTTATATGCTGAGATAATGTAATAAAAACGTTATTGAATTTCTCTTAAACACAAGAGATACAACAGTCTAAGGAAAATAAAGAAAAATATTATTTTTAATAGCTCATTACGATGTTTGCTATATCAAGATAATTTGTTAGATTGAATATACATATCGATCTATCATTACATTTTATAAAAAAAATATCAATCAATACAAAATATGATCAAAAGCATCAAGTGTATGAATCGGAAAAAAAAAAGAAAATATAATCGAAAAGCTTCAAGTAAAGTCGAGATGCTTACCTTGTGCCAGAGTTTGGTCGTCGGGCGGCGGGCGTCTTCCGCTTGAATAAATTGCGGAACCTCTTCCAGAATCGACATTCGAGGAACTCTGACCGGCCTTGTCGTAATCCGAGCCCGAACCTTGATTCTGGATCTTCAACCGGCCAATACCTTGCTCCAGGTCGTCTTTCCTGCTATCCGATTTCACTACGGTCTCTTTTCCGGGGTATTGCCCGCCCTCGAGCCTCTTCGACGCTTCGCCGATCATTTTTGTGGCCAGGCCGATCCTCAAGCCATCCGCGTCGCTGGCGGGTTTGGAATTAAAATGACCCTCCTGCTCCGCTCTTTTCTGCAACTCCTCGATCCTCTTTTGCACGGAGTTGCCCTCCGCCGTGTTTTGACCACCCTCTTGACCCGACGATCCTTGCTCCTGTTCCTTCTTCGAGGCCCGCGTCTCATCTCGCCGAATACCGAAGCTGGTCTCCGGACGATACTCCTCGTTCCTTTGCGATCCGTTTCTTCCGGGCGTTTCGCCCTCCACTGTGATCTCGTACCTAAAACGTATTTCATAGATTCGCATTTTAGAGGAAGCTCACACAATTTATTTTATTTTTGCTCTTTCATGTGTTAAAGAAAAGATTTCAGTCGCGCAGTCATTACGTCTAAAAAAGTCTTCGAGCTTTACCTCTCCTTGTCCAACGGATCCAGATTCTTCATGTTCTCCGCGGGATTCTTCGCGGCTTCAGCGTTTCGCTCGTCCTCATAGCAAAGCTGCGGCTGCGAAGCTGCCTTCTCGATACCCTTGGCGGAGTTTCGCCTCTGGAACTCGGTCTCCTGAGCGCTCTCGGCCTTCATGTACATCTGGGGAACGCCGTATCGAGGTCTACCCTGAGCGTAATGATAGTACACCTCCTGGCCCGACACACGAAGTTCTTGCGCCTGTCTGGATGTGCTCGGAAGATCGATCTGCGATCTCGACATGGCCTGCCTGGCCTGCTGGTATTGCTGATAGGAGACGCTATTAGCGAAGTACGACTGCTGAACATTTCGCGCGCCCGCTGTTTGCGAACTCGGCTGTCCGGTCATTTGTTGCTGATGCATCTGCTGGATCAGCTGACGCTGATGCAGGTTTTGAGCATGCTGCTGCGCGAATCGCGGACTCTGGTGATGATTTTGGTTCTGATGGAGCAATTGCTGGGGACTTTGGAAGCTTTGGCTCGTCGGCGGCATCGCGTTACCTATTTGATGTTGCTGCACGGACAGACCGTGCAATTTTTGCGTGCCTTGCCCCTGAAGCAACCAACCGAATCGTTAATTAATGAATGCCTGCTTGCCTCTTATATAGGATTGTAACGTATTAGAGCTTTCTTCGTCTTAGTTTTAGAATTTAATTCATCTTTCAAAAACGTTTCCGTAGAGGAAGTGCAATCAGTTTACAAAGTTTTCTATTGTACTGGCAGCGAAAAGTATTAATAAAGCATCATTATGAATGATATACCGCATACTTCCTCGTTAATTTAATATTCCGCGGCTCATAGTGTTACATAGCGTTCATTATCATTACAACGATCGTTATTTAACAAATTAAAATGTTGGCACGCGAATAAGCAAGTATCAATTATTATACACGGCTTGTCACGCTATAGTACGTTAAATGTTAAATTTCGAATATTGCATCGCACGATCTAACGTTCCACGTGCGATCGCTCTTGTATAAAAGATGGTTGGTAAATGTCTATGTTATTACGTCGTTTTTGAATTTATATGAAGGAAACCATGAGAAAACACGTGACAAGTTGTGAAGCATTTATTTTTCTGTCCGCTGAGGAGTCTTTGTTTCCTGCACACGCGAGGAATATCCGCATCCGCATAAGAACTGCGACAATATTTTACGTATCGAAACACTGCGATATATATGTCATTTAAATCAATCTTCTTGTCATAAATTTTATCAATTTCAATATATCTATTTTCACAAATTTTTCGTCAAAAAAATTGTTTTATAAGTTAAATTTTGAGAGAAAACAGAGAAGAAGAAAAATAATTCTTTATATAACGGCATTTTCAACATAAAAAGAGTATTTTGAATAATTTCGCATTTTTAAAAGAAAAATGTTTGAAAAGACATTTTTCTAAAAGAGACATTTAAAAGACATTTTAAAAGAATAAATTTTTGAAAAACAATGTTGCTTGTATTCAATTAATTTTATAAAATAGCAATTGACAAATAATATTTTTTTTATTCTAAATTATTATTATTATTCTGATATCTTATAATGTGAATTTTATTCACTAAAGGAGCAAAGTGAGAACCTGTAATTTCAATTTTTAAAGGAGTTTCTTTTTCATTTATTACAGTTTCAAAAGTTCTTTTATGCCACACACAGGTCCTTTCTTCCAAGAGAAGCTGCATAAAATATTCAATTCTTTCTCTGTCCCGAGAATCCTTAATATCAAATTTTCATTTTATTTATTCGCTTATGACTTGTATCGAAGTTAGACGCCATGAATATTTCTCATCTCAATCTTAGGAATTGTACCTGTCCTTGCGCGGGACTCTGATGGATTCCCTGATGCATTTGCTGGCCGGTCATACCGCCCGGTGCCTGAACCATGTATTCTCTCGTAACATTCTGCACCTGCTGCGCACCTGTCGCGGTTTGACCGAAAGCAGAAACTTGGGTTTGATGAACCGTTTGAACTCCTCCTGGCGGAGTGTGGTGGGTCACGTGGAGCTGTGCGCTCTGTCCCGGTAAATTCGGCTGAATAGTCGTTGTCGGCTGTAGTTGGCCTGGTAGAGGTACGTTTTGCTGGTTGCTTTGATAGACGTACGAGTGACCGTACTGGCCTGAGTGACGAGAGAAAATTTTAATATTATTTTTATCCATTATATTATTACGAGAAAAAAAATTAATTCTCTAGCACCAACCATATATATATGTATATGACACACATATCTACACTAAGAAATATTATTTTTCTCTTTTAAATATACACGCCATCCAAAAACTTGTTGCAGTTTATATAGTGAATTGAGGTAAGTGAATTATTTTTTGTTAAATTTATATGATGGAAATACATAGTACACGCTGTGTATAAATACTTTAAGCAGATATTTCAACTATCCATGGAATTGAAGTAAAGCTAACATGTTGCATCAAAAGGCATACTCGTTCTGAACGCCATCGGGAATGCTAAAATGTATGAATATGCAATACGCTACTAAAGTTAATTAAAAGGAAAGTTTCTCCTCCATTTCCAGTTAACTACGCGTTTGAAACGACACATTTCATGAACAAGTTATTATTATGATTATAGCAATTGCGACAGCACACAGAACAGTTTAAACGCTAAAAAGCACAAGTATGTAATTTCAATGAAATTCGAGATATTAAGAGAAAAATTTCTCAAATAAACGATCAAAGCCGGAAATTTACAAATTTAGTTAAACAAGTTAAAATCGTACGGCTGATTTCAACGTTCTCCAAAACATATATCCACATATTACCTATTAAATATTCATCAGCTCTACAAATATAACTTTATCTGTTATCAATATATTTGCTTTCTCTCTCTCTCTCTCTCTATAATGTTTTTTAAATTATTCCTGTATTTTATTCGACAGTTAGAGATTGATGAATCATTAATTTTACATTCGAAACGTAAGAGTTCAACATTCACCTATCGACCACTAATCTCAAATCGAGCAAACGATTAGAGAGATATTACTTGCGTATTAAAGTTATAGTAGATCGCGAAATAATAGCGACGAAATATTGCGCGTGCGACTCTCGTCCTCGTACGCTGTGACTTTAGAAGTTTGCACAATGAACGAATAACAGCCGCGCGAAAACGAAGAAAGTCTTGAGTCGCGTGCACTCGTTTCAGTAAGCTGTGAATGACAAGCTGTGAGTTATGAGCGGTGGGAAATAAGTTCACTTATTAAATAAAAATCAGAGTTATGTAGTTTCAATATGGTCCATCAATCATCAGTTGTAGCAGGTAATGTTACGTTGGATATCATTGTCAAAGATGACTTGAAGAATATGATTGAAATTCGCAATTTATTTTTAATTTATACAAATTATTAGAAATGATAGTGTGTTGTGTATATATATGCAATTCAATCTAGGAATTTATTAAGCTTTTGTATAATAGTAAGTTAATTGATACCATTTAATATAAACAAAGCAATCAATGAATAATGCAAATATTTCTCTTACATGAACTAACTTATTGTGATATTAATCACTAATTGCTCTTTTTATAAATAAAAAGTTCACTTGTGCGCTTCAAGAAGCTGCAGAAAGCACCGTTATTATGCACGCACGCTATGCACTTGCTTACTGCTTTGCATTTAGAAAACTCGCGATTCCATCATTTAACGTTCCGCTCAACAAGGCTCTTTTCTCAGATTAATTCATCAACATTAATGAGTTTTAATTAGCGGGCGGTAAGCATCGCGCCTTAACGCGCCTAATTACTTAACACGGCATCTTACTCGGTCACGTTCGACTTACCGTAAGCATTTTTCGAATATTGCTGCACGTTAACCGACGGCTCTTGCGCGCGAGGCTTCCCGTAGATTCCCTCCTTCTTCCTGGTCTCGTCATCGTCGATGCTCCTGCTCGACTTTCGCAGCTCCTCCGTGACGTTATTCAGACTGGCTTCCGGCTCCGGCTCGACGTCCTTACGACTCGGTCCGAAACGACTCGAGATCATGTCCTTAATGGTGTGGTAGGTCCTGGACAGCGACTTCGTCTTCTCCTCGTCAATCTTCGTCGTCCTCGGTACCGCTCCGGACGTCGCTCTGATAGGGACAATAATCGGAAGTTTAATTTCTCGAGGGCATTAACGCGATTGCAAGATGATTTATTTTATTTTATTTAGCATCGATTGTATCAGCAATAGATGTGAGATCGATAGAACGTCGGTATCTGAGATAGATACAGATTTCGTTAGAGAAAAATCTAAATAATTTATGCGAGCGTGAAACGAATGGGATAATTACGAGTAGGTGTCCTGCGACTGATAATTCCTCGCTTGACCGTCCTGTCTCACTTCCTGCATTTGAGTTCCCTGCAAAAAGAACACATTCACCGAGTGAGCACACGTCGTTAATGATCGGCACACATCGTTAATAAAATATCCTATATGGACGTGTAAATCATGAAGCGTGTGTAATGTCTATATAAATCCGTTAACTTTGCAACGGCGATTTCATTAGACGCGTCTAATTAAGTCGTCTAAACGAGGAATACATAATTACGGATCGGCAGCGACAAGAACGCAATGGCGCAGCGTATCGCGAAGTAGCGCTTACCAAGCGCATCGACAAAACTTCCCTTCTGAGTAGAAACGATCTAAACAGCAAGGAGATGAAATCCAATTAAAGTTAAATAAGTTGCCCGTTCGTTGTTAACGAGCTGATATATTAATTAAATTATTCGCTACCCGTGAGCGCACATTAATTTGCCGACACGCGTACGTTCATATAATTACGAACTTTGTTCTACACTTATTAGTGTTAGAGGAAAGTTGTTTACGCAGTTTGAACGCGTCAAAAAGTAGCTGGATGCACGTAAAACTTTTACGATAGACAAATTATTACGCGACTCTACATCGCTTTATGGTCCAAAAGAGATGCCGTAAATATTAAAAGTATTTCATCCCTTTTGAAAGCAAATGCTACGCATAAGCAGTAATTAAGCTTTTACTTGATAGGAATTTTTAACTACGGTTAAAAGACGATCTCTAATAATTCCGCGCACGATTCTTCAGAGATGGTTCGACAAACAATTCATGGCTTCGGAATGACGTGCACTATGACACAAGTAGTATCGTAAAGTCGTCTAACTTTCAACGAGCGAAACTCATCTAAAGTTTGCTCCCAAAACGTACTTTCTCGTGTCGAGAATCGTATAATAAAACCGGAGAGACTTCAGTGAAATAAGCCCTCGCGATTTTAATGTTCATAGTTCTGGTCCAACTGTCGGGAAATTATACGAAGTCAAACCTCCGTAGATACGTAATTTCACGGACAAACAAGAATTTAACCGCTACGTTATGCACATAGAAGAGATTCGTAGTTCAAACGGAATCGTCGTTGGGGCGATTTGCGAAATCCATCTTTTCTCTCAAAGAGAACGTCGAACGAATAACGTTTCGGTAAACCGCAGGCTTTTGTGGCGAGAGGAGAATTAAGCTGAGGGTTCTGCGAAAATGTATCGTCGACTGAAGCAGAGATGAGTGAGAGTATAATAAATGTAAATTATTATATGTATTTTTATTTAATTATTACTGTCATTTTATTCACAAAATCTATTTAATCTATTTCGTAAAAAAGAAAAAGAGAGGGAGAGAGGGAAGTCGAGTAATATATAGGTATATTCATTTAGTGATTAAAAAGAATAAAAACTATAAAGAAAAATGTCCTGTTGCAATCTTTATTGCAGCAGGAAAGAATGCAATATCGATAAAGTGAAATATATGTAAAATAGATGTAAAATTAAAGTATTATACACATTTAGTATAAATTTTCCAGGACTTGCCCATGGCATTAACAATAAGAGAAAACAGAGAGATTCATGGCAAAACTGAGAAAAATCAGCCATCTTAATCAGTTATCGTAAACTTTCTATTATATATAGTTGCTTTCCAAAGTAACATCGTTAAATTAATATGATATACATTCCTGGCGTGCGAAATTGTAAGGACTTTATAACGCGATTACGAGAAATAATTCTATTTGACCGTCGCTCGTAAAACATAATTTGTTATCGATCTAAAAGGCTCGAAAGCGATTCCCTGCGAGGAAGGGAATTGCCGTCCGGACGGCTAACAGCCGGAGCTTCGGCCACACGGGGGAATTTCAAAGTTAACGCACTGAATCCTACAGTTCTCGGGAAGAGATGCGCCTGGAATAACAACGGCTCGCGTATAGGACCCCGCAAACACGCATCTCGCATACGGGAAAGCCTCTCCTGACTTATGGCCACGCTGATGCCGTGCCGGGTTTACGAGTCGTATGAGAAATAAAAACTGAGTTTCGTACTCGGGGCGCCACGCTTGGAAAAATCACGGTCTCTTGATGACGCGCGTTCGAGCGCCTTTTATTCGAGAGAGAGAGAGAGAGAGAGAGAGAGAGAGAGAGAGAGAGAGAGTGCCTCTATATCTAAATTTAGAGAAATAAAAATAGATAAATGACTAGAATACAATCAAGCATTTGTAGATATTACACGAGAACGAAAACGCTTTTCCACAGGTAGCGGGAGCGGGCTAATTGAGAGCCAGGCGCGGTAATTCGGTGCGCAAATTCTTCTTTCTTTTCACATATTATTTGAAAATATTATTTGATCATTCAGTATGGATATTCAGTACGAGAGCTTTCTACTTCATCCGTGAAAACGCTTTTATATTCAAAATTGAGGAATATGGATTGTCTATTATCTCTCCATCGACCTCTATATGTGTATACTATTACAAAAGATAGTATTTTTAGAAATTTAAAACTCTCTCTTTGCAGCTTCCGGAACATTATATAAGGCACGTTCATAGAAATATAACTCGAGAGAGTTATTTTTTTTAAAGTTAAGATGAAAGATGGAAAGTAAAAAATAAAATTGTATAATATTTTGCATCTTTCACGCGCTCCTTTTCGGGCGAACTCTTCAATTCGTCGCATTTTCATCACGTCGGAGAAACTTCCACGGCAAAACTGTAGTTCCAAGGCAGACGACCATATGTGATGTTAAAAAAGAGAAAACAAGGTTGAAAGCTACAGCATTGGCTTTCACGAAGGTAGGAAAAAAATTTGCTTATGGAGCGCTCGAAGTTAGCAACGCATCTAGAGACTCTGAGAGCGTTGGAAAATGGATTTACGAGATACATAAAACCGTCTCTTGTCCTCTACCAGCGCTATAATCACGGTGCTGATTAAGTGTCTTCTCGCACGATGATATGCATTATGTAAAGTAGCTTTAAGTAATTCGAAAGGCAACGAAAGTTGGCCATTCTGCACGCCGAAGCGTATCGAGCTCGTAGGCCGCGTACGAAATAGCGAAGAGGTTTCCTCTATGCGTTCGCGCGATATTTGTATCGTAATTTACGGCAATCCGGAAACTCCTTCCTCGCCTTCAACAAGTATGACAGCAACATTCGCCATAATAATACTCCAAGAATAAAACAATGACTTGCGATAGATTATAGACATTTCTCGACATGTGGAAGATCACGATATTTTCATTAATATATAATTTAGCAACATTAGTGAAAACTTGGATCTCAGGAACACTGATAACTATTGTAGAACATTTTTTATTATAACGATGTGAAAACGGACAAAATTGCGTGCAAAATTGTATGGGAAACTTCAAAAGTTCTTTTACAGAAATTGTACGACAATTTTCACGTATGCAGAAGAATTGGATTTTTCTTTCGTCCTCGACTATGTGTTAGTAACATTATGTTAAGTAACAATGTTAAGTAACATTCTTTATTTATATGATAATACTTGCATCTCAATTCAAGAATTATATTTTCAAAAAAAATATCACATATATTATTTCAATATTACACAAAATGCTCGAATGTTCTCCATGAGAAATTTATGAACATCAAGGGAATTTACTTTTAAGTATTTAGTGATCTCTACTCTTTTGCATACATAAAATAGAAATTAAAGATTTTAATGTTTCAAAGATTTCAATTTGCAAAACGTTAAAATATTAACCAATCAATGCAGATTATTTGCAGATAATGGATTATTTTTATTTCACGCACACAGCATACCGATATACAATGTAAATTATCTTAATAAAAGAATTTTTAGAATACCTCTTGTGTGAAAAAAGAGATGCGAAAAAATGAAATCGCTATAACGCGAAATTTGTCGACTAATCAATCGCGTGGTGAACACAAGCGATATCGAAGGAGAGTATTTATTGCACACACACGCAGTGCACGCAAGCTACATCAGAACTGATGATCGTCCGGAGCATTCAGTAAACGGTTTATCGTTAGATCAATGGAATGCCCAATGAGCTATCCAAGGACAGGCAACAGTTTATCCTATGCGCAATTTCATTGAACGGGAGAGAAAAAAATCGGAAGAAGATATAGTCATGAGAATCGGCTATATCGATTATTCATAAAAAGTGAATAAAAGAGCCTATCACCTTTCGATCGGGCATCAATTTCCACACTTATCTTCTGAGATATCAATACGGAACCCGGAAAGGGAAGAATGTACCGATGCCTATTGACAATGGTATATGTGGGTGGTACGTGTAAATAACGCAACATATACATGACACTCGATTAATCGCGGGATTTCGTAACAATCCGTCCGATGACAATGGAACCATTGTCAAAGTGGGACGGAAAATCCGTCATTCTGGCTACCGACGGGAGTGTGAAGTGTAACGCGGAATAGATGATATGAGATTCAACATTGATCAAATGTAACAACTTTGATGAATATGACATTCAATTAAACCTTTGGACTTTTTGAATCTTGACTATATATTTTATTGTCAAAAAAAAAAAAAAAAAAAAAAAAATATACATACTACTCATGCATTATATAAATAACGAGTATAGATATAGGTAACAATTATTGTAACAGTAACAGTCATCGTCCATAAAAAAAAGACGCGAGGAAATCAGTGCGATTTATTCATCTCTCTCTCCTCTTTCCCTCCCAGTGAATTATCGGGAAGATCAGACAGACTCACCTCTTGAACCCAGGCCTGTTGCTTAATCGGCGCATCCGGCGCGATAGCGACTCTTCCGGTGGTCCTCTGTTTGTACTCGTGAAGAATAGGGATCTTGGAATTTTTGTCTCCCGATGACAGGACCAACTCGCGTTCTATCTACGATCGGAAAGAGATCATGATTATTGTTTGCCTAAAATCTTTTTTTCTTGATTATTATATTATTTAGAAATTTCACTTAGAACGTTTTCTCATAAATGTTTATTTATTCAGCGATGATCATCAAATGATCAATTAAAATGAACCAATTAAAATGAATCAATCAATTAAAAAAATCACTATTATTAATTGTTCCGCGAGTTTTTATACTACAAATTTTGTACGTTTTTTAATTTATAATTCTCTCAATAAATAGTCTAAAATTAAAGCAAATTGTTATATCATTATTAATTAATGCGCTCTATTTTTTCTCTATATTATCTATATATTATTATTTACACGCAATTCTTAGCTTTAACTTTTAATTTTCTATTCTGTACATTTTCTGAAAATCGCCTTTGGGAATAATTGACGCATTAAAGCAAATTAATCTGCTAATAAACTTCCTTCCTTAGCTTGCGCGCCCAACAGAGCGTGCTCGCTAAAAGGCATTGTATATGCACCTAGGTAAACAGAGCAAAAACAAACGGACGATGTATGTACAGTGGCCCGCGGACGGCCATCGCCGAGAGATTTTCCGTGAGGCTTTTCCCGGCTGCGCGTCCAAGCCAGGCGAAGCATCCCGTGTCGATGCGAGTTCGCACGCACGGCACGATGATACGCAAAGTGCCGTGCACAGAACCGGGCTCGGCAATGGCCGAGCGACATGCGTTCGTTGCGTGTGCGTAATAAAACGCCGCATGGAGTAGGTGTCACTGAACTAAACTGGCTGCAACATCGTCGTAACTCTAAGCATCGAGCTCGGAAGAAGAAAGCAAGCGTGATGAAACGAGCTACCGCCGCGGAAAATAAATGCACGTAGGTAGGCAGGCAGGCAAGCAAACACCCGTGCAACATATAATCACGTTTGCGGATATAACTATACATACTCGCGTATACGGAGTTCGTATGGAGTTGTACGGGGATAACTTCCTCGTGACTCGATTCCTCCGTCCGTACCGGTCGCACTCTTAATGCGCGGAAAATAATTTTTTTTTTTTATCAACGATCAATCTTGTATCGGAAATAAATCCATGCATAATATTTCGACATTATTAATCACTCTTGTAATTTCGAAAGTTCGATGTTTTTAGACGTTTGGCTAGATCTGTGAGAGACCAAGAAAACTAAGAAACGTAAAAACGATGACAGAGAACTCCGCGTTCCCTGAATATTAATATTCATTTGCTTCGAACTGACACTGCAAGTATCTATGCAAATATACAATTTTCTCTAGGTGCATTTATCTCTAGTATAAATATATTTTCTTTGTAAATCAAGTTATGAGCATCTATATATATATATATATATATATATATATATATATAATAAATTTTATATATTATTTTTTTAATTGAACCGTCGCGCGCTCGACAGCAAAAGCAACACGCCGCGAGTCGACTTGGCCGCTGCGCGTTCGACTCCAGAAAATTAATAATTAATAATATATAATAACAAAATTAATAATATATAATATATTTACTGCTAAATATGATTCTAGACTTTGTTTATGTAACATTAAAGACAATCTAAAGCGACAATATTTAACATTAAATATTTAGTGGAAATATAGATCAAAGAGAGAGAGAGAGAGAGAGAGAGAGAGAGAGAGAGAGAGAGAGAGAGAGAGAGAGAGAGAGAGAGAGAGAGAGAGAGAGAAAGAATTTATTGAAAAATTTGGGAATGTATATCACAACGTAAGGAGTATACAAAATAAGCATTATTTTTTTTTACAAATCGATCTTGATGAAACTTGGCACAGAAGTAATATAAAGCTAAGTCCTTTAGTAGCAATAATCACGAATATAGGGAAATAATATATCGCGACACGCATTAATCTTAAATGGAGTATTCTTCTTTTTTAATTAATATAAAATTGATTTTTTTTAGAATTTTAGATCTTTTAGATTTTTGTAAAATATCGACTTTTTAACGGTTTTCAAGTTATAATTGAAACAAAGAAATTTTTGCTGCTATTATATGTAATGACAAAAGTTCCTTTTTAATCAAAGTAATTTCACCTTTTCAGAATTTCAATACAAATTTCAATAATAGATTATATCGAAATTTTATCTAAGCTCATCTATCTCAGATATAAAAATGCGCACGATAATTATTTTATTCTATCAATTCATTAGATAGTATTCTCTTCCGCGTTTCAATTGAATTCTCGTTAAAAAGCAAAAAGCAATGATCCAAATGCGAAATGAGGGGATATAATCACTCTTTCTCTGTCAAAGAAGAATTAATCCGCGGAGAGTCCATCCTTTCGTGTCATACGATAATTAAAACGCTATAGGACGATCGATCGCGCATGACAACGTTCAAGAGAAAAGGGTTAATTAACATTGATTCGCGGTCGGATATTCGTTTCTGGGCAATCAGCGTGATGGGCTGCAACGCTTTAATAATTTTACTCCTCGATCGAGAGCAAGCACATATCGCATGTATGCGTACACGAGTGCGTATATACGTATGTGACGTCATGCGAAACCAACGGCCGCGTGGAAAATTGGGGATAAAAGGCACTGTGGCTGACGAGGACCGAAGGGTAAGACGTTGATTGTCCCGATTTATTCTCACCTGCGGTCGTGCCGATTCGTGCGGAGAAATGTGTAAACGACTATCGCGAACGAAGCTCCCCTTCCCGACTTCCGGCCAACGGTACGCGCGTATGATGCCTCCTTTGTCTTGGTGAAGAACCTCTGAGAATCTTCCCAAGAACGTAACTAGCGTACAACGAACTGTTACCGAAGATTTCTCCGAGGATTAATTCCTAACGTCGAACACGGAAGATCAACGCGCGCCATTCGCGTTATCTACGCGCGATTACGTCATGACGCTCTGCCAATTAGGTTCAATTGGTTAATGTCAGACGACGAAAAATCAAGAGATAAATCGCTACA
Source organism: Lasius fuliginosus (assembly GCA_949152495.1). Lineage (NCBI taxonomy): Eukaryota > Metazoa > Arthropoda > Insecta > Hymenoptera > Formicidae > Lasius > Lasius fuliginosus. The sequence goes on along the minus strand of OX424446.1, from coordinate 3,177,124 downwards.
ATGAGTCGATGTGCAGTTGTCTCGATATATAAACAATGGAGAAAACCAGAAATTAAAAATAAATTAAAGCGTAACGCTTATTTAAGCGTTAATAAAGGGAATATCACGGTGATAATTCTAATGGTCGGAATAAATGCAGAGCTTATTGCTTAAATATTTCAAGATTAGTAATAATACTAATCTCGGGACACAATCTTAAATAATTTGCGCAATTAGCTCTACACTCATTTCGGCCACGCATTATCACCGTGTTATTCCCTCCATTGACGGCTATAATTTATTTGTCTTAATTAACAACAATATTGATGTTAATTAACAACAATAAATTTAAGTCCAAAATATTATAATTAGAATAATGTAATTAAGTTCAATAATTTATTATTGTTGGATTTTAAGCGCCATTAGTTAATATATTCATTATTTATAAGGAAATTGAATATAATCTCCACTCGTTAAATCGATAATAAAACATAAATATTCGTCTGAATATGAATTTCTGTCTCCTTATAAAAAATCTATTACAAATTTTAACGATTTATGTCAGCGAAATTTTTGCAGCGATATCAGCATTTTCCGCAGTTTTCTTACGCTATAATTGATTTGATTGTGTCCAAGAAACGTAATATAATTCTAGAAAATGCGGCCATTTGTACCGAATAAAGCATTTCTCTTATTGCGCTCAAACAAAAAGACACGAAGCATAAATGTAAAATCTCCTTTTTCAGAGAGTCGTGAGCACTAGTCGCGTCAACGATTCATTTAAAGCCGAGTCTCGATAATTGCACAAAATCGTCAACGGGAAATCGTGACTCTTTCTCTTTTTCTTTTTTCTCTCTCTTTCTCTCTCTCTCTCTCTCTCTCTCTCTCTCTCTCTCTCTCTCTCTCTCTCTCTCTCTCTCTCTCTCTCTCTACCAAACTTTTTATAATTAATGATCGTCCGATCAAAAGCGCATGCGATTGCGCCTATAAATAACATTAAAAAAAAAAGAAAGCTTAATTCATGCTGTCGCTGGTGTACATTAGGTGTCTTAGAATTTGCAACTTTTGTTGTAATAATATTTATTAAGGGATTTTTTAAAGAAATCCTTTCCTTAAAGAAAAGTTCGAGGAAAATTATCCGTTGTAATCTTTTAATACTTAATATATAAAATATTCTGTGTGATGTGTACTATATAATTAAAAAATCTAAATTTTAAGAATATGAAGTTTCCATTAAAAAAAATACAATATTTGAGTCAAAACTGACTCAATTATCTTACGATGATAATTTAACACTTTATTATTATTGTCATTATTTTTAATGATTTTATAATTAATTATTATCATATTACAGGAGATAAATTAACTTTAAATTAGACAAAGAATATTCTTTTGAATTTTTAAATCTTTTTTGTTCATCACTTTCGTACAGCCACCACAAACATGTGTATCGTGGTTGCATGTGGAATTAATGCATTCGGTGGCTTGTTAATTAGTTCGTTTATTTAATGTGTACGAACCGCCATGATTCAAGCTTCACAAAACCAGCGAATGCTTTAAAACGTCGTCTCAAAAGACGATATATATTTATTAATCATTTTTGTCGTTATTATTATTATAGAAAAGTATTGTATACTATAATATAAAATATTATTCCACAAATCTTATATTATAAGTGTCTTATACAATATTTTTTGAGAAGACGCTTCATTTTTTCAAGACGCACAAGCAAGTATTTCTGTAATAACTATGGTTCTGTCAGCCTTTTCAAAAATTCAGCAAGATACAAAAAGATTGCGGCGAAGAGAAAAAAAAAGATTATTAAAATTCAGATACGAAACTTAAGAAGGCTCATTTATCGAAAATGGAAATTTACTCAGGACGAGAAGGGATTTAGAGCCATCGCTGGCTGCGTTATGCGCCACGGCACGTCATTATTTTTTTTTGTCTCATTGTTCCTGGTACATACATACGGAACGACATGAAGCGAACAAGGTGTTGCGCGCCATCGTAGTCGGATAATTACTGACCTGTTCGTTCAGTAAAGGTGTGCTGGTCCGAGTAAGTTCCTGCTCGGAAAGCTGAGCAAAAAATTTTCTACGGACAAACTAGGAATTCTAATTGGGGTGATTTTAGTGTGTATCTCGATTTCGATATGTATATATATGTATATATATATATATATATATACCGCATACATATACAACATACATATATACCGCATGCTTTTGTACATTTAAACTTCCTATAAGAAGTCTAGACTTTTTATGAAACGTCAATCTCTCTACAAAGATTCTAAGTCGTTTTAAAAAAAAGTTGACTCTACAAAAAGCCTGTAATATATATATATATATATATATATATATATAGATGTACACAAGATCTTTATAATTATTCAGAAAAAATTCTGACGCAACAACATCAGTATAAGCTGTAGGCATTCATAATTCGCAAAAGTAAACTGATCACATTATCACAGTTTTAGTCGATAGCTTTTAACATCGTTATTAAGAACTCTATTGCTCTTATGTTTCATTCTTCCAACTTATCATTAATTCCTAAATCGCAGGATTGTCTCGTTAAAAGAAAAAAAAATAATATTGTATATAATATAATCAGCGTTCTATATTATTACATCGTAAATTTATCGAAGTAAAAAAAGATATTGATAATGCCAATAAATATCATTATCCGCCCATAATGCCTACAGCGATCCTGATTATATATTTTATGTGTTTTCAGTTACATTTTATTTATGTCGAAAAAAACGGTCATTTTTTTATATCATCTTCATATTGAGTAAGTTGAAATGCCATATCTGTTACGTATATATATCCGAATAAAAAAATATAATTAAAATAGTATATAAATATGACTCCACAATACATTTCCACCGAATGCATTCTACTTTAATCATTATCAATGGCAAAAATAATTAATATTATAAATATAATGAAGAAAATCTGACAGTTGTTTACAGTCAGAGTTCTCCGGAAAGCAATCCTAACGAGAGAAAATAATTGATAAAATTTATGACATAATCTCGCTGTTTATTATCATACTTACCGGAAACTTGCTGCTGTGAGTCTGCAAACTGGCCGCCTGTTGAGCCTGACCCGAACTCTGCTCCTCCCCGTACAAGGGTGGCATTCTGTATTCCGGCGCAAAGGGCTGCCCGGCCGCGCCTCGAACTTGCCCGTTCTCAGCGACGCTGGTCCTTTCCGGACCGGAAGTCGTTCGCAACGACGAACGCTCGACTACCGTCTGTTCCCGTTGCTCGTCCTGCTGACCATCCTGATTGTTCTTCTGATTGTTCGACACCGGCTTCGGCGGTGGCACTGGCTTGTAAGGTCCCTCTTCATCTGTAACAAGAAATATATACAATTTAAGAATATTCTCATTGATACTTTGTTAATAAAAATGTATTCAATTTTTTTAATGTAAATTTTTTGTGTAAAGTAATAATTATGATTACTTATTTTTTTAATATGTGTATTGTGCTTTCGTGTATTTTGAACACAAAATAAAATCGGTAAACTGGTGAAATAAATACTAATATATTCATCACCACAGCGACGCAGCGTAGAATATTTGTGTGTCTGACGCGAATGTGTTAAACAATTCAAACTAATTTAAACGAAAGGCATATTTAAGAGATTGCTATGTATTATACACTGAAAATTACGTCAAGAATATTTTATATCCATAGATAGGAAAAACACAAACTACCTCTTTATTAAGGACGTTGAAAATTTTGCGCGATAATATTTACGATAAGATGGCCATTTGGTTAGTAAAATATTAAATTACATAAAACACGTAAATTATAAACTTTGCTACACAGCGAAAGGTACGATTACTACGATTAATTAGAATGTTTGCTTATAGATATGCTCGTTCCTTCAACTTCTTCCTTCGCTTTACTTACGCACTAAAGAATTACGCATATTATATTTTTAACGCAATTGTAATAAGACGATCATAATGTAGTTAGTTACACACGTGTTTACATTACGTTATATTAACGTCATATTATATTGCTACAACATCCTAATTACACTGCGTTAATTTCGCAGAAGATACAACCGTGTGATATACGCGTTTCTACGTAACTAGATCATGACTAAGGCTTTATATTGTCGGGATAAAGAGATAAAAAAACAAAAGTGGACAAAATAATATTTGAAATAGAAAATAAAAATATTTACGCAAGCTATTTTTTCTGCTGAATTATATTTATAAATGATTATATTTAGTATAATAATAACTTATATTTATGTTAATTAAAATTTTATTTTGAAATATTTGGAATTTATTTTGTGAATCAGAAATAAATATTTCAAATTTGTATTTCTCATTAGAGATTTCAGTAATCAATTAAAATAATTATTTTTCTCATATTGTACGGGCAATAAAATATTTGAAGAAATATTATTCTTTGTATTTATTTTCTTTCTCTCTTTTACAGCTTGCATTTATTAAATCTGTTTTTATATATTTTAATAAATTATATTAATTGCTTTCATAAATTGGAATTAAATAGTTTATAATTATCAAAATAAACGCACATTTTTATTTTATCATTTTCTATTTATTTTTTATCATTATACGTAACATTTTTAATAAAATTTGAAATAATACAAGAAATAATATTTGAAATAATAAATACAAGTTTAACAGCTTCAAATATATGTTTTAAATATATACATTTCTCCCTTTCTTTCTCTCTCGCATTTCTCCTTTAAAAATCTATTATTTCAATAAATTATTTTAGTTATTGCATTTTAAATATTTTCTGTATAATATTGTATTGTAGCTTTCTATTACATTCTTACGAAAAATATAAATATTTAAATATTTTATTTAAACAAAATATTATTTAAATAGTTATTTAAATAATCTGCATTTCAAAAATATGTTTACCATTGAATGTAATTATATTATGGCGTGTTTCACGAACGCCTGTTGTCCATTAACTACCGCTTACGTATTTATGTACCTTGACTCTGATTCTGCCGCCTGAGACGATTCTCCTGCTTAACTTTGCGGACGGTAGTGGCCATCGCGTGTTGGCTGACCATCTCTGACGAATACTTTCACGAATGCACTTCGAGTCCCTTGTTCTCACTCTGGATGGTCCCTCGAACGAAGCTAACGATAGTGACAGACCTCAAGTCTCTTTAATTCGATGCGTGTTTCTTCGGATAATATACACTCTTCGATGAGTTTCGCGCGCCTATAGTCGATTACTATAATCGGTCTACGATCTAAGGTCTAAAATGAGTCCTTTCGGAAAATATAAATATATCGATCACGAGAAAGATGTAGCAGATGACGACTGAGGCTTGAGTGAAGACCACCCAAGATGTGATTCGAATTAAGTGTCCCTTCGTCGCACATCAGCAAATTTCTCGTTTTACACAAGGAAGAGATTCGATGATGACAGACTGCAACTGCTGCGTTGGACACGACGAGCACTTTGTAAAATTACAAAGCTCATTAATTTGTACCGTACGTTTCAAAATAGTTTCGTCAATTTCTTACACGGAAGAAGACCAGGCACTTTTACTCATTAAAGTACATTAATTTAAGTTATTGATTTTATTAGTCCTTTTTTTATGATTGATGCATGAGACAATATATCATTTTAATTAAGGAAACACAGACCTTTATATTATAATGTGAATTAAAACATAATGCTGTGTTTTGTAACACAACTCCGTGAGGAATTGGGTTAATTAGCATTCTTCGCGATGGACTTCCGTTTCACAGACTCACAGACCTTTTGTCTCGCCCACGAAAATCACACAAGTCTTTTTTTCCCAAAGACTGTCATCATCTTGTCACTTTCACGTGAAAATGCTTATTGTTCGGCGCAGTGAAAACTCGCCTATTTTTCATACAGTTGCGCACGAAAAGAAAACGCATTTGAAGTCGACTGTACAGAATAACTTTTTCTCAGGTTTTATTTCGCGTAAAAGTTTGCGCACACGAATTTAAATTTGCAACGTATTTACTTTGACAGAGAGATTTCGAAACAATGTGCGTCGATCATTTTCTTCGATTTTCCAAATGAAACTCCAAATAATTTATCACAAATACGTTGACGCTTTTAAATTTCCCTGCACTGTTTCCGAAATGGAAGGTAATGTACAATGTCTCTCGCAAATTTATCGTACCCTTTCTTCTTCGCGCAGAGAAAACTTTTTCTTTGTCATAGCTTAATGGCAAGCTTCCTTGAGCGTTCTCTTTCTTTTTTTCCTCTCTCTCTCTCTCTCTCTCTCTCTCTCTCTCTCTCTCTCTCTCTTCTCTCCGACGGTTCTTGTAATATCCAGTACGATCCAATTTATTCAACCGCTGCCTTGATTACTCGACGATGTTATTTGCTGCTCCCCGAGACTTCCGGTGCTTCACAATAAAACGTACATTATTTGCGACGTTAATGCAACCCCAAATAAATGTTTCTCCTACATTTTTTTAATTCTCCATTAACTTAGCTGTATACCTCTTTCATACTCGATTGATCTATCATCCACCTTAAATCTATCATTCCGATTAAATCGATTTGGATTTCCTCGATTAGAGTCCTCGATTAACATTCACTTACTCTTCCGAATCAAATTCGCGCGCGCGTCTAATTTCTTAGTTTCTTATTCATCAATCTCGATAGAAGTCTATCGAGTCAACGACATCAAATTAAATCAGTGTCCATCTATCTCTTCTAATTCATTCCTTAATCAGTTCACGTTATTTCTCCTGAATCCTCGGATTATTTTTCTCCGATTCCCCTTGTTCTCTCTTCCTAATCTTCTTTTCGCGCACTGGATATTAACACCCGAAGCTTTCATCGAATGCTCAATCAACTTTCTTCGGAGCGTCACACTTTCAATCACGGATCCTTCTCGAAGACGCGCTATTCGACATGTGCACAGTTTTCCTCGCGCAAGCTGCTCGCGCGTGACTCGCGTTCACGCGAATGCCGAGCGAATGCCGGTCGAAGGAAGCGGATTTTCCTTCCTTCGCGCTGGAACGAGCGACGCGTGCGAGCGTGTATAGCCACCTCTTTTAGAGAGCGGCCACGTTTGCCGGCGGAGCTCAAACTTTCCATTGAGTGAACGTCTGGTTCCGCCGTTCTGACTTCACTTCCGGTATCATCCCACCACGAGTAGTCATTATAGACGCCTTGACGGTGGGAGTGAGCGAGACGAGCGGAGAGAGATGAACGAACGGCTACGGGGAGCGATTGCCGGAGCAAACGAGTGAGATAGTTGGACGACAAGAGGGAGAGAGAGAGAGAGAGAGAGAGAGAACGATGTTAAGAGAAAAGAGAGAGAAGCAGAAGGAACAGACCTCCCGACTTACAGGGATAATTTATTCCGCGCTCATACACGGCCGGACTCGGCGACGCGCATCCGACGAATATCAAGCTACTCTTCGTCGGTCTGCGATCTCTCTCGATCACCGATCGTTAGATCCCGAGAGAACGCATGAACTCACGTCCACGACGAATTTTCGTTCCTCTCTTTCGTATTTATCGTTCGTGTCTTCGAACCATCGCAGATCATATTTTCCGAGTGAATAAATAATTCTTTTTTATACATGTGAACAGATGAAGAAAAAAATTATATGAATTATATCTTATAGAATTGATCGATACGCGCTTAGATCGATACGCATAGTTTTGGTGATATAATTGGAGTGCACGTGCCTTTTAATTCGAAATGGATGTTACGTCACTGAACCTTTTGTAATTATAGTTCTCTATAGTTGAGTATGCAGGTAGAGTATAAAGGTTCTTTAATCGGATGTACCTCGCTATGGTTTAGGGATTAATAAGAGTTTGTGAGAAATTCTCTTATAATCCCTTCTGTAAGCTTAATAATTTAACGAAGTTAAGAAGCGTCAAAGAAGAAGTTAGCAAAGTTTCACTCTTCGATTTAATTCAGTGTGTAACAGCTCATCTAATTCCTAAAATAAAACACAGCTGTCAGAGTTCATCTTTTGACAAAAATTAATCGCCCAATTTATCAACAACTTAATTTATAATTTTCAAAAATCTAAATAATTAAATAATTAGTTTAAATATTCTTAATTATATTGAATTCAGCGTGCAATATGTTAAAAAGTTGAAAATTTACATTTCTTAATTTTTCTTACTACTAAAACTATTTAGACAAATAGATGCATAATCTATTTCGGTCCAATTATTTTCACATCTCACGTACGCATAAACCGTCAAAAATATTTAGACGTTAAATTAACCGTTTAGAAATATTTAAAAAATTGATTAAATAACATTTATTCAAGATAAATTTTATCGGAAAATCGATTTGCACGTCATAGAATTAAAATTGTCATTAAAATCGTGATTGATACATATTTCTGTCTTCTGTTCTCACTGATTCAACGAAATTCGCAACGCAATCACGAACGACAATTTGGCCGACGAGCAACTTTGTATCCAGCATCACGGGACAATTATGGCCCGTAATTCGATGAGAGGGAAGGAGGAAAAGTCCGCGTATGCGCCGACCACTCACGGTTCGGCGAGATTTTCATCGCTGGTAATAACACGCTTACGACGAGCATTGGGAAGCGGAGAAAAAGAACGCGATCGAAACACAGATTAGTGGCTGTCGATTGCATAGAATCATTATCGGGGGATGTAGGGCACGGCAAAGATAAGAAAAAATCGAACGGCTTTTCACGATGACCGGGGGAAAGCCGACGCGAGCGAAGATGAAGAGACGCACGAAGAGCTTGATCTATAATACTCGCTTTTAATTTCTATCTCGATCAGGTTACACGACTCTCGAACGATCCGAGTGCGTTGATCGTCGTTTTTGCCGTGTGAGACAGCCTAGAACATATTCCCATCACACGCTTGATACATTTCTAATACAGGTCGGAATTTAAATAGATCTCACGGTCGCGAGCCATGGCTTTCAATTAGAGATAGCAGATTTTAATTAGTAGCTTTGCCAACGCTAGCCAGCCTCTGTCATTCCTATTTGTAAATAAGCGCTATCCATCAATCAGTGTTCGTAGAAAAATGCTTGTGAAGCTGATTGAGATTGATCTTGCACTTGATTATCAGCATAACGTGTTGATAGTCAACATAAGATGTATAGTGATTAGAATAATTTAACTGTAATCTAATTTCTTAATTAGAATTTAAGAAAGTGTAACAGTTACGTCTTTTCAGTCGCTCGCAGAACGAAAGAGGTAAAAGTTATTGCCGGTATAAAATCTCGGCGTAGATTCCATTCGCTAATCTATCCGTCACTTTTAACCGTCGACGTCGTGATGGATCATCGCCTCAACGTGGATAGGTGAGATTACTATCTCTTAGCGCTCCCGAGATCGATCAACGGATAGGAATTATTGGCAGAACGCGAATTTTACACCCACCTGTCGACTCCGCCGATGAGATTTAAATTTCTTCGAAATTTTTCCTCCGACGTAAATTTTTCCGCTCGCCGCGTCCGATCCGGGAGCTATAATTAGATACGTTGATTCTTGCATTCAATGCGAAACTCAACGCCAATCTACCAGCAGCAAGTATTTCCAAATACGGGACGTAGTATAGAACCGTAAAATCGATGACAAAACGCGTCCGCGGGATCAACTGCTGCTTGCGGGAATCGATTAACGATTCGCGCGTAGAATCTCATCGATTGTATCAGAGAGCTGATATAGCGCGCGCGTACGCGCATTTCAATCGTTTCCTATTTTCTCGTTTCCTTTTCTTTCTCGGCGAACCCGTTTCTCGACAAACGCGATTTCAGTGCGGCGAGTGGCGGCCGAGCCGATATCCACATCCGTGTTTGTCGATCCGGGATTTTTTAACAAACCGCACTTACCCCTTTCGCGGCCGGCTTGATGACCGGCTCGCGCATCCACTATCGATTTCTGCTATCGAGCCTGATTATATTCGCGCGAAGACGCGTGAGGAACGCTCTTGAAAATTATACATGCGGGATATAGGAAATATTATTCTTAAAGAGAGTCCCGGTAGATTGACTCTCACAGTAGTTACGATAATCTAATGTACGTTTATATATATATATATATATATATATATATATATATATATATACATACATACATGGTCTCTCCTATCAAATGGTCACCAGAATTGTCGAGCCATTTCCAATAGTTTGTGACAAAGAGAAAGTTATAAATTTAAAAATAGTCTAGCTCTTTTAATAAAAACCAAGCTTCAATGATAAGAATTTAAAAAGCACTAATTTTTTAATAAGTCTCAAAATTGTCTTTATTTTTTTATAAATAGGAATATATGATTTTATTTTTCGTAATATCGACATGAAAACCGATTCAAAATAGCGTTATACATAATTATAATATTTGTTTTGATGCTGTCTACATTATTAAAAAATTACATATTCTTATTTAAATAAAATAAAGGCGATTGTTTGAGATTTTATTAAAATGCAAATATGTTATTGTTCTTTAAGTTATAATTATAAAACTTATTCGTTAAGGATCATTAATTTCTCTTATTTATAATTCTTATTCAATCAAACTTGGAAATGACTAAAAAATGGTGGCGATTATGTATGTAAAAATGCTACTTGTGTTAATATAAGCATCCTATATAGAAAATATAATAAATCGTATTTCTTTCATTCATGAATCGTTTAGTAAGTTTGAAGCTATTTTTTTTTTAGCAATTCAATTTTTTATTACCACCGTTAATTCACAGTCAGAATTTCCGCATAAATGTATGCTTGTACGATATTTTACGCGATGCATCATTCCTTGAATATATATTACGAAAACGTTATATCGTTATAAGGGACAGGAATGTTCAGTTTCCCATGAATAATAACACTGTATTATTATGCATTCCTTAGCCTCCATAGTGCTGTTATTTCTCCATTTTGCCCACAAGTTTCGTTGTTTATAATTCATTGCGAAAGAAGTTATCGTTAATAGTTACTGTAGCATATTCATATATGTAATTTTCTTTGGAATGCAAATAGTGCCATCAGATTGTTCATCAGAATGCCTCTACAAATTCTCCAATCAATTTGAGATCTATTTTCCGTTAACAAGAATATTAAGCAATCAATCAATTTATATATAAGCAATTAAAGATATTTAGATAGAGAGAATTTACAAAAAAATGTGCACAGATTATACGCATGTAACATAACGAGGATGTAGAAATCTAATGATTAAAAAAATAGCGATTTATATGAAACCGCATTAAGGAAGTAATAATTTAAGATTGATTATAGAATCTACACAAATAAAAGATGAGTCGATACATACGAGAATACGCTCTCGGGTGCAATGCATCGTCTAAAACAATAAATTTCGTACTTCTCACGGTTCTCGATTCGCTAACGCATGATTAAAGACGCGATTAATGGTATCTAGATCTCAACTTGATTTTACAAGCATCCCTTCCGTTGATACTGCCGTTAGTTTCACATCGTATCGTTTCTCATCGATATATTGCTGGAATAAATCTCGCACGTTTTATGTAAAGAGCAATATCTCGTTTATTTTTTTAATTCGCATCAAAGCGCACGTTAATCGCGTTGATCCTATTTAACCGATATCGGCGGATTAGCGCGACGTCATTGTCATCTTCAATTAAAATTCTTAAACACTAGATTAAAGATGGTAGCAACGTTCAGCGGAATATTATAGAGATCTAGTCAAAGAATGACATTATGTATAGATATATAGCTAATATCGTAATTATTAGTTTTCATATATTTGTCTGACCAGTAAAACGTGTTGAAGATATGCAGATCTTTGTACAGGGATCTCTAATCCGCCACAACGTTCGATGACCGCCGCTCGTTCGGCTTCTCTCGTCGTCTTTCTGCTGGACTTTATGCAATCCCTTAATCCTTTATCGAGGCGTACGTGGGAAATGGCAAGTTCGTTCCACACCTTACGCGACGCAGTCGCATTCGATGTCACATTTCAAGTGTTTCGCGTATCTCGTCATCGTCGCGTTGCTAAATCGATAAGATTCCATCACCGTCGTTGGACTTTTACTCTCGTCGTTATTGTCGCGTGGGCGTCTGCAACGCCCGGCGAATTTCGTGTAGGCGGAGGAATTGTGTCTCGCTGCGATGTGGCGGGTTTTCATCCTGTTCGCGACGTACAACCTTTCGTAACGCGGAAAGTTGTAATTGTTCCCAAGTTACTTAACGAACGTTATTGTCTTTAGACGAGACGTGTATAAATCGTCGAAAAATAATCTGTAGAGTGACCATCGAATTTGCGCTTGTATCGCGTCAGGTGAAATAATATATAACTATATACTTCTTCAACAACAATTTCGAAAACGACGGCGGAACCGTAAAGTATTAGCATCCGACTAAATCCAATTACATTTATCTGCCTTTCTAACGGTAACATACGAATGAGAGAAACGCGGGAGAAATACAACAGTACATACACGTCCTCGCGATGGGAACCGAGATGGTGATACGGTGCGCAATAGTGGCGAATGGCGGGTGTTCGCCACTTTTGGGGCGGGTTCCATTGACCGAGAAGGACACACAGTGGACACACAACGGTGCCCGTGAGAAAATACGTTGAGGAAGAAGAAGTCGACGAAGAAGAAGAAACGGTGGTTACCGATGTCTGTGTGTCACGGTGAAGAATTTACGTGATAGGGTAGGTGGGTCGACCGAGGAACTAGACACCACTATATGGATGCACTTAAACGACTCAACCATGCGTGCTTCCCCGCGCTCGCACGAGCGTCACAGGTGAGCTGAGAGACGCTCGAGAAACGAGTCGTGCATGTGTAGAAAAGGAAGAAGAACGTGGACGGCAAAGTAGGAAAAGATCGAGTCCCCTCCCCCCCCCCATCCCTCTTTTACTTTTTCTTCACTCGCTCGCTAATCGTCGCTCAGCTCGTTCTAAGATAGAAAAAAAAAAAAAAAGAGATACAGGATAGTTCAAGGTTCATTGTCCATCATTTGCAGTCTTTAACCCCCCGCGTACCGACAGCTCCAATAAAGTTTTATATCTGGTAATGACACAACAGATTTTTATACAGCCGTCGATTATTTTTTTAAGTGTCTTGCGAGTCTCTTTGCCTCAATGCTATAACTACTTTATCCAAACACGAAACATTATATTATAGAAAAGAGAGAACAATTTTGTTTTAAATATTCAAAATTTTTGAAACATTTCTGATAGAAGATTTAGCTGGAAGATTTAGAATATTTGGTTGAGTCTTGTTTAAATTATTCCATGTATGTGCATGTGTGTCCTTTTTTAATAATTCTTTAAATAATTTTACATTATATACTATATATGTATAATCTGATATATTATGTATTACTATTATCATTATTAATATAATAAAATTAAGGCTAATAAGAGCCACCGCAAGAAGGGCGCGGAAAACGTTCTCAAAAACAAAAAAGTTTTTATATATAGTTTAAAAAAAGTTTATTTAATAGACGTTTCGGTCCCTCTTCGGGCCATCTTCAGTAACTGCACAGATTAAAAAAGAAAAAAAAAAACTAAATCTTAATATGTCGCAACGTGCAAACAAATGTATGTTAAAGAATTTTTAAACTTACAAAATTGTGGTCGTAATAAAATATAACATGAAGATATTTATTATATTATCATTATAACGTTGCGTCGTTTAAATTTTTTAATTAGCACATTATGGTAATGATATATTTTACTGCATCACATGCTCACATATGCGTCATTATAAGCAATTCACTGATTCATATCTGTATCATTTCCCTCTAATGACTTTAAGTATCAACTGTATTTTACTGAGAATCTCTTATACCATTACTGTTATTATTATGACGTTGCACTGTCTTATTATATACATATATCTAGAACTTGCCTCAGAATAATAAACTGATTCCTCTCTCTGTCCTCCATTCCTTTATCTTTCTCTTCCTCTCTTTATAATATTTATTGCCTTTTTAGTAACGTAGCCACGCAATCGCGCAATATATGCGTCAAGTGAGTATACACAACGGTCCGAAAGGAAAATACGAGATTTATGATTAGTTCGTGTGCGTCGAAGAAGAGGAAGGCCAGGGTTGGATCAAGGAAACGGATCGCTCTATGCTACGCTGCATTCATGCAGTCGTTAATCGAAGCTCCAGTGTTTCTTCGCCGCAGGAACGAAACTATGTCGATACTATCAACAGGCACACCGAAGGAGAGTGAACTGACCGTAACAATTTGCCTCTAACGATCCGCAGAAGTATCAATTGTAACCGTTTTATCAATGCGAGAGAAAGCACATCTGTGAAGATAATTAAATTACCGCTCGATCTCGTAATATCGCGAAAAATTTTCGATAGCGATGTCTTTAACGCTTGACGTTGAACGTATAATTTTGCGTTATTTAAATTAAAATCTGAAAAATTAATATTCTCGAAATTGATATTTAAATATACATATTTTTTCTTATTTAAAAATATTAAATTTATTAATAAAAAAAATGTAAAAATGTATGTTTAGAGATCAGTAAATATTTTTATCAGATAAATAAATAATTTTATCTTTCGCGCGAAAAAAGGAAGAGTGAGACTCTAAAATATTCCGTATTAGAATAATTGAGATGCGTATGCGCATCGACACAGGAAGATCGCGCGTCACGATAGGAAAACTGATGAGAATATGATGATAAGATGACAGGTCCAGCGATGGACGCCAAAGTTAAAAAAAGATGGCATGATCCAGCATAGAAAGTCTAACTAATCACAGCTTTTCCTGCCGGATGTAGATTCGTCGTTTTATGTTTACGTTACTGAATCGGTTAAATAACTCATGCATATTCAAATGTCACGCGACGACAACGACGACGACAACGGCAACTGATACTCTCTCTTGTAGCATCCGCGCGCGCGTCTCTGACGGATCATTTTAAGGTCTCGTTTAAGACGAGTTAATACGACAGGTTTAATGTCACTTTAACCGCCGACGTGTACTCTTTATTATGAGCTTATTATAATATTGTAATTTAAATACCGATCCTTTGCATTCCGACGTCGTCCTCAGGGAACGGCACATAATTATCTTCTTCGATTGCCGGAGAAAAGGAAAGAAAAAGATTGCAAAATTTTGAAATCATTCTCATATATCTCGAATTATCCATACTTTTATAACGTAAATGTAACCTACTTTCTTCATATAGCATACACATATACTACATATTATTTATCCAATTTTATACATGTACGCAAGAAAAAAATATATACACACAAATATATGTATATATATATATATATATATATATATATATATATATATATCCGCATCCCTTCTGTAATTAATCATATTTTTTACAAAACTGCTTAAAATAAGATCATATTTAAAGTAAGAAATAGGTCAAAGACTTTCAGTGCAGTTTCCACTTTCTGACCAATAAAGATAGAAGGGTCACTAATGAACGGTTTTAGCAGTGTTAACTTTAATTTCTTGCTTCTTTCAAGAACTAAAACTTATTCGATTAATAAAATTTTATTGTAATCCGATCAAAGGTATGCGGCTAATATAGATATGTAATTAATTATTCTCTGCGAGTAAAAAACTAGATAAGTAAAAAAGATAAATTTCTTTTAAAAATTAACTTTAAAAATGTTCACACATCTATTTGCCACAAAATATTGCAGTATCTGTAAATATACGTGTATAATTCCCTAATAACACACACGAGATAAACTTTTTACACACATATACAATGTATAATATATAATTAACAAACATAAATGTATAATGTAATTTTTTTTTTAACAAACGCAATACAGATAAATGTTCATATATATAAAACGTCATTTTTCAAAAAAATTTTATTTGCCTAATTTTTCGAACGTAGTAGTCAATTTAATCGCCGATCGGTAATACTGTTTCAATCATCCATGCACGTGACGCAGACAATTTTAAACCTCATCCTTCGCACCTAGAAACTCTTCGTTTAATAAAAAAAAGGCTTTGGGAAAATCCGACATGTGCGGTCTTCTTTAACGAAATTATTTCGTCCCGATCGTCCAGGTTCGTTCTTTTCTCGCCGCGGTCATCCTTCCAAGAGTCGCTTCGATGCACACATACGATCTCCCTCTTTCTCCTTCCGCCTTATTTTGCTTCTATTCTACCTCTGAACGAACGAACGAGAGAGCGAGCAACTCGTCCGTTCCTCCTGCTCTCTCATCGGTTCTGCTGCATGCTACAAACGGCCTTTGAATAGCGTCTAGTTTTTGTCGAGCAACTAGTTTTACCGGGGAGTTTTCATTCTCCACTCTATCCGCGAGTCGCTTCGTCCTTCGCGCATCGAATCACCATGAAAATTAATCTCGCTGGTTCTCTCAACGTCATAAAATTCGAGCGAAGGTGAATGATATTTCAGAATCCGTAAAAAACTACCGCGGCTCACAGAATTCGCGCAGATTTTGATTAGTTATTTTTAACCGCCAATTGATATCGCTTTTTACAAAATTGGTATTTAAGGAAAAAATTAAATTTTTAATTTTATATATGTATATTTATTTATTCACTTATTTTCTTAACACAGAAAAATAGAACAAAAAATATTTAAAAACACAGGAATTGAAAATGTTATTATCGATGTGTTAAAAACTGCATATCTCAATCTTTAATTAAATATCTTAATAATAATCGATTGGAACGTAATTCACGCAATCACGTTTCTACTTAATACTTTATCTTTAGAAGTTGCGCCATAACTAACAGCAGCAGCCCTAAGCGGGGAAATTAACTTCGGTTATAAAGTAATATCGGCCGGTCGTTAAAGAAATATGTTAATTAACGATCCTTAATCGACTCCGGTTGATTCGTCTCGCTCATTCGTCGTGAAATCTCTCGATAAATAATCGCGGCTGTTGCACTATGCGCATTTCTTTCCGATAAGTGGTATTAGTTGAAATGCTTTGATATTCCCGAATATAAAAATCGCAAAAAGATTAATGGCTATGCTGAGCTACAATGGGCAAAGTTTCCGATTTATCGTTAAAACTTTTTCTGGTCTGCGACATAATATAGATTTATTTTCAAAGATAAGACAAACATATATTCCACGAAGATAAAACAAACAATGTTTAACATACACATATATGTACATACAGAAATCTAATAGCGCGCGCGCGCGCGCGCGCGTGTGTGTGTGTGTGTGTGTGTAGGAAAATCTTTAAATATCTTTTCAAGTTTTCTGCGTGCTTATTTGCGAAGGATAAGTACGTAAGTGCGCCTGCCTGGTAAAATATAAATTTCCCAAATTAATAATTTTGGCCGACAAAAAACTAATTAAATAAACAAATTAACAATTTGTGAGGTTTAACGCATTGCTTTATCGATGCCATGGATGTCGCCAGCGATTTCGCTGCTTTATTTCGAACTATATGTGTTACGTGTTATCGTATGTTAAACGTTTTACAGCCGAATGAATTATTAACAAGCAATGTTTCTCATTCAAAGAACGATCTCTGCAATTAATGTCGTAAATATATATTCTATGTGTCAGCTATGTACTAGGTATTATTTCGCGTTTACAGACACGCGCAGCTTCCGGCCATCCTTTAAAGTTCGATCTTGGAAATTGCCAGGAACCAGTCTTGTCCATATTAATTATCGTTGAATATGTTAATTGGCAATTTAACCATCTTAAAATAATCTATACGATATGTACGTAAAATCATTTACAATGTTTGGTCAATTCAATTATATATATGTATTTACGCGGAATATTAAATTATACAAGTATAGAGATTAATTATTTATTAGACGATTATATAATGTATCACGGAGCTTATCCTTATTTTATTTACTCGATCCTGCGATTTTACCGAAATATTGTACGTACTATAACATATACATACGCGGAATATTAAATTATACAAGCATTTTAAAGTATAGATTAATTATTTATTAGATGTATTAATGTATCACGGAATTTATCCTTATTACTAGATTTTGCGATTCGATCATTTCATTGCGCGTTTTCAACCAAAGTTATATTTAAATCGTCGAAAAATCGAACGATAAAGCATCGGACGAAATATATTTGACTCTAAGTATCTTTTAAAAAATAATTATTGTCCGTAAAGAGAGCGCAACAAAACGATAATTTATAATTTGGATTCCTGTCACTTCTTACTTGATTAAATGAATTATGTGAAAAATGCGTTTCGAGACCTATCGTCGCGATATATGTGGTTACACATTAATTGTAGAAGTCAATTACTCATTCATATTATCAGAGCAAATAGTTTTCCGATATTAATCGCGATCGTGTTTAGAAAAGGAATACGACGGAGCGTCTCGCACCACTATTTTCCTGTTTGAGTGTCGACGCGTGAATCGAAGTGACAAGAATCTAAATTATAAATTATCGTTTTGTTGCGATCTTTACGGACAATAATTATATTTATAAAGATACTTATTGTTAGAGTCAAATATATTTCGTTCGATGTTTTATCGCTCGACTTTTCGACGATCTAAATATAATTCGGATTGAAAACGCGCAGAAAAATAATCGAATCGCAGAATCGAGTAAATAAAATAAGGATAAGCTCCATGA
Organism: Lasius fuliginosus; assembly: GCA_949152495.1. NCBI lineage: Eukaryota > Metazoa > Arthropoda > Insecta > Hymenoptera > Formicidae > Lasius > Lasius fuliginosus. The sequence continues at coordinate 3,158,574 of OX424446.1, read as the reverse complement.
TACATTAATCGTCTAATAAATAATTCATCTCTATACTTTAAAATACTTATATATTTTAATATTCCGCGTACATATACATATACATACACACACACACACACACACACACACACACGCGCGCGCGCGCGCGCGCGCGCATTTACATTTGTTTGCGATATTGACCTACTTCAGAATTTCTATAACAATTATTTTGTACTATAATTTTATCGTGAAAAATATTAAAGAAAAATAAAATTAATAATTACAAGACTTATGCATTATCAATGAATAATTAATGAGCACAATATTCGCAATTAATGCATTTAATGTATACAGCAATTGACATTTAACGAGGCAATATAATGTATGCTATTTAGATGATATTTTGCAACAATTATTTTGTAAATCAAAGGTATCTTTATATAAATTCGACCAATACTAGCTATAAACTTGTTTATTTATTACGACGTTTCGACCATCGGTTTTGATCCTTTTCAAGTACAACTGTAATAATTATCTTAATATAAATAGTTTTTCTAGTATTGGTCGAATTTATATAAAAATACCTTTGATTTATAAATTACTAGCGATACAAAAAATTAATTATTATTAAATTATTTTGTATTATAATTTTATCGCGAAAAATAGATGTTAAAGAAAAATCAAATTAAAAATTAAAAGGCTTATACATTATCAATAACTACCGATGATAATATCAATGAGCGCGATATTCGCAATTAATGCATTTAATATATACAGCAATTGACATTTAACGCGAAACAACATAATGTATGCTATTTAGATGATCTAAATTTATGAGTTTAATTAGCGTTGAATGCTTTAATTTATTATTTGTAAAACAACTTCTATGTTATGCATAAAGTAACTTTAAAGTAAAAGCAACTTTTACTTTACAGCAACTTATCTATCTAATATTAGCACATTCATTCAAGTTTATTTTATTTATTCATTGATGTAATTTAGAATTTCTCGAAGACTTGTAGAGTATTTTATTAGATTTAAAGTTATTTACATTGCATAACTTGTGCCATATTACGTCAAGCATGATTTTTTTCGTCGAAAAAAAACACGAAAGAAATTCAAGAATAGTCAATGAAGCGAAGAATTTCTATATCATCAGCATAATTATTACGTTAACTGATTAATAACGCAATAATTCGAATTTTAATTAAGCGAATCTACCTAAACCGATCGGTATAATCTAGAGATTACAAGTTAGTAAGTTCATTGATAGACTATATATAATATATATATATATATATATATATATATATATATCGGATTTATTAAAGTGGGTATTCTCACGAGAACAACACTGAAAACAACAGCATACGAAAATCTCTGTCGACCATCCAATACGTTAATTTTATATTAAATTCGACCAACTGTTTCATCTCGAGAAAGAAATTTTTCTTCGTCGGAGCGCTTTCTAATTCTGAGTTTCCTCGCCGCGCAATATTGGGTGCATAATCCGGAATAATTTATACTATACGCGAAATAATTCATACTGTTACACTGTTACGCTGTTGCGCGAACATAATTTATACAACCGGCAGGAAAAACTGGCGTACACGCACGCTAGATGATAGAATACCAAATTTACGAATTCAGGAATTTATAAACGCGCGCGCATTTCCTTATCTCGGTTTGATCGTGAATCTTCGAGGTCGCGCTGGCAATATATAAAACGAGTACGCGAGACCGGATGTTAAATATGTTAATTAATGTTCTCCGTGGGTCCACACATAACCGACGTCCGGTGGCATCGGGTTTACTCTAGCCCATACTGTCATTTGCCTGGATCTTGTTTACATGTTACTACATTCCATCGATTTCTACCGATACGCGCATTATATGTGCGACGAGCTTAGTACATATGTGCGGCGTATAAATGAGGACGGCAAGTGTTAATGACTTTCTTTCGATCCTACCTCCAGCACGTATTTGCCTTTAATTATCGTCGTTTCCGACTCACGTTTATTTTCTGTAATTTATAGAATTTCTTTCTACAACATTTACATCTGATCAAAAATTCTAGAAACAAGGGGTTCAAAAGATAACTTTTAATTTAATTTATATATATAGTTTAATTCTCGATTGTAAATATCTATTTTTATGAGACATATGTTGAGTGATTATTTTTCCTCTTTATCCTATCATATAATATCTTTTTCGCTCTGCAAATACTGCAATTTAATTAATATCTGATTGATTATATACTCCCCAAATATTTACAATTATTGAATACATTGAACATATCATGTTGGATGTCTCAGTCCTACTTTTCTTCCCCATCAAATAAAAACACTCGCTTCATTTCTCGCTTATTCCAAGTATGTAGAGCAAAATGCTCGTGTCTATAAACGCTCATACATATCTTTTAGTCAACGACATAATGCTCACTTGTCCTTTTTGTCAATTTAGATGTAGTTTGCTAATCATTCTTGGATTAAGAACACGCAATGATACGAATCGCAATCGAGTAATTAGATGTAAGAAATAGCGACGCGATCCTTGTTTTTACCTATTATGTTAGTGCGGCGTAATGAGATGCGCTCCACTACTACACAAAAGAGATCGAGTAGGGAAAAGGAATAAGGACCGATGTGCAGAGAAACGAAAAGTTTATTATTATTCTGCCAATATTCGTGCGTGAAGAAAGATGTATTCACACACATCAATAAAATTCTTCTACATATCTTGGCAGCCTTCGACTCAGTTCTTTCGTAGAAACTAATTTTCCTTATATAAAGTAACGAAAAACCGTAATTAGTAATTAATTTGTAAAGTTCAAGAAACATAATATTCCGTGAAATATTTCGTAATAGCAATAAATTAATTATCATACGGTGTTCGGCTTTTGCGACTGTTCACGTAACGCGCTGTAGTTTACATGCTGTCCAGTTTACATCCGGTTTTCTGTTCGAGTTAACCAGTAATTAACTCGACTCGCATACTATTGCGTGACATGAGAGTAAAATCGTTATCATTTTCATGGTTTTTGGTCATTAACAAAACGTCGCTGGTATAGTATGGATCAAATTCGAATCAAGTGGCATTTAATTAATTAGTAAGCGTTGCGGTGCATTTAATTAAAAAGAACACAATCGTTGTTATTAAGTCCGTGTTTTAATATTTATCAAATTTCACATATTATATAAATTCGGCGTTTGCAGATATCATTGTCAAAACGCATATTTCGCGAGATTTATTCGATCGAAATATGTCGTGTGAACAATCGGCAAACTTAACTCTATTTTCGAATGTCATAGAATCCATGAATATTTATCTTCAATTTTAATTTATATTTATATATATTTATCCACTTGTCTTATAATACGATATAATAAAATTGTCCTAAGATGCGAGCATATACATACTATTCGCTAGCAGTAACAGAGATAATATGTCAGCGACAGTATGATGTAAATTTGACTGCATGATTTTTGAGTGCCGAGCAGATCGTAATTTTTGCATTTCTATCACCGAAATATAAGTACTCTTATATATAAGTACGCATCGCGTGCGATTAATGCGATTATCGTGAGTATTGTGCAAAGTGCCATATGATTTTAGTGTTCTGGTGTGTGCGTAATTAATCGTGTTTTTCGCGAGAGTACCATGAAAAAGGAGCAGTAAACAAAAGAGAAAGAAAGGGATCTCAAGCAGACATCGGTGGAGCAACCGTAAGTAATTTATTATTTTTATTTGTAAAATTAATTGCTCGTTTATATTTTCATTTAGTCTAGTAGTCTATTTTAAATTATGTAATGTTATATATATATATATATATATATATATATATTACATTACATATATATAAAATATTCTAGATTTTATTTCGAAATCCTTAAAGAATTTATAATAAAATATTTGTATTAATTAATATTTTTAAATAGATACATTTTAAATATTTCAATATTGTGATCTTTTTAAGATTTATAATTATTTAGATTATTTTTTTATAAAAATTAGATTTTTATTTATTATGTATTTGATAAATATATTTTATAAGAAAAAATTTTCTTGTAGTGAGATTAAGTAATTTTTTAAAAATATCTCTTTGAACAATGTAATAAAAAATTAAATTATTAATAACATTAATAATTAATTAATTAAATTATTAATAACATAATGAAAAATTTAAAATTACGCGTAATCATTTTTAAAAATATTAATTATTCTGGATACTGTCTTATATATAATTTGAATATGTTTGTATTTTATAGATCACAACGTTGATCATTTCCGCTGTTGCGCTTGGTATCGATGAATCTTAAATTGTTTTTTCTTTTGACGAAAATTGTATCACATATATGTAATTTTGATGTCTAATTTTGAAGCCATAATTTTGAAGAAGATTTTAAAATGAATGACTTCTAAATTTTGGCTCTAAGCAAAAATAATTTGATTACAATGAGAATTCGAAACTTTACCGTTTCTCAGACATTCGTCAAGATCACGCAATTGTAAGGAACCCTTCAATTTTCTCTATACATATATAACATATGCCCAAAAGCAATCTCGTAATCATTAGATCTTCGCATAGTTCATCTCGCGCAATAACACTGTACAGTTAGCCGGAACAACGCGATATATGAGAGACAAACCGACAGATGTTCGTACCGTTGAAGAGACGCGAGATGAGTCGACGGATCCTGAGTGTCCACGCGAGGTAGTTATCTGCGAATAATGCGATGCGTTCATCGCATCGCGCGCACGCAAAGAGGAAATGATATAAAATGCGAAACGGCGTGTCGATAGATGTTGGCAGATCGAACTACGGATATAAGACGTGCGGATATTGGGGATCGTAAAAACTCGAGCTTTAGAAATGTGAGCTGATCTCGGGATAAAAGAGGGTGGGGAAGAAGGAATATGGGATGCATGTTGATAGCAAAATATTTATGCATTTACGTTGAAGGATATCAGAAGGTGTCAGTAGCGATGGCACGAATACATTTTCGAAGAGATTTGAAATTGATTTCACCGTGGGCGAGAATTTATTCCGAAAATCACATTCGCGAAATATATTTTATTTGTTCAATATTTATTCAATTTTAACAAAATCTCTTGAAAAAAAAAAAAAAAACAGAAAACTGAAATATTTATTTTAAAAATGTAATCGTATTTTTTAAATCAAAGTATTGTGCAATATTTGTGCTATACTTAAAAAAAAAAATTTTTTATTCATAACAAGTTTCAAGTAATAAGAAGTTTACAAGAGAAAGAATAAAAATAAAATAAAAAGAAGGAAAGCATAAGATGATAAAACAAGATTGTATCTTTTTTTTTTGTGATTGGCTTGAATTCGTATAAGGTCAAGGGTTAAAACATGGTCTGACGATATTAAGTTAGTAAGTATGTCGCTTACAAAGTTGCTGAACACTACATGCTCGGCTCGCCGCGACAAAATGCACGTAGTAGTAAATGCATCGTCGCATCCTAAAGCTGGAACGTCTACCTCTCTCTATACGACCATCTAATTAATTACAGTAAAGAGCTACTGCGAATAACGACGTAGACCAAGAATAGCCGAATGGTATTTTGTGTACGAAGGACATTAAGCATCCTCGCTGTCTTCTCTCTTCACGACCAAAAAACATTCCTGCGTCTAATTACGGCTTTATTACGATCCATCTTGAACTTTGACAAATATGTGACTAAATTAAGAAACCGTCTAATTTTTATATAATTTATATCAATTAAAAATCTATTCTAGAAGAAATTGTAATAATCTGGCGTGAAGAATACAGATGAGATGCATCACTTCCGCATTATGCAAATATACAAGTATTCTGGAACAAAGCTAGAAACTCGCTCAATTTAATAAACTTAAGTGTGGATAGACTTTCTGAATTTGTTTATATATAAATTAGAAGCAGATTACAGATTAGCTTTTCTCTATCCCAATAACTAACCAAGCAATTTAGAAATAGTTGTATTACATTTTTCGTTGTTTCTCATTTCGGAAATATTTTCCTAATTTTTAGAATAACTCTTTTCAATTCACAGATTAATATATAAAGTGTTTCAAACATATATAATCTGCACAAAGAAAGGTTAATTCCCCCATATATTATAAAATTTATTATTTAATTATTATTTTATTTATAAAACTCAGTTGCATAATTAAAGTTTTTTCCTAAATTATGCCAATAATTTATACTAAAAATAATCTTAAAATTTAGAAAGAAAAATTTGTAATCTCTTTGTTCCTATTTCATGTAATCGATAAAGAATAACCACAATATAAACCACGATAATATATAATACGCAGAGATTATAAAGTCAATCGCGATAAAAATTCCGAATAATTTGAATAAAAAACGCAAAGAGAAACGCGAATCGGTCCAGTTTCGCAGCGATCTAAACGAGATACCGTTTGTTCACGTCGATCGACAGCGATTTTTCTGACACAGTTCTTTGCTTACGAGGACACAATGTTGATTCGATGATAAATCGAACTATCTAGGAGCTAACTGTACTAGAGTTATCCCACAATGCGATTCAATCGAGTGCGTCTTGGAACGATAAAGACGCTGGAACGTGATTCGTGCCATCAAACAACAAATCGATATATTCATGTACCGTTTGCGACACTTTCATACTGACATACTTCATCCTAAGAAATATTAATGATAGTATATCAAAATAATTTATTATAGATATTAATAAATATATATAAAAAATAATTTTTAAAAATCGCAGTTTTTTAGCGCACAATTTTCTCATTCTCTCTGTGAGAACCATTTATATAATCAATTTTTTCTTGAAATAAGCCATCATAAACTTGCTTCGCTTACAACCAATAAACAATATTCTTTAAATATGAAACAAATAATGTACAATATAACGGTGTTGCTTTTAATACTTCCTAATTAATCTTTACGATCATTGAAATCTTGAAATATCTACTCCAATATTGTTTAGCATTGATAGATAGTAACAGTATTCCTTCTGAAATTGCAACGAGATGATATAAATAATGTTGTATAAAATAGAGATACCTTTTTGCAAAATGGCTACAAATTTATGCATCACAAAACGTATGAAATATTATCTATAAATCCTTCCTGTTATACAAGTTACGCTTTCTTTACATCGACCCGAATTATATTTTATAATTGTCGCGTTTACACGCGCGTTTTTCGCGACGACGATGGAAGTTGGCTTGCGCCTTAATTAAGCCGGCTCTAAGAGCACGGTAATAAAGAACGGCTTTATGTTTTAGTGCCAGTAAAGTTTGCTTCTACTAACGTGGCGACTGCATTCAGTATCGGATTGATCTTTATTTGAACCCTCACTATATAACTTTCAAATTTTTATGCTTTTTTGCTGTCATATATATATATATATATATATATATATATATATACGCGCATATATTTATAAATATTTAAATTATTTATGTGCACACTTATTACATATTTATATTTTGACAATTGTTACTTTTGATTCTTAAAATAAATTAAATTCCAGCAATTAAAAAAGCTGGAATATTAATAAACATTGGAAAAGTAATTCTCTAATTTTTGGAATTTTCTAATCTTTGCTGCATTATTATATTTTACGTCTCTATTTTCTAATTATTAAAAATCACCAATTTATCATCTTCCAGTCTGATATTATATCTCATGCATCTTTCGTTTATACTTTATCGCCGCTGTCGAGATATAAATTTCACCTTTTCACTAGAATTACGCAAAGTAACTTTTTTGAATCCTAACTTTTTCTCATTAATCCGGTTAGCAATGATTTCGTCGCGCACGAATAAATTTACGATAGCTTCGTACATTACTTCGCGCCTTGTTACGATTGTAATTTCATACGCGACTGATGGAGAATGTGTTCGACATGCTGTTATAATTTAACACCTCGAACTAATGACGCATAATATGTATTAGCAAATATTAATAATGTATTCATCATTATAGCAGTAATATATTCTATTTGCAATCAAAACAAATCGATATTTCTAGCAAGTAATCTCGCAGAAATCAAAATTTGTCTTTTTTTTTTACAAAATCCATTCAATTAAAAATTATTGTTGCAACAGTAAAGATTGGATTTATGTGCAATTTATTATAATTTAGATAAATGTTCCACAAATCAAACACAACTGAAGTAAGGAAACGCTCAAGTTTGTACCATGGAGAGAAAAGCATCGATTAATAAATAAAGATAACCTTCCGTGTGAAAGGAGGTCAGGAAAGTGAACGATAGGCAAATGTAACATCGAAGTGTAACGAATAAGGTGCACGAGATTCTGGAGGAACGGGGAAAGAGGATCTGGAAACAGGTGAATGAGCGCGAGAAAACTCGGTTATTGACGCACAATTATGTGCACGACCTGCGTGAGTTTGTACGTGTACGTGAATACAATGTTTCATGTCAGGTCAACGCAAAGCCGTCCGCGAAACTATTTTTCTGCAACAAAGAATTTGCATGCTGCGAATTCGATGCGCGAAATTGCTTCACGTTAAATCGGAAATACCGGAGCGCGACTAACTCATAGAGCATGAAATCGATTTATCATAATTAATCAACACGATCCGATTGCACACGTCCATCGGATTCTGTTAAGGCTGATAATATCGATACTTTCTCATATTAATGTAGAGTATGTAGAGAGAACGGCAACGTGGTATGTGTGTCGATGAATATCAAGTATCCATACTGTACATTATGATTTCTGAGACCTTTTCAAGCTTGTACAAAAATTTAAAAATCGTAAAGGTAGATTTAATATTATTATTTAAAAACGATACAATATTTATATTGTATCACAATTATACATTTACGCGACACATTCTCTTTATATATCATATATTTTCATACATACATATACTAATATACTTAAATCTGCTCATCTCTTTTTATTCAATATTAATCCAAAACCTTTGGAATTCTGCAGTTTTTCAAATACCAATGATTTGATTCGCACATTTGTGACGATCGGAAAACGGACACGTTTTTATAGCGACGATCGTATTTTCTTGTCGCGTTACACAAACGGCAGGAACCCCGATCGAAATAACGTCATCGGCACAGATGACGGAGAGAAACGGGTTCTCTCCTGCGGGCAAATATTAATACATCCATAAATCCGAATACGTCTTTGGAACGGGATTTATAAATGGTCGATCGAATCGCGGCCGGCATTCGAGCGCCATTCGGAATTCGTGCCAGTAGATTACGGATAATCGCCGCGGGAGAGTCGAAAATATGCTGCCTCAGCAACCGTGACGGACGCGATACATATTTATGCATATCGTCGAATTTTTTTTTCTCGTGATGCATAATTTGCAAGAGGATAATAGCGAAAGTCTTGGCCCGGTGTATATTGCGTTCCTCACGCGTTAACAGTTTGGAAAATTTAACTGGATCGACAAACCTGATGCTTTTCTTCATGATATGTATGATACACAAGAGCAAATGTATTAGTAGATATAGATATTAATTTATATATAATTCTTAAATTATTCGAAATAATTATGTAGTTATATTCTTATATTATTTTCTCATTCGCAGTATTTTTCTCTGGATTCCGCTGTTAATGTAATTTTAGTTTACTTTGAATTATTTTCTACAATATTAATAGAAATTACAATGAACACTTCATTCATCTCTAAATGATATCCATTTAGTTGATAATAATGAATTTATTTATTAATTTATAAATAATAATGAATGTTATTTATTAATTTATTAATTTCTCACATGAGTATGTTGGTCTTTATCAATAATTATTCATTTGTTTTAATAATATATTTCACATATATTTTTATACTTTTAAGAAATACTTTTATCGGTTTAAAGTAAATTATGAGAAATAAGGAAGAGTTAGAGCAAGAGAATTAAAATAAAATAAATCTTTTACTATTAGATTTGCATGAGAAATCAGATACGAGACGCAGACTGAAAAAAACTTTGAATCATTGCTTACAAATTTATATCTTTTTTGGAGCTATATGTTGTCATAGCTAATTTCTCATGCAAATCTGTTGGTAAAAAATTCATCTTGTCGTAGTTTTTCCATGGCATCAATTCTTTCTCGTCTCTCCATCATTTACAGAAAGTTTAGGACTCATGTAATAAGACCGAATTGCGATAGAATATGCATAACATTTAATTTTAATAAGAGGATTTTTGACCAACACAGAGTTAACTTTTCTTTAACTAAAATGTCGATGCAGTCGTTTTTGAAGCCAGAAAAAGTTGAAGCTTAAAATCCTTTCGCGCAAACTAGGTTTTACAGCTATAATTAGCTAACAAAATGTTACAGTTTATTTCTTCAGATCTTCTCTTAATTACATAATTAAAGTTTTAATTTACTAAAATTAATCTAATTTTAAATATTAAAAAAATTGGCACAAAAATAGTTCTTCTTGAAATATTTTCCAATAAAATTGACCTTTAATTCCCCTATATATATATATATATATATATATATATATATATATATATCATGCATATATATATATAAGAATTTATTTATTAAAACTAATTAATTTTAGAGAGTATTATGCGAAGTCAAAGAATCTAATATTTTAATATTGCATTTTAACTTTGCACGGCAACATAAAGCGTACTTTTTCGCGAGGGAGCTTCTAGAAGAAGCCATTGACTCACAATGGTAATTCCGGAGCGACTGCAATTTTACGTCTTACCTCTCGGTCGTCCTTGAACGCAAGTATAGATAGGCAAGCAGGATTTTCCAGTAGCCGGCGAAGAGGCGCCTCCTCCTTCTCCTGTCCCTTCGTATCCTCTCAAGAGACGAGCACGCTTCGCACGTAAAAATCCGACTTTCCGAGAGGCAAAGAGTATCTCTCTTCGACACACGCGCGAATACCTGTTGTCTTAACGAGCGCAGCACCTTTATTAGCACCGTTCGCGTCACTTACGCGAATTCGCGCGCGCGCGCGCGCGCGCGAATGTTTCGCCGGGCGAAGAAATTCCTTTCGATCTTTTCCTCGAGTTCCCTTAACGTCCTTTCACTCTTTTTCCCCACATTTTCTCTGTTTTTCGCGCGAACATCGTCACCATTCCGCCCGCGAAGAAATTCTCTTAAGAATCGGTTCTCACGACGGTTCACCGATTCGCGAGCGAGATCGCGAGTAATTTTTCCGAGAACCCGCGAAAAACTTTTTCCCTCAACACGGAGTCCACACCGATAAAGAGAAACGAGATCTTGCCCGCGAAGTTTTCTCAAGACGACGCTCGTGAGAAATCTCGAGGAGAGGACACGCTACGCGCTCGCGGACCGACGCGGCACTTGAGGCCCGAAGGTGCCTCAGGTGGGACGCCAGGTGGGTGTCGGGAGAGAAGCGGGGGGTGGGGGGTGGGGGTGGGGGGCCTTCTCCTCTCCTTGTCTTGACCGGCCCCACCGCACCCGGCAAGCCACGGGCAAGGTTTGTGGAGAACGAGCGGAATCCAAGCGTTTTCCTCTACGTCCTGGCGAAGAGCGGAGGCGCCTCTGTGCTAGATCCTTCATGGAGCCCGGGCCCCGTCAAAGTTCTCTACTTTACCGGTGATAAAGAACGACCGTATTCATAAATTTAAAAGAAAAAAATATATATATATTATTCAAAGTGGTGCTCTTGATGGAAAACTGTTTATATAAATATAGCGGTGTGAGAGAAGCTTTCGTTTCAGTTCCATCAATTTGACATATCACGTATCGTTTGATTAAGTTAGACTGTATACCATTGTAAGACTGTAAAATATTTAAAATTATTTTATAATAATTTATATATGTCTTGTTACATCTAAGATAAATCAAGTGAGATTCGAAATTGACTTGAACTCAAGCAAAGTTGATAAAAATAATTATAGTCATTCTCTGTCTAAATCTTAATTATCTTAAGTTATTTGCCGGAACTCATAGTGAGGCTAGTAAACTCGGTTGCTAATTTTTATTAAATATAATTATTAGAATTTCAAATTTGAACAGCGAAATCTTGGAGCTTGTGATGATTTCAATAGAAGCGTAGATATAATGACTTTTATTGCTTTGTATGCAGATGTAATTACTGGGAAAATCAGCATATAAATTGTTAACCTAGCACCTATTGTCGATTGTTATTTCCTCGAGTTAAGAACAAGCTGTAAGTTACCCGACTATATTAAATTATGTATGAAAGGATAGCTATGGTCTCGACCGCGGAACGAGTAACGAATCGGGAATACAAAACGGTCTAATACTTCGCGGCGCGATTGCGTGATGTTGATTGTTAATTTATCTGCGCGTAAGTCGCCGGCCGTAATTAATCACTATCGCGAGAATAATGTAGACGTTGCATCGCGTATGAATATCTCACATTCGATATTAGCGCTAATGACATGACGTCGATACGGATTCTGACGCTGCAATTAATCCGATACTAATCTGTCCGTCTTACATCGCAATCGCAGTGATCCGCGAAAAATAAATTGACTTTATCCGTTAAAACGATAAGCGTGAATGACATTGCATATAACACGCGCGGTAGAACATACTTTTATTTTAGAAAAAAAAAAAAAACTCGTTCCGATTATGTAAATTCTCTTAAATCGGTCATTGCATAAAGAAATTGGCTCGCGCCTTTTCCATAATTAATCAGAATGCAATCAGAATTATAGTTCGGCAATAATAAGTTTCCACGGACTTCGTTCCATCTAAAAATGATCGCCACGGTTTATGGCGAGAGTAAGGAGGCATCTCGGTTCTTTCTTGTATGCATCAAAGACGAAGGGGCCTCTGCTGAGTTCGATGATCTTTACGCACGGTGGACTTGGCTTCAGAGATGTCTGCCTTATCGATCACAACATCGAGCTACGCTCTAATGAAAGCTTTAATAAGAAATTATATTGTGCAGACGCGCTCTTTAGCAAGAAGCGACAAGTCCGAATTACAAGTGCAAATTAATTACACTCGAATGCTAATGATATCATTCAACGGATCGGATATTGTTACAATTTATTTGTAAAAAAAAACTACTCCAATAATGCAGATATGTAATTGTAATACAAGTCTCTCACATTTGCATATCAAAGTAGACACGTCTACTGAATCTTATGACGTTTACGAGCTTAATGAAACTTTCTCTAAAAATTTTCTACCTTACCGGTGAGCTACTTTATTAATTATCTCTTAGCAATTACTAATTAATAATAGAAAAATAATCATCTCTTTACAAAAATTTTTAAAATTAGTATGGAAAATTAAAATTTTTTTACGAAAAATTAAAATTTTTCAAACAATGTATTCGCGAAATATTTTTCTAGATTTATAAAAGAGCATAAAATCTCATATAAAATGAGAAACGGGTTTTCCAATTTTTCTGTATTATTTGTAATTACATAATGAATGAATCAAGTTACATTTCATTTTCGAATGACGTAACTTTCAACAAGTAAAATTGACATAAAAATTGACCTTTCTTTCTGCTTAGGAGGAAGATAATTTAGCGAATAAAAACGTACTTACTTCCAGTCGGATAGTCAAGTCGTTTCTGCAACATACATAGAATAGAACGCACGTAAATTAAAGCCTGAATAAAAACGCTTGAAAATTCAATGAATTACATTTTACAATGGTCGAATAATTGTATTTAACGCGAACTTAACAATAAAGTCTCGTAAGCGTCAATAAATGAGGCCGTAAAATTAAAAGAAGAGCCGTATAAACAAATGTGTGTTAACACATTTGTAAAATATGTTTTTGTCGGAAAGTGTTGACCAAATAAATTTAAATTTATTCATAAAATAATTTGTTTTTGTTTTATCAATAATAATCAAATATACTCACCTCATAATCACTCGTTGGCAGGTTCACGTTCTTTGTCTGCATCTTCTGTAAAGACAGAACAAACAATTGCAATTAAAATTCTAAAAGTTCTAATTTGTAATAGTTACCCAGATTAATATAAAATTCAAGCATTTCTTTTATTTTACAAAAAAAGAAACTTAATCAATACTTTCTTCTATAATATTTGCCTAAATTGAATTTTTAAATATTTCTCTTTTATCAAAATCACAAATACACATTTCTTTGCATCGTAAATTTTAAACAACAAACAAGGAAATGTTCTGCATTGATTTACACCTTGCAGCTAGATATTATCGAAAGTTTTTCTGCGCGCGCATGTTTATAACATATACGATCGATCATAGCCATAAAAATGAGAATCATAAAAATGTAGACCGTTGTGCAACTCGCACAAACAACAATAGCAGTAACAAACGATTCTGATTTCTACGCCACAACAGTAATATCGCGATTGACCGCCACACAGTATACATACATATATGCTATGCTATGCTTTATGAATCGAATCCGCATCCGACGGTATCACGTGTAAACAAGGGCCTCCGGGCAAGACTCCGGAGAGAAGAAGAGTGCCCTTCGGTTCCGTGACCCGCAGCCATTATGCGGCGCAGCATTTTCTCACGAAGATACTCTGCTCTAATTATATGTCTAGCCTCTGCTCCTGAAATCTACGACTTTATTGCTAAATATGCTCGCGCTACGAGAACTGGGTCCGAGAAAAAAAATCTAATTTCTACTTCGTGTTCCACCGTACTTAGGGGATCCCAAGTTTCGCGGGACCAATGGTGTTGCGGCTCAAGAGAGAGAATCTCGACGTGCGCGAGCGCGCGACAGCGGTATAATCTTGGGGTTAATCGCATAATCTCTGACGGCCGTGACATCGTAAACGCGGGCACGCCAACGAGCGGGAGCGTCGGCTGCTCCTCGTTCGAAGAGACGCCCAAAAGCGTTTTCACGTAATTAACCCTTTTATGCCATCGCAGCTGCAGTAGCGCGCCCCGAAAGCATTTCGAACGTACTCGGCGAAAGACCCGTATTTGGATGATATTCAAAACGCTGTACCGAAGATCAGTAAACAACTGAATATAATAGGTAAATGGATTCGTTATTACTCGTTTGTAATTAACTATTTAATCACTGCAGCTATATCGAGAATATTTAAATATCGCCGGCGAAATGATATATTCGTATCAATAGATTGTTAATTATATGAATTCATTTTATTGTGGTGATTATTAAGTTATATAATAGTGACATATAGATTATTGTCCTCTTTGTTTTTATATTTGTGCTTCATGTGAAATACATTCAATGATTTGAAGATGAATTATTCTCGATGTTATCTTTTTTTATAATTTTTTTAAATATTTTTTCAATAAACATGTTAAATAAGTCTTAAGATTCTGTTTAAGTAAAATCCATATGAAAAATTACCTAAGGAACAAAACTTTGTTAATTAGTAATAGTTTTTTGAAAGGCTCGCTAACATCTACAGCCGTTTTTAATCTAACATTTATCGATATTAACATGTTTTGAAAAAAGAATTAGCCTTGAACCAATCATAAAATTTTTTTCATATAATTTTTTTGTGGAAAATGTGATCATATATTTTAAGTCAATCTGTATATGTATATATATATATATATATAAGCCAAGCAAAAGCCAATTCCATCGTACATAAAACACGTGATATAACGAATAAAAAACGCGAATGCGACCTCATAAAAGAATCGGGAATGGATGCGCTTGTTTATAGAACTCTAACGAAAAAGTGGAGTACTACTGTTTCCAATAATGAGTATGTGCTTGTATAAGCGTTTGTGTATGCGTGTATATCCGGCGTATGCATATATCGCTACACGCCCGATAATCAACCGAATTGGTGGAATCGTGCGCTGTATCTGACAGGATATCCTCCATCAGCCACCAGTTAGGATGCTTTTTTTCATGGTAAAAAAAGAATCTGGTGCTACATATCCGTTCCCTCGCGAGACTCGCCTCGATAATTTCGATTGGCCTCTCCGAACGACCTCGTCAAACTTAGGCTGTTCGATCGGGAATTTAAATCGAAAAACTCATCGTACGTGTGAAATATTTTTATCCTTAGGCTGCCGGGAACATTAAATTATCAAGCGTTTTGAATTATCACATATAATTGTATACAATATTTAATAATTGCCATTTACGCAATAATTAGTAATTATTACACAATAATTATTAAGCAATAACATAAAACTAATTGTCTTTATTGCAACTTAATTATTTTCAGCATATTATCTTGTTCTTGAAAAATTTCAGAAAATTGCATGATTTATTTATATGTAAATCAAATCTCAAACTAAAAAAAGTTTAAGGTTAACAAATTAAAATTGAAAAGATTTTGTAATTAATATTGTTTCGTTGATTATTAAATTATAATTTTATTTTTTGATTAAGGCAATAATATATGAGATTTATAACGCAGTTAACAAAATTTGAAAAGGAATATATATATAAAATACAACATGTATAAACATGATTAAACACATGAAAATAATATCACGAAATTTATGTTATTAATTAATAGCCGATAACATTGACAGTATTATCAAATTAAGATTATTAAAGATTATCAAATTATACAACTCTTAACGAATGGCAGGACGTATTAGCGAGGAAAATAAATGCGGTATATGCGCACATGCATATTTTTTCAGTCGTGTTTGCGAAACAGCATACAATGTTTATTGGACGCAAAGTATAATATCCTCTCAAAACGACATTTTGAGAGGATAAATCACACTCGAGGCGTATTTCTCCCTCAGATTTCCTGCATGTAATTAGTATACAGTGCTGTTTGTAGGCAAGCAGTAGGACTGGTTAATTTCAAACTCGAATCGCGACTGTCTCTGCATCGTGCGAGTTTACGCTCGCCTTGGATATCAAAAGTTTTATAGGCTACGCAGGTCGTACAATAAAGCTCGGCTACTCAGACGTGGATATTTTCTACGTTAATGAAATTCCATGACATCAGTCGGTCGCATGCACATTCAATTAATTTATTTGCCGAGCAGTCGCCAATTCTCGCAATATCTTTCGAACACTTCCATGAAACAGGAGCACTAAGCACAAGTTCAACTTATGCTCATACATTAACATAATTAGCTCATCATATATTTAATCAATATAAATAGATGATTGAGCAAAAGAAATTTTAATATTTAAATACGTTCTATAATTTCTTTTTGTTATTTTATTACTTGTTTATTTTATTATTTGCCACTTATTATCAATTATAAATAAAAATTTTTGTTTATTTGTATTATTAAATCAATCTACCACACTTTTCGTTTATACCGGTTTATACATATATTAAATATAACACTGTGACAAATTTTATTTTTTGTATACGGCAAATGTTTATTAAGAGAAATCAATTACAGAGATTCGTCGAAAAATAAACTCGTCAATTGTTTAATTTCTCTTAATTATTGTTATTGTAATTTTTGGCTGCAAAATCAAATTAAACAGAAATTAAATCATGGAGCAAATATATTGCATTGAAAAAAAAAAATATTTAACTCAACAATTCCCTTTACTTCTTACTAATATGAAGGCATTGAAGTGTCGCCCATTCGAGTTTCGACCTCTCGAGGCCGCGTTTGTGCCTAGAATTATAATTTTATTGGGAATGAAGATTCTCGGAAGAATCCCCCAGAGGCATTCCATACTGCCGTCAATCGAGGATGTATGATACGATCTATGATAAGGAAGCACAGACTTGAATTTACTAGAAATTGCTTTCACGTCGGGCAAAGACCTTCGTATAAAATCTCTTTTCTTTCTTATGTCATATGAGCACATCTCGTGATTATTTGATTTATTAAAAATATCTTTTCTTTTTTAAATTGCGATTGAACTTTTCATCCTTCTTTTGTCTAAAAAAATCTGACGGATGGTGAAGCTGATATTGTCAGATATCTAAAAAATTTTCGACGTTATCAGAATTAAACAGTATATATGCATATCTATAATTTTTTTATCAAAAAACGAAACCAATTTTTTTTACACACAAAACTTATTATGTTAACAACTTTTTATTGGATGATATAATGGTGTATATATGATATATTTTAATTTTTACACGATCTATCAAAAAACAAAGTAAATAAACAAGTGGATAAAGTAATTGATAAAATAATTATTTTTACATTTATTTTCAAAATGAAACTATGCATAAAATAAGAACGTATGCTCTATTTTTATAATAATCGTTATAATTATTTTTATAACAATCATTGCAATAAAATTTTCATATTAATAAATGTTTTTCTGTTACTAAAATTATATATATAATCGATATTTTTTAATACCTAATAGAATATTATGATTATATATAAATCAATCTTATATGTATAATTTATTTTTCAAATTATTATTTTAATGCTACACTGACAAGTTTCTTAGTCATCCGACATTTATAAATTCTCGCAATATTCATGTAATATTTTTATAAATAAATAAATAAATAAATATATATATATATTTATTAATATAATATATATATTTATTTATTTATAAAAATATTACATAAATGTTGCAAGAATTTGCGAATGTTGGACGACCAAGAAACTTGCCAGTGCGGCATTGACTATACTTTTGCGTCAATTTTAATTAACGATCCCGCTTATATTCTCAGATGCATGTATGCATATGCGTTACGCCCGTGAATATATACGCATCGCGCATCGCGCAGCACCCAGCCATGCGCTTTAAAATCGTAGTACAATAGCATGCGCGATGCATTACGGAATAAGACTGTTTTTTTCCCGCCAGCTTAAAGGATCTCGGTATGGTCAATGCGAGGCACGCACCGCGGAGCGTGATACTCGTCGGAAGTAACCGACCCGTTACAATTGTAAATCGCTCCTCCCCGCGCATCGTGACTTTGCTACTCCGAGGTAAACAGCAAGGACAAATAGAGTCAGATTGAATATTTGTTCTTCGCGGTACCCTCGGCCCATACGTACGTGTTTGAATTGTTAATCGAGTTTGCGTAATAAAAATTGCATATTGGCCGTTGGCGCCGATTGCCCGATCGAAAAATAAAACATTCAAAACATACCCGTTTTGCCGCAAGCCATTATTCGTGATAGATACTAGCAAAATAAGTTAAAGCAATTACTACGAATAATTAAGCTTACTTATAGTAGGATGCTTCACAGAGTAATTATAGTAATTTACTAATTACAACCTCGCTGTGTTTATGCCATTATGTAGGATCCATAGCTAAATATGGCTAGACTTTATTTGTTGAAATTTCTTATCAATATACATACACACACATACATATTCCGATAACTAAAAAAAATTACTTATAAATTAAAATTAATAAGTAAAATTATGAGTAAATTATAAATTAAAGTTATACATAAATTTTTCTTTTCTTATTTGACATCTTTTCACATTGCCTTTAGTTCTAATTACAAAAAAAAATTACAGTTACGGAAACGAAGTCATGTTCTGTATAAATCATTTTTAATTCCTTTCATTTATAAACATTCAACTCGCGTAGCCGAAATATTTATTTGTTTTAAAATAAACAAACAACTATTTCACATTAATTAAAACGAGCGAGCGGGCGGAGATAAATTCATTTCATTAAATAACACAATAAAGTTATGTCACAACTACAGTGCGATATATTTGAAATTATACCCTTAACATTTAATTTTCTCAACTTAAAATGGAAGTACGAGGCAACCACATTATTTAATTTCGCACATCGTATATTCTAGAAAATACGCAAGCCACAGAATTGAAACTAACTGTATTAATTAACACATTGTAGCTAACATTATTTTTTAAGCATTAAGTAATAAAAGAGATTCTGTCCGATATTATATATAAAAAAATATAGTATGTGCGATCAAATCACTTAATATTTAGCGTGTTCTCAAAAAATGGATCGATAAAAAAATTGGAAGAGCTCAAATAACATAATTATTAACAAAAAATGTTTATGACAGATATTGCGAATTAAATTGCGATTACAGGATCGAATATAGCTATTGAATTTTCAGACATGTTTCTCTTGTATTTCAAATGCTTGTGATACAATAGTCAGTCTAGAAACTATTTTCCTCTTGATTCTCCGATTTATAATCTAAAGTATTGGCATGTACGATACGTACTCGAGTTTATTATTATCGACGTGAGCATGCCGCTTACATATATACAAATCCGATAGTTGGGAATGTTTTGATTAACGGTGAATTGGCCGTCGAATGCGTAACAGCACCTGGTTGCTTGCATGTGATAAGTAGAAATTAGAAACGCTGTTGCGTGCAGCAACATATAATTATCGACGATTCAGCAATTAGGATGCGTAAAGATTTCCAACAGAATGAAATGTATCAGGCAGAATAATGCATAAAAATTAAGTGCATAAATAATTTTGATCGCAACAGCAAATCGAATAACAAGATAATTTTTGCTTAAAAAAGATAAAGAAGCATAGATAAAAGTGAAATTAGGAAATCTGGAAAATAATAATATTCCAAATGGAATTAATTATGTATGCGTGTATAAAAAGTGAAATTCTTAAAAAAAAAAAAAAAAAATAAAACGTACATCTTTGAATATATTATTCTACACATAAAGAAACATTGTATAGCGGGGAGATAATCTCGAGATGAAAAAAAAATTGAATTTAATAGTTTCTACGTTTTAGATTGCCACACCTATTGTATTGATGTTCCGGCAAATGCTCTTAACATGCTTTTGCTTTATACACTGCTTGCTCAATAAAAAGAAACTTTTAGCCATTATCACATAGTACCGAGAGATCGTGTAAATTAACGCGCGTTCTTAACGTTCTTAGAGAATCGCGTCCTCGGAAAAGAGAGAACTATTTTCCCTCTTAGAATCTCTTTGCAGTAATCACTATAAAATTAGTTAACAGACTACTTTAATGTTATGTAATACTATAAAAGACATTGTAATATGTTTCTCGATAAATGTTCTTCTGAATTCAGAAACATTTTAAAAGAAATAATTCTTAAGTGCGATACGATCTGCTTTAAAAATATAATATAGTATAAATAAATATATAATTCACTACGCGGAGAAAATGAAATACTTAATGTGATCTCTATTCAATTTAAGATCTCTTATTTCAATCTTTTAATAGGATTACTATATATTACTATTTTAATTAATAACTCCCGCTTATAATTTATTGCACAAAGATGCAGAAATATTTAATTCAATCTTTCCAAATTAATTTGTTTTAATATTGCAACTTTGTTTTAATATTTCAAAGTTATAATTTTTATATTACAATTTTCATTTTTTAAGTTTTAGTAAAAAAATTTAGTTCACGCGCTACAGCATCCCAAATATAATTGCGATGTAAAAGCAAAAGTATTATGATCCATTTGTTGTAAATTTCTAAAATAAAGAATTTATGCGCGCTGTTATACTTCAACGAAATGTCGCGGTCAATTATGAAAACGAGCGATTTTTCGTTCTTTCACTGAATAGAGAAATGCGAGATGGCGCAAGCTCGCAGTGGAAAAAGGGAAAGCTGGAAATATTCCGAGAGATGATTTATCCAGATATTCGTCTTCTTGCAGGATGCGCTCCGTTTCCGTGATGGAACGGAGTGCATTCAAATTTGCGTCAAAACCGACTGTTGCAGTATTCGATCGATATTTACGGCATGTGAATATCAAATGAATATAATTCCATTATTAGTTATGAATGAATCATTGTGATATAAAAATAAGAAAATTATAAAATAAATATAATACAGAACTAGTATATTTAATATAATTATAAGATATATTGTATTGATAATTATCTAATTAATTTAACAATCTTATTTACTATCTTAATATATGTATACTACGATCTTTTTTTTGATATCTTAAAATAATATCTGACTATAAAAATAATTCTTTATTATGTAACTGTTTACATTTAAATTGATAACAAAATTTATAAAAAAATAGACGCAAGACTAAATTTAAACCATTTTATTTTATAATGTTAATTTTCGTTACTGTAGATACACGCGGAAAAATGTATCTCATGACAGGTGTCAACACAAGATTATATTGAATATTCAATTAGCATATAAAAATATTAAAAAATTGTTCACACGTCATGAATGACGAACCGCAAAAATAAATGATATACGAGAATAGAGAGATAGAATTCAAATTAAGGTAAAAGCGTGCACATACACACACATATTCTGTGATGAAAAATTTTTAATAGAATTTTTTAGAATAAATTACATTCAATGCCACACACGTAAAAACAGATTATGGAAAATATATTCCGATGAATTAATGCTATCTCGTTTTATTATTTTTTATAATAAAATATAATTATTTTTCGAGAGAAAATTTATTATGAACAATAGACTCACCAACACTCGAGGAAATTTCCACAACGCGTACTACTACACAACATTCAGGAACTCTCACACTCGATTATTCTAATACGAAATATAGCTTGCCCACGGTTGTCTTCACAGAAATATAGCTCGTATATATTTTGTACACAAAATCGTTCGTACGTAACAAACTTTAAATCAGCACGACGCAATTAATTTGTATTACCGCGGTAGAAATTACGCGAACAAAATTAATCGACTATGAATATGTAAAGTAAATTGCGCAAAATTTATGCAAAATATTATGAAAAATAATAACGCCGACCAATATATACATACAACACATTCATAGATTGGTGTTGAATCCGTTTCTTTTTAACGTTATAAATTCATTGACGTTATAAATATTTTGTTGTATGGCGAGGCCGATTTACCGAAAAGACCATCGAGGCACGTCGATTCAAACGCGCACTTCGTGACAAACTGACTTTAAGAGGAAGCGTATGGGGGCAACGGAACCTTGTGGCTTTTGGATGGGTTAACGCGAGTCCTGATTGGAAGTCTGCCTCACGCATAAGTTCCTTCCCTTCTTTGTTTGACCCTTCTAGCTTGGGATTAAACTCAAGGGCTCAACAGTAATCCCCGGTAACGTAACAGAAGCTGAACGTTGAAAGATACGACATATCCATGCGATATATATTTAATATAATTTATCTTGCTCTAGAGTTAAAGTTTACACATAAGCGTACGTATAAATGCGAACTTGATTAATTAAATTTAGTAGAGATTGGAATGCGAGTATATGTAAATATGATATGAAAGATATGAAAGATAATATAAAATAATACGCAAAATTAATATAAAATTACGGAATTCTTTATCTACTATTATATGTATTTATATTTATAAAATTATTATTTTTAAGCGTTATTCGTTCCTCTTATTGTTGATGTAATTTAATAGTAAATTAAAATATATAAGTTTCTTTATAATTCACTAAAAAATTATATCAAAGAAAGAGAATAAAAATATCCTTTCTTGGAACTGAGATTATATATTGTACATTTAATGAATGATTGAGCATAGTGACACAATTTAAACGTAACATGAATAAAATTCTTACGATTCTCTTCTTATCTAAATAGTAACAAACATTACACAAATAATTTGTTTTAATAGCCTGAGGCACCTCGTAATGAAAACACGTAACTTGTCTAACTTATATGTAAATTTCTCTCTAATAGGTCACGAATGAAACGAAATGTTATTCATATCTGAAGTTACTTTCTATACTAGCAAAGTTTCATTCAAACTGATGGATTCAGGTCAGCGAGGTTACCTTGTAAACGATCCCGTCAGGCTTGAAATTTCGAGCAACTTTGCACGCCGGTTTATAATTCGAGGTTTATTTGCAATATCCGGCAGGTAGTGTAACTCTTTTTTTCCTAGCAGAGGTAATTTGTAAACGGACGAAAGTTTCTACTTACCGATGATGAGCTACTAGGAAGTATATGTCAGAGGAAAATCTGCTCTTCGTGCGCTCTTGTGATTCCCAAACGCTCTCCGAAAGGTCAAGCTTGACTGTGTTATTAGGGCAACCAGGCAATTTTGCTCAGATTTTGTAAGCTTCCTTTTGATGGGGAAAGAAAATTCTCGAAGGTCTTGTGACAATCGGAAACTGATATTTCTGAAATCGGAGTAAAAATATCGTGACAATTTTTATTCTTGATACGAGAGAAAAAAATATTTTTTTCTCTTAAAAAAAAAAAGAACATTTCGACTATTAATATATTGCAAAACACAAATACGGATATGAGATTAAATAAAACTAAACCACTCTAATTTCTAAACAAGACAATGTAAAAGATGGAATTGTCAGCTGCAGAATTATGTTACCCTGAATATTAGTTTACATCAACTGATCCCACATGTCGATCTAGAAGAGCGGTCTGCGATTATGGCAAGGCTGTTAGGAACTTGCAGTAACTTCCATGACACAATCCTGTCATATATAAAGCAAGATTATAAAGTGCGCGAATATTCCTAATCTAGCCCGGTTCAAAATGTAATAGTTACGTTAATGCGTTTAATATATGCAAATCTCCTTTTCTCCTTTTCTCTCGTGACACTTCTATGGAAACGTATCACAAACATGTGCGCCACGCAACTAATTAATATTTGTGTGTATAGATGAAAAACAAAGAGAGAAAGAAAAAAAAGAGATGAATATTATACGTGTAATACCAAAATTTGATTTGAGTTTAAACTTATGGGATTTCCTGAAAATACGCGACTATTAGACATGAGTAGACTATAGTCAGCTTAGAGAAAATCAGGAACAATAAAATTGTTGAGCTGAGAGTGCTAAGAGTGTTATTCAAAAGCGGCAACATTTATTCACACTCGAGCTCCCGTAACACTGTATATTTGTAACACCACTGTACATTTGTTTCAAAAAGAGATTAATTTTCACCACTTTAAATATTATAGTCGGAATACACCGTGTTACATTTTTGAAATTGTCGCAGTAAATATTCATACTCTTTTTGAAAATTATGCGCGAGTACATTTTAATTTTAAATAAAATATTATATATCGTGTGTGAAACTTTTTGTTATATAATACATATTTATACTAACGTTTAAATTTACATTTAGCGAATTCAAAATTAAAAGTGGCAAACACATAAGACAATGATTTCTATGCTTATTCTTTCGCGATTCTGCAAATAAGGTCATGAATTTAAGTCAAGTACCACAGATATTTTCAACTCGCAATTTCTGCAATAATATTTGAATGGCTACACTCACAGAGATGGATCTACGTGCAATCTAATAAAATTTAAACTTTAGGCCACTAAGCTACAAAGGTCCCCATAGAATATATGTCGGGGAGATACATGTTTCCTTTAACTTCTCTGCCGTGCCTATGCTTCCACTGGGATCTTTCAAGATTATATTAGTAATAAACAATTAAGAAATTATTTCTTTGAAAAGTTTTATAAATTGGACTCAATACTGATAATGAAAAAAGTTGAAATGTTACGTTCACTGACGATCAACACGTTATACTAAAAACATTTTTAAAACATCTACTGAGCGAAATAAATATTTGAAGAAGTGACCCTCCCTAATTATTTTGAACAGTCAATTAACTCGAGATCTCTAAAAAGTCTCTACTCACCACCAAGGTAAAGCGTGAAAAAAAAAAAAAAAAAAAAAAAAATGAAAAGTGGCCGATTAATTGCTCGCACGAGGGACGGGCGAGGGGATCGCGCGAGAGAAAAGAGGACACAAGATTGAAAGATGGGAGAGGACAGGATGCAGGCTGTGTGCGGAAGAGAGTCCGCGTCGCGGAGCGCGCGGGATGCGAGCGCGCATGCGCTGCATCCTCGCCGAGTGCTTGTTATGGATGCCTTAGTTTCGGCTCGCCTGGGCAGTAGGCAACACGGCCGACGCCGAAGCACCGCGTCAAGTATCCGGCCGGGGAGCCCCGGGAGATATTCTAAAGATAGAAAGCGCGCGCTGTGCGGTGCGCTTTGCGCGGCGCCGCACGATCACGACGCGAGGAACGCGTCGAGAGCGCGTGCGTTTTCGCGCGAGCGAGACGACGATGAGTCGTCGCGCGTGACGCGGCGGAATCGAGGCGGACGATCGAACGTGGGAATCGAGGACGCGCGGCGCGGAAGGAAGAGAGACTCTTCCGTCTCCACGTCGAGAGGATCTCGAAAGCGGCGTGAACGTCGCAAAAAAAAAAAAAACGTGGATGAGACGCGCGAATCGATCCGTGGTGACACGCGAGTGGAGCGGAAGCTGGGAAACGAACGAATCACTCGATGCTCAATGCACGTCGATCAATGTAGGAATTGTTACAAGTTCGCGATTAGATTAAGCGATTTGGAGAGTAAGAGCGAATCTCTCTCTCTCTCTCTCTCTCTCTCTCTCTCTCTCTCTCTCTCTCTCCCTCGACCCGGCTGTTCCGCAAATTGCTTCGGCGATCCTCGACGGCACCAAACTCGAACGTAGATAATTTTGACTAATGACGAGGAGAAATTGATAGAGACGCGAGTTCAGTGATATATCAACGTACTGGTGTGTCGCATCTCTGTCAGAGACATGCGTGACGGAAATTTGCAGCACGCGGGCGAAGTGGATTTCGCTCCGTAAGCTGTTTATCTTTCGATAGTTTGTTCGATAGTTTCGGCGCGTTTGTTTGTTCTTCTCTCGATTCTCCATAAATGCGTTTAAGGCCGCCGGGATCAACCCGCTATTTATCACGTTAACGTTAGTGCAAACGATGCTGATGATCGTTTACGAAATTGACGCTATGATTTTTTTCTCCCAAATTTATTGCGGCTAATTAACTTTGGATAAAGTTCGGTATTCGTACCAATCATGATATATGAAAGAGAGATTATTGCGATATCTGTTTGAAATGTAAATTATGTTAAATTGATTTAAAAGTTTGTAGAATTACTATTATATTTCATTTTCGACTATATTATACTAGCGCGAGAAAATAATAGATATAAAGTGTATCGTACAGTTCTTACAGTTCTATATGGATTCTTTGACTAATTTGGAAAATACATTTTTCTTAAAAAATATGTCGAAATATTGATTTTTAATTTGCAAGTCATAAAAAGCTTTTCATGAAATGATTCACAAGGATCCATTTACATAGAGATAGTAAGATAGAACAATTTCTCTTTCATTTAATTTGAATATTAAAAAATTGCGAAGAAAAAGATGATGTTCAGTAAAGTAATATCGATTTCCTATTATCAATAGGAAATTGATTTTTATTATCAAAGAATCCACAGATAAAAAGATCAGGAAATTAAGACGCTAGATGTTAAAAGTGATACTGTATTTAAAATTTATATAATCTCTTTAAGATAAAGCATATACATAATTTGATATACATGATCTAAATAGTTTTAGATTGATAATAATTTCAGAAATAAGCAAAATCTTATAAATTTATAAAAATATTTTAGGACTTTTTGCAGACTTCTCAAAATGCGTAAAGAGAAATTATTGAGAATACGTTATGAAATGCATTAATATGCGGCAAAATATTATTGAGCGTGTAAGTGGTTCAATTTCGGAATTGTAACGGTTTGATTTGTTCGCAAGCTATAATTCCCGCGAGTCTCATAGAATCGATGCTGCATCGATTCTAAAGTCCAATGGTAATGCTCGACTTATCGCGCCAACATGTCAGTCTCTTTACCGTTTCTATCGCTTTTCCCAAAGCAACGATGATATAACATTTGTTAATAGATCAATTGCATATCATTCAGTTTCATTCGGTCATTCCGATGTTTTTCGACCACAACGACAAAGATTCATGTTTTCATCGCACATTTATTACTAACTGTCTGATCTTTATCTCATATTGATAATAAAATAAACGCAATATCAAGCATTGAGCTACCATAATATTGCAATAACTTAATCTATCGAAATTAGATCATATTTGACATTATAATTTATGAAAGATATTTTTTCATAGAACACAAACACGGATATTTTTAGAAGATAAATGTAAACATAAAATGTGGATTAAATTAATTATTACACACAATTATTCCCTCTCCACACACACATACACATATTTTTTTTATGAAGATAAAATATATATACATATGTGTGTGTGTGTGTGTGTGTGTGTGTGTGTGTGTGTGTGTGTGTGCGTGCGTGTATAATAATTAATTTAAAGAAATATTTATATTTAAACAACACACTGCAAAAATATTTATGAGAATCAAATAAGCATTTATTAATTTTTTAAAATCTTCTATTGATATAAGATAAACGATGTTAAAAAAGGAAATAAAATTTGGAATCACAAATACAATACATTTAACACGGAATGCGAAGTGAGAAGACAGTGAGAACTAGAGACATTTTCTTCGCCGATCAACAAAATCATATCGTGAATATTTACGTATCGTAAATATTTAACATTTCAGCAGCCGCAATAAATAACCAAAACTTCCCTACGCAAATGTATTACACCGTATTCGATACCTTTTAAATGACATACGGCTGTAAAGGTCGAGCATTAAGACCGATGTTACTGGCAGCATCCCTTCGCTCTCGCGACGGACTTTCGCTTTAGCGAAATGCATTTACACTTTTTGCATCGGGAACTTCAAAAGCCATCTAAGTCATCCGCGTTACACCCGCTGCGCTTTTTACGTACTTCCGCTCAACTTTAGCGGCGATGCTTATCAACGTTAGAGATACGTCCAGCGTTTCCTGCAGAGACGGACAACTCGAACGTAAAGTTAGCGATATATACAGCCCCGATGGAACAGAACACAGGAGAGAGTCTTCCCTTTCTGGTTATGCCTGGCTGCCTTATAACGCTTTCATCTACTTATCGTCGAGCTCTCGCGCCTTGTATACGTTCCCGCTGTCGTTCCCTTCGCACGTTTCTTTGACGTGCTTTTCGAATTCGACAAGAATCGAACGGAGAGCAATGATACAGATGAGTTTGGTTACCACCCTCTTACATCCCTCGAAACTCTTCCATCAATGTCGCCGGAATTCCGCCTCGCCGTTCCCGATTCTTTCGTTTCTTCCGCTCGACGGCGCTTCACGTCCAACTTGGATTTGTCGGCTAAGATTTCTCCTTCATCCCTTTGCTCCGGACTGATCCAATCTGATACCGCCATTACGCTAATTGAAGCGTCACGTCGTTCAATGTTGTCGAACTAACAGCGAAACTTAGAAAGTCTTTGTTACTGGACTGGACTGATGTCGGATAATGAGAAAGCGTTAATTTTTTTTTTGCACGAGAAAGATGACACAGCAGCATCGAATATTATTTTATAAATAAAATTGTAAATGGAATTTGTGTAGACTTGTGTAGAATTGTGCATTAAATATTTGCGGACTTTTCTCTCGATTAAAGATATTATCATTTGATTAATCATTTGAAAAAAAAATGCGATGTCGTCCTTCAGCTATTAAATACATATCTCTTTGAAAGAGAATCTATCGTCGCAGATACTATGATATATTGAAAGAACAAATTAAGTAAAATTATAAGATTTATTATACTTCTCGTTCCTTATTTATACTAATTTTCTAAAGATTTATCATTAATTAAGATTAATTACAAGAAAATTTTGCGATAGCGTTCAATAATAAATATTTCGGATACTTGAAATACTAACAGATCGATGATATTGATACATTACCGAAACGCAAATCAGCAAAGCTTGAAACGCGAACAGGTTTTTCGTACTTTTCAATTCCATGATTAGAAGACCATTTCTCGTATTTAATAGGTTCGTTCGTATCGACGAAGCAGTGGCGCGAGAGTTTTATTTGTCACTTTATGTACCGAATATCGATCCTTCCGACATCCTATAGATCGCCTGGCACGTCTTCCTCTCGATCTGCCACTCGCTGTCTAGTTAGTTCGTCGCAAATGAGATCGATCAACTCTTCCGCTCGGTAAATATGATAGATATTATCGCGGCCGCGTATGCTTCCAGTTAATGTCCCGGAGATCGAGAAACATGAAGATGCTTAAGGAGATCGTGACTGTTCGCATACTCACCGACTGGACCAGTGAAGCAAACGAAGCGCTTTGTACGCTTATTGATAGAAATCTCGAATAATTTGAGGGACAATCGGCGATGAAAACAAATGGCAGGTACATGAAGATCGTCGTATTGAAGCTTTGTAAAGAGTTAATGAGTCTAACGAGATTCTGAGGAGAAAAAGTGGATTTGTTATTATAAAACAATGGAAAGGATATAATTTGCATACATAATGAAAATATACAGGTCTCATTGAGAGAAGAACGAATGAAAGAAAAAGGTAGAAGAGAAAGAAGAAAAAAAGCGAGGTGAATGAAATGTGTGAGATGAAAGCTTGATAAATACGAAACAAATAATAAAAAAGATTTAGTAGCAGGAAACAGATAGATTCTAGTGAAACGAGAAAATGAGCTTGTATATTGGAAACAAAATGTGCAAGAGAAAGGAAAAGAGGAGACGTGGATAGGGAAAATTGGATGAAATTGCTGGAGGAAAGCAATTACAGATATCCTCGGAGAAAATAAGAGGACCATGAACTGATATATAAAGCTCTAGTGATAAAAGTGGAGAAATCGATTGGTGGAAGATTTAGGACCAAAAAACGCACGATAAAGTGCAGAGATCTTGCTGAAGAGAAAAAAAGGAAGATTTGGCACGCGGAGTGGTGAGAATTGATGTTGAAGGGAAAATGGGGAAGAAGAGGTTAGATAGATGAACTCGCGGAACGGGAAACTTGATGTGAAGAGGAAAAGCAGCAACGAGAACACGCGAGGTTTAAGTGACGGGTAACCGCGAGGAGATGGAGAACGTTCGAATGAGGGACGAATAGGATGTGGAGGTGGATTAATGTGCGTCTTGGGACCGTCGTGCGTCCTTAATTACAAAAAAAAAAAAAAAGATAAATGTATGCGCGCGTCAAGAATATACCGGGTACATAATAAGATCCATACGAAGAGGAAAGCTTCTACGAAGTTTACTTTGCTTATCTTCGCTGTCAGCGATGGCGAGTGATCGTTCATGGGTGATCAGCTTAGAAGCGGTCGGTTCGCTCTAAAAAGCGCACGTGCTCCTCGCCAAGATCGTGTCGCACACTGAAGTGATACATGGATGTGAATCTTCCTCATCGGCCACGAAGTGTTCGAAGTGAAGCGGCAAGTTGCTTCGATCATTCGCTTTTAGCGGTCGCGTCCTAACAGTTGACGATTTAATAATAATAATAAAAAAAAAAAAAAAAAACGATAGACTCTAACAAAGACACGCGAATTCTTCAAATTCGACCACGTGTATTGTGTTCAGGAGTAGAGAGCAAAGATTTTGCACACACACACAAAGGACTTAAGAAATTAATAATATAACGAATTCTTTATCTAAAACGTCTTTTTACTGCCGATTCGTGATTCGACAAAAACGACAGTTCTTCATTTTCGATCGTATTTCGTATCATCGATCTCAACGTAGTGCAGTGCGATTTCCCGATTCCGCCGATGCGTCGTAAACTTGGACGGAAGTGGCAGGAAGCGGAAGCGGAATCGAAGTGCCGTCGCGTAATCTACGGGTTTCGCGACGCAAAGTGGTGATCGGTTCCCCACATTACGGGTTGGTCGGTTCGGTTAGTGTCTTTCGCGACACAGGGAGTCGCGTTCGGGTCTTGTAGCCGCAACATGGGTTGCGAACTGAGCAAACTGGCCGCCACGAAATCGCGCAATCAGGCCGGAAACGATGGCTCTTCGCCACCGCCACCGGCCGCCACAGATCCGCGACTTCCGCTCACAGCCAGACAAAAATTTACGGTTATCGCCAGCTGGAAAGCGGTTTCCAGGGCACTGGAGCCCACGGGCATATACATGTTCATAAGGTATGTAAAGCCATCATTAATGTCGCGAACCTTTTACGACTCGCTCGCTACAAAAACGTTCGAGCGAACATATGACGCTTGAACGATCGTATCTTAGCGCGCGATAAACGAGAACACGATATACATATATCGTGTTCTCGTTAATGTGAAAGATCGTATTTTAATTTCTTTTTTCGCCACATTAATTTCGCGCGAAAAAGTATTTCACAACTTTCTCCTATATATATTTTTTTCATAAAGTTTCTAATTAAATCACGTTGTCATCGGGCAATAATTTAATTAAATAAGTAATTTTTTTCGTAATATTGTATAAACAAATATATGATAAAATGATATAGGAGGATTTAAATTCTCTGACCCTGGCAATCCTGTGAGCTAATTAAGATAGGTGCCCCGATAAATGATGCTCCAATATCTCATTAAATGAGCGTAATATTGCTATGAAACTATATAATGATATATATTTTATCTCTTTCATTTTAGAGACTTGTAAAAATATGTGTTTCTTTAAAAATGCAATTTGCAAATTTTGTTCATATATTAAAGTAGGTCATGCAATAAATTGTTAACTGTAAGTTTATAACCGGACTTTGTGTTAGCAAAACATTAAAAATGACTTTATTCCGATATAATTTCTTAACGCTAAGGGTAAAGTCTATAATTATTGGAATATTTTTACACTTTTTACTTGTTTCACACATTATCGATCACATGGCGTGGTCGTTACTTTACCTATGATACTATAATACTTTACCTCTCCACGATAGGTGAAGAGGATGAAATGTGATAGGAATTGCATTATAGGTATTTGAGGTTCCTAACAATCTTTTGAGACAATTAAGATAACTATCCTGATAAATGATACTCCAATATTATTGAAAATGAACGAACTAACATTTATCAATTGATTAAGTAATCAGAAAAATTAATTTCGCGTTCACATATATAAAATGTAATAATGCATATTAATATCTGACTTATCTATTATTTCTTTCATTTATGTTACAAAATTAATCACAAATTATATTTTATACCCAAATGCTGTAAAGAAGGTAGAAATAACATCCATAAACATTTAGAAAAAAATCACGAGAGAGAGAGAGAGAGAGAGAGAGAGAGAGAGAGAGAGAGAGAGAGAGAGAGAGAGAGAGAGAGAGAGAGAGAGAGAGAGAGAGAGAGAGAGAGAGAGAGAGAGAGAGAGAGAGGAGAGAGATTATCTCTTACTTTTCAGCAAATAAATTTTCTCATTGATCCGGTGATGTATGTTACGTGAAATATACGCATGTCTTTGCTATTAACACGTAACTCATCATCCGGGCAAGCTCGTAAACAAGAAACGCAAATGAAGTTTTGAAAACTGTTACATGTAATATATAGAACACAATTTTACAGAAACATATTTTATGCATTTTCCAGGTCGAGCAAATTTGCATTTTTCAATAATAAAATGTAATATACACACGTACACATAAATTAACTATTTTTTTATTATTTCTATAAATATTATGTAAAACTTTTACAAAAATTATTTAAGTAATTTTAAACACGTGTTTTCAGATAATTTAAAACATTTTTTACAATGTTAAAGCTAAAGAGAGATTTTACAATGTTAGAGCTAACGAGATCTTTTTGGACTAGACGCGTCATTCATAGATTTCTTTCTTTAGCGTTTTTTTTAGCGGAATTTCACTT
This sequence comes from Lasius fuliginosus, assembly GCA_949152495.1. Classification (NCBI taxonomy): domain Eukaryota; kingdom Metazoa; phylum Arthropoda; class Insecta; order Hymenoptera; family Formicidae; genus Lasius; species Lasius fuliginosus. The sequence continues at coordinate 3,125,270 of OX424446.1, read as the reverse complement.
AATCAAAATTTGTCTAAACATTACATTTTTTCACAATTTTTTAATTCTTAGCATTAAATCTTTTAATAATTAAGTAGAATTTAATATATTCCTGTTTTTAACGATCTAAAATAGTAAGAATATATAAAAAAGAGTTCTTTGTTGGACTACAAATAACAAGTTGTCCTATACAAATTCCAGCACTTATAATGATATTTGCGCGGCAAAAATCAACACGAATACCGTAGGATTATTACCGTAGGACTACTTTGTAGTTGGAATTTCGACATGACAGTAAGCGATGTTTCCATTACGGGGTTTCACATAATATACTTGAGATATCGACGGAATTGCATGCCGGAAATCAATTTCGTCTTTCGAAGGTGCCGAGGTATTAGTATCGAAAGTTATATCGGAGTTGAAAATTCCGTCTTCTCCGTAAGAAGATGGTGGCCATATACATTTTCCAGAGTTGAGACACGGCGCGTTTCGCCCGCGTCACGCGCCATTACGTGATTAGCTGAGCGTTTAGGCTCTTCAAGGCCGCCATCAACGTCAGACGCAACCCTGAAAGAGGGTGGATGTACTCGTCGATCCTTACGCTCCCTTCACGCCCGTTTTCACTGACGTTCCTTTGCACAGAGAATGCCTATCGGTGGCTCGTAAACCGACCGTCGGCCGTGTCATCGCTCGTCCATCGAACTGAGGGATAATCTTCCTTCTGGAAACTCCATATTTTGATCGTACAAAGCTGTGACGCGCAAATTGAACGTGGAAGCACAGGTCTATCTCGAGACCACCGTATTGAGATCGTTTAACCCTTAATAAACATACACGAATTTTTCTATTCCGTTTTCCGCTAGAGCGATAATAGTAAAAGAAACTAGAGCATTTATGTGCAATCTTTCAGAACGAGATTGATGGTTTATAAATTACTATTAAAAAAAGAAGAAAGATTATGTATCTATACATGTATATATAATAAAAGTAAACTATAAATTTTCGTTTGTGACAAAGCAAACATTAATTATTTGATTAACTAAATTTGTTCTTAAGCTTGAAGCACAAATACAGAATGTATAGAAATTTGGGCGTATAAGATTTTTGACTAAAAAAGGTTGCGATTTTATTTTGCAAAGAAGTAAATCTCCAAAGTTCCTTTAAATTACGAGAAGCAAATGATATATTTAAGTTCACTAAGATGCAACAATGTAAAAAGTTATCAAAGTACGTACGTTTCTTTTATGATGATAAACGAAGCATTGATATTCCACTTCTATTATATGACGGCGAGGGAAACAAGAACGTCATATTATATTTCACAGAAAAAAAATGACTTGCCATTATCTTTGGCGAATAAGAAAGCTAAGTCGATTTTCATAAATGTTGCAAATGACCCGATTAAAAAGCTTCCATAAATAACTGACCCAGTACAATGTGGATAAAGTCTGGTTCCAAAGCATTTCGTATGAGACGCGTCTTCCATCTCGATGTTTTTTCTCCAGGGAGAAGACAGATTTAGTCGTGATTGTGAAGATCTTCGCGAAGGACGCTCGATTCGAATCCGCAAGAATTCGTCGACATAATTAGTTCGCCAAGCACTAACATAAGAGACTGGCATTTCTGCTAATTTCCACAAAATTTGGCAAGAGTCTCCAGTCACGGACAAGCGTCGTCTTGACGAGGGTCTCCTGGAATACCGCAGAGAGATGTGTGCTTTCGTAAGAACTATTACTTTATATACCGCTGGGAAAAGCGTCTGTGAAGGAGCATCCTTTGGCAGTCTTTCAATCGCGAATGTAGCAAACTACAGCAATATTTGTCACGATTTGGCACAATCCTATTCTAGTTTGTCGTCTGAACAAAAGCGCTTGTTATATTATCACGGAATTGTTCAACTTTTTAACTTGCAGTTTACGAATCGCTGCTCGTATCAGACGCCGATATTTAATAAAATCACATGGATTGACATTTCCTCGAATTTTTAGAATCTGCTAAATTTTTGGCCGATTTAATTGTACAATTTCTTATATTCCAGTGATGATCATTTCAGGAATGTGTGATTAAAATGAAAAAAATTTCATCGGAAAATTAAATATTTTATAAAATTATAAATAATATTTTTTATTAGATAAATTTCTTTCTCTTTATCAATAAGTCATTAATCATGTTATTTTTTATTACATGCACATTTTTCGAGAACGCTAGATAGATTGGAAATCTCCAATGTGATTAGCGATTCGTTATAAGCATTGTGATAATATCGATAAACTAGATTGTAAAGCATAGCAATAGCTTTACGACTGCTAATTGAATCTCGTGTACTTGATTGTATTTTGAATTCTAATAATTTTCGAGTCCCGAAGAAACATTTATCCCAGAGAGTGATTGGATTTAGAAATATTTTGTAAAAATGGAGGATATCAAATTTTTTAATTCTTCATTATAGAAATAAACCTGTTAAAATCTATTTTGTTACTCACTAAACCGCACAAATTCTAAAACTTCAAGATTACAAGCAAAAGACGTTCGAGAGAGAGATTTGAAAAGAAATACGATTATATTTCTCGTCACAATGCATTGAAGCCGCAATAGCGTCAACGAAGCGAATTCTCAGGAGTCCCCGATAAGCGTCACTCTATCGGCGAGTTATAATCGAGATTCCAGAAGGTCCCTCGCTTTTAATTGAGACATATGGCCGAGCAGCTGGAAGAGCAGCTTGTCGTTTACCCTTCAACAGGCACAATCGGACATTGATCCAATCGTAATACGTCTAGTCGTAAACGAGATTACGTCTCGTTCGAGGACACCGTGCGTGAATTCTCGTTGGATTAAAAGTTCTTCAAATCAAATGTCCGCATCGTCGACGGCCATGCGAGCCCCATCGTGCCTATTTCCATCTACGATATTGGATTGACGGCGATTAAGTTGAACAATCGAGCGAGCATAACCTGGACTGTCCGCTCTCTTCACGTCCTTTTTTTTATCAGGTGAACTGACGCCTGACTCTATCGCGACTTTTTCCCTCCATCACATACATTCGTCCGATCTTTATCGAAGTGAGGAAATAAGAAATAGGTCATAATTTAGAACTGTAACGCATTAAAGAAGCGCCAAATAGAATAATTAAAATTGTCATTTTAGCGTTATATCATCCAAAATTATTATTGAATGAAACATTAAATTATTTATATCGACTTATTTTATTTCAGAGATACAGTTCGGAGAATGACTAATATTGCATTTTCAATATTTTTGTCTTAGAGATATATTGATAAGTAAATTGAAAGAGGAAATAAAACAATCATTGATCATAAAATGTTAGAATACATAAGGCATTATTGAATAAATAATGTTCTATCACTATTAAAATAGACGTGAAAAAATATCCCAAATATTTTTTCAAGTTAATTGTTGTTGTAAATTGCAAATTAGAATACACAGGTTTGACGGATTTGTTTTATTATTTTTATTAAATCGACATGCTCGCGCACACACTTACTTAGAGAGAGTCAATATCGTACTTTGTCCGACAAGTTGAAAATTCGTGATACAAAGAGATGACCGTTGCACAAAGGTGGATGTTTGTAAATGCAATATAATTTAGGATTTCATTAGTTAATAATGAAAAAGTATAGAAGATCGATATACAAAAAAAGACCAGTTTTTAAAACATTCGATTTAATTGAACGTTCGATTTAACCTGCTTAAAAAAGATTGAAATTAGAAGGGAAAGGGGGGGCAGATAAAATCTGACAGCCGATTTAATTGGCGACAATCCACAATCAAAATAAATTCTTATCACATTCGATTTGTCACAAGCAAAAGTAAACGTGTATGCAAATACATAGATTCTCTATTACATTGCTGCATTCAATGTAATCTCGCATTAATGAATCTCTGTGACGCATTGATAAAAATAAATTTACAATTTGCGTTCGTGACATTGTTATTTATCTTGGTAGATTTTTAATAATAGTATTTTATTAATATAAAAAGAGTACAAATTATAAAATCAATATAATCAAAATATGATATACGATATTTTGTGTGCGATTAATATTAATATTAATTTTCATTTTTTAATACAAGATTGGAATAACTAAAGTTCTTTGTATCTCATTAATTTCATTTTTAAAGGGATTTGATTTATCGAATCGATTTAATTCGTCCCAAATTTGATGAGAAAATTCTGTTTCGATTCGCATTCGCATGTTTCTATTATACAGGAAATTCTGCTGAATTTGTTAGAACAGTTTCCTCGTAGAATCAATGAATCAATGAGAAAATATACGCAGATAAACTCACGAACTTGATTAAATATTTAGAGGTGCTGCAGCAGTTCGCTATATCTGTTCTTTATAAATACACAAATGCGCAATGCGTTTCTCGTCTCACTTTTCTCCATCTTCCGATAGCGTTAACCAATCGCAAAGAATTTCCTTCTTGCAATTGAAAAATTCTCTAAATATTAATGTATGATGTTATATATACTGGCATTGAATTATTAGAGGTGACTTTACGTGCGTACTTTTAAATATTAACTATAAACACGTGTACACACACACATACACTACGTTCTGCTCGACTCCTCTTTGCACATGCTTGTTTTATTAATATTTGATGCAGGATACTCAAGGGAGAAACATTTATAATTCTCAGATACGCTATTATAGTAGACGCGTTCAAAAGAGTAATAAATGAATAGTTCCTTTAAATTAGGAATTCACAGATAGAGTTTGACGATTTACATAGCGATAATATTGAAGAAAATTATAAAATTTTGCTTTTAAATATTCGATTTTTTCAAAATAAATATTTATCTAATTATTTTATCTAAAACTGAATATTAGAAAAAATCTCATTCATTTCAATGACTTTGAAGTATATTATAGAAGAAAGAGGATTCTTCACCAAACATTAAATATCGCTCATCTCTGGTTTTGAAATTATATAAGCATCAGAAGATAAAAATTTATCTGAAAAGCACACTACCCAGTATTTTGAATGCAAAACGTCTAAAAACATATAATCACATTTTTCTTTTATTTTTTTTTTCGCGTGCGATATGGAGTAAACGTTGCTTTGAGAAGTTATTGCGTAAAAAATCGAAAACGTACGGAACTGCACATTTTTAAATCTCGTTTCGCATCTGAAGCACCGGGCAGTGCGAAATAGATCTCGTTTTGCGAGGTGCTTTGCTTTGAAGAGTCGAAAACTTATGCGAAATATATATTTTTAGATCTCATTTCACATTCAAAGCACGGGGCTATAATTAACTTTGTTTATTTATGACTTTGTAATAACTATACACAACTAGCGATTAACTAAAATCTTTTAAACATTGTTCACGGTCATCATCTTGATTACATATTTTAAGATCATAGAAATTACACACATAGTGAGATCGTCTCTAATATTTAGTTTTACCTTTATCTTTATTTTCTTTTATAAGATTATATATGTATATATATCTATACATATATATTTTTTAGAAAATTCAATAGAGATTTTTGTCTATATCAAATATCTTCCTTATCTCCGCTACCATCAATATATTTCAGAGTTTCAGAGTTAAAATTCTAAAAGATCAGATTTAGTTACAAAATAAACAAAATAGTATAGCAAAAATTCAAGTCATATAAGTTTCGATAATTTTCAATTGAAACGGTAAACGATTCGTTCAGAATGATATCAAAGCGATTTAGCAAGTTTCATATTAGATCCATGTTTCAGTAAATTACGGATAAACAACCGGTCATTCGCGTATTTTCTTTCCTTTCCACATCATCTGATAGAGCCCGTTCTTCATCTCGTCTTTCTTTGTTTAGCTTTTTCACAATCCTTCGAGAAACAAGGAATTTTCTGATATCGGCGCACCTTTGAGTAACCACGTAACTCTGATACACAGTATACACAAAAGGAGCGAATCACAAAGGGTTAAGTCGCTATAAAATTTACCCCAGGAATTAGGTCAAAAACTCTCGTTTAAATAACAACCCTCTATTCTTGCATTGTGTTTGCGAAATAGATATTATTATCTTTTGTTACTTCATCTTATCTCATATTATATTATATACTTATATTTTTTAATATTATAAAAAAGTGAATACTTTGTGAAATTTTTTTATTATAACAAAATATATGTAGTGATATATAAATGCGGCAAATGAATATATTAATACATATTTATGAACGTTGATAAAATCCTATTTCTTATTGTAAGTGGAAAGAAATCGCGAAAATCCTAGAATGACGTCGACACGATCGACAATGCATACGGTTCATCTCTTTTTTTTTTTGTCAATTAACTGGCTCATTTTTGTCTTCGCGTTTCCACCGTAAGAATGACAAGTCTCTATTCACAAAGTAAATCTATTCATTCATACGGAAGAATGTTTTTCATCGCAGTTTTATCTGACAGATTCTACGCCAATCGCATGTACTGGGAGCATCAGGACACTTTTATTATTATTGACCAATGAGAAGAGAAAAGCTGTCATACAAAGGGAAACCGAGTGCGTGTGACAGGCGATGAGTGAAAACAATGGAACGGGATCAGTACTCCGATTGCTTAAAATAGGAATAATGCGAAAAACGCTCGATGCTGTCTAGAGCTGTTAGATATCCCGAAAAGATGAATAATGACTGAAGAAAAATAACTAAAATTTCAGAAATAATTAAAAGAATATTTTTAATTATTTTTATAGTGCTCTGGTATCAATATACTTACTCATTTTTGAGAAAATTCTAAAATTGCAGAAAAAGCTCTATAAAGAATATAAAAGAATCTAATTAAAAAATATATCTTAAATATATATTATTTCTCTGTGTTAATTTTTATTCTTACAGAAGGAATAGAATTGTTTCTTACAAAACGATAAGACGATAATAGAATACTGTGCTGGCGCGGTCAATTTTATAATGGCCTGATATCTCAACTCAATCAACTCATGATGTATACCGCACATATTTCTCTTTCTTCCACCTTCGTCAGAAGTATCTTCCGTGCTTTACGATGGCGTAGTTTTCTCTACGCTCTATCTATTTCTCGTGCGCAAATGGCGCGATTCGCGATATTGGAGCTAGCTGAGCACACGCGACGAGAAAACATACACACAGAACGGGTTCGAAAAGACGATATTTTAACGTGAAAATGATGACAGTGCTTTCTGCTTTTGAGACGTAAAATAAATGAGTTTGTTCAGAAAAAAAGTCATTATCCTCGAGTATTTGAATTAATCTCTCTTCAATTCGATTCTAATTAAATCATACTACCATAATACTGATTAAATCGGATAAATGTAATTCTCTTTGAATTGCTTGTTTTCATTGTCAATCTTACTTCTCTTTCTACTTTCTACTTTTAATAATTTTTTAATGAAAATTTTATTGCAATTTTTGCCCATAATCTCATCTAATATTATATATCAGATGTATAATTTAGTTATGAAACCCCTTGAATATTTCTTTGACTCAAGCTTCTTAATCCGCGTCTAAATGCGTTTTTGCTAAATTATTCGATTTCCATAAATTATTTGATTATGCAATATATGATGCAAGTCTTCAGGTTAATATTTAAATCGAATAAAGTAAATAAAAATAGATACGAAGAGTCGAGCAAGCAAATATCTGTGAAAATGAACAGTTTACGTTTAAATTAAAAAATAAACAAGCATTAATCAAGTGTTTTATTCCTTTTCTCTCTCTCTCTCTCTTTCAGTCTCTCTCTTTAATGCTATTTAAAGTAATAACGTAATTCTGTAAAATGTCAATAATTTAAAAAAAAACTTCCACAGTTTTTTACAATTTTTCATAATATTGTAAACCAATCTTTAGAAGATTTAATTTAATATCGCAAAAATGTCAATCTGTTACACACAGCTGGAAATTTGATTTAATACAAATAGATTTTTGCACACGTGGCGTTATTTGCTTTGAACTTCAAAACAAAGGTGTAAAGGTAGTAAAATTTGTTGCATTATATTTATTTATTATATTTATCGAAATTTTACTGAATAAAATTTTTTGTTGCAACAAAATTTCACTATGATTATTTCGTGCATTTATTTAAGAAACACGCGCGCTAATTAGCAGACTACGTAAGCTCGCCGAAGCTCTGTTCTAAAAACACATGCGAGCTCTTTCTACTATTTTTTCCAACTGGTCAGTGAGCAATACGTTTTCTGATATTGACGTTTTCACAATATACGAAGCACGAACACAGCTGAGTTAGTCAACGGTTATACCGAAATAGTTCAACGTGGATATACGAAAATGGAGTCGGATTTACTTTCATTCGGGAAAATAGACCAATTTGATATCGAAAATTTTCTTAAGCCATGGCTAGAAAGGAAAAAGATTCAAGAAGAGAATTGTATTTAATAACTTTATGCGATCATGAGTATAAAGAATGTAATAATTTACATCGATATATTCTAAATATTCTCGACAAAAGTTTTTATGCAAATAATAAATAACAAAGAAAGATCGCTATAATTATTCTAGCTAGCTTAAACAATACAAATGTAATAATAAAAGAAAAATTATCTCTTTTTATTCCCATCTATAGTGAAAAATATAAATTATTTTTGTCTTGAGAACAAATAATGCTATATATGTTTGCCCAATAAATAATGTCAAATTAAATGCTGAAGGTATAATATGAATTGCGGTCGATTAAAGTTATATTTACAGGCAAATAGAGTTCTTTCCGCTTTTGCGATTTAAACTTTTAATTTTAATATATAGCACGTAACAATTTAAATTTAATTTTGCCAAAATCGCGTTGTAAACGCTCGCTTTTACGTAATCAACGTACAAGGACGTATTCCAATTTGTTTATTACCAATTCGGTCCGATATTTCCGAAATCAACAAGAGTAATCATGCCTGATATAATATTGCGTCATTGACACGCAATCACAATAAATAACTTCATATTTGTGACAATTTAATATTTGTTATGTATGAGGATAAAACTTCTATTTCTACTGAATTTTGCGAACTACTCAAGCGTGACGCATCGATATAATTAATGACACTTAATATCTCATATGATCTTAATTGTTATCATTCAAAACAATTGCGGAAATATTAATGAGATAAAGTCATTTAGGCAGATGAAATCTTAATTCCACAGTATATCAATTGTTCAGAAGTATATCATATTGTTTAGAAAATTAGATATTTATTATGCCTTATTTAATAATTAATAATGAACATTTAATCTATGTAATAAACATTTAATCGTCTAATTAACAAATTTATTAAAAAGATTTTATAATATAAATTTTGTTATATTTGTTCTTAAAATTCTCTCTCTTTCTCTCTTTTTCTTTCTCTCCCTCCCCCTCTCTCTTTCTCTCTCTCTCTCTCTCTCTCTCTCTCTCTCTCTCTCTCTCTCTCTCTCCTCTCTCTCTCGATATTTATCTATATTTCGCAATCTCGTAATCTTTAGTAAGATGTAGTCTGAAATCTCTCTCTGAAATAAATTTCGCATTAATTTATACAGTGATATGATAGCACGCTTCTAAAGTCATGTAATTTGACACTCAAAGGGAATAACTACAGTTTCGGTGCACATTTTCGACTATTTATTAAATATTCATTGCAGTGTAAATAACAACCACGTCAGTAATGTATGTATCTATTATTTTTTTCTATTATATTCTAACTTCTATCTCAATAAAACAAAACAGTCAAAAATATGATAAACCAAAATTAAATACGAGAAGATTAAGTACGAAAATATGCATTGTAATCCTATTAATAGCATATCAATATTCAGAAAATTATATGAATTACATATATATGTACATGGGCAATTCCACGTCAAATCGGACAAGAAATGACCTCGTATTTTTTAAATCAATCGAAACTTTTTTCACGTGAAATATACATAAAATAAGGAGATACGTATTTTTGTATTTGTTCGAAATATTTTTTTTGCAGAAGTTATAAACAACAAAATTTTTGTAAAAAATGTAGAAGTTGTCAACTTCAAAAATTAATATCTCTGGTTATATTTATCAGAGAAATTTTCAAAAATGCATTTTAAATCTAAGGAAACAATCTTTTTTATAAAAATAGTTTAAGTTACAAGAAATTGCTAATTACAATTGTTATAGATAATTGAAATGTTTAATAATTTTTTTCACCAAAAAGTACACTTTTTAAAATTTTTGAAATAATGCTCTTTCATCCTCCATTTCATTCTGAAAGTGTACATATTTTTTATTTGATGGAGAATCGATAGATTCTATTTTTTCTATATTTTTAATAAATGAGGCGCCGCGCCGTGCTCTCATCTTCGGAAGAAATCGGCGCGCCATAGCGCGTAGCATACTACTTGATCGAACCAGTGACGCGACACGGCGCGGCGCCTCATTCATTAAAAATATATAAAAAATAGAACTATCGATTCTCCATCAAAGAAAAAATATGTACACTTTCAGAATAAAATGGAGAATGAAATAGCATTATTTCAAAAATTTTAAAAAGTGTACTTTTTGGTGAAAAATATTATTAAACATTTCAATTATTTATAAAAATTGTAATTAGCAATTTCTTGTAACTTAAGCTATTTTTATAAAAAAGGTTGTCTCCTTAGCTTTAAAATGCATTTTTGAAAATTTCTCTACGACAAATATAACCAGAGATATTAATTTTTTAAATTGACAACTTCTTCATTTTTCACGAAAATTTTGTTGTTTATAACTTCTGCAAAAATAATATTTCGAACAAATACAAAAATACGTATCTCCTTATTTTATGTATATTTCACGTGAAAAAAGTTTCGATTGATTTAAAAAATACAAGGTCATTTCTTGTCCAATTTGACGTGGAATTGCCCATATATATATGTAGATATATATATATATATATATATATATATATATACACTTTATACTAATATTGCATTAATTTACAAATCACAGACAATAAATAGGATATTTATTTTATTTCCCCGCAAACTTATAATGTACTTTCATTGCATTAAATTTTATTTACACTTCATTCTTTGATAGAGGTTAAATGTATTTGAAATTTTAGTAATTAAAGTAAGAAAATCAAAAACGTCTAAAATAAAAAATTAAAGCTACCAAAATAAATATCAGCAGCGCTGCTCTTTGTATTTTATAATTTATTGAGTTATACTATATATATAGATTAAGCGATCTTGTCTTGAATTTTGATTCTCTCGATTCTATAGATTGCACGCGCGTATAAGAGAAGGAGAGGCCAATATGCGACACAATGATTACCCTTGGATAAGATTAATCTGGGAATTCCGTTGTATCTCAATATTGGCGAATCTGCTACGCTCCTATATGCATTCCACGCGCGCGTATGTGTACATACCTCACGCGTAATTTAAATCTAAGCTATAGATGCATGGTATAAAAGGCAAATTTCGCATAAAATAAGACGGTAATAGTAATGACACAGAAGTTCTGCAGTATATATTAGCATAAACCTCATACGCCCTTTGAACATAACCGTAATTGGTTTTTAATAGTGCATTCAGTTTCCATTAATTTCCATAATCTTTCTCTTTCTCTAAGATTTCTCTCATACTTTTGAACACTTATTGATTACACAAAAATTTATGAGAACTAAATTTTACAATATCCACGTTATATGTATATTCCCTTGTGTATCTTTCGAAATTACTCTAAACACAGAATTATTCGTTGTACATAATTTTTAGTGAAAGCTTTAAAAAGCTATATAAATAAAATATCGTATAAATATGATACAATATAAAAAAAAAAAAATAAAAAAAAAATTGGCAAAGAGAGAAAAATTTTAATTTTGAAAATATGATACTATTAAATTAGCGCTTTGTTCAGATATAAATCTTTCTCTATATTATTAATTTTTTATCTAACTTTTTAACATCAGACTTTAGAGGTTGTGAGATGAAATATTCTATCACTAACATTGTTAATTTTCATTGGATGCTATATGGAATGGCTACAAATTATTTTTTCCTACGACAAGGATATATATTTCGCTTATCCTGTATTTATGCGTATACATATATACATATATACGCGCTCATCGATTCCCTTTAGGCATCCAGCTTTAAGGTAACTTAATTAAGCTCGTACTAGCTATACATGACATCCTCAACAGTTACGAAGAGAGAGAGAGAGAGAGAGAGAGAGAGAGAGAGAGAGAGAGAGAGAGAGAGAGAGAGAGAGAGAGAGAGGGAGGGAGAGAGAGAGAGTGAGAAAGAGAGAGGGAGAGACAGAGGGAGAGCGGAATCGAAGCAGCCTTTGGTCCAGCAGCAGCCTCGGAAATCAATAAACGACTACAAGCATGTGAGATCAACGCGACGCGTCGATCGCATTTTTTAAGCGGCAAATTTATACATCAAACTCATTCATTAATATCCCTCTGTCTTCCTCGATCATATAACCTTATCGTTTTTTTCGCTGAATAAAGTATTTAAATGAAGCAACGTATGACTGACTTACGCGTTCGGTGGAAAAAAAATTTCTACGATAATGCCCGTTTAATTGTAATAATTTTTTATGTACTTTTGTTACTTAATATTTATGTTCTTTTGTTTTCTAGCAATATTAAAGAAATAAATATTTTCTGAGATAGAAAAGTAATTGTGCTATAGGACATTAAAAATATCTTACTTAGTCACGAAAGAATTAATAAAGCAACTACATGCGCTAAATGTATTCGATAGTAACTTTGATGCTGATGTAAAAATAAACGGCTTTCTCAGGTAAGAGCAGCTTTGTGTTTTTAGCGTGTACATATAACATGCATAAAAAAGTCGTATCGCAGAAAAATGTCGTTGCTTACTATAGTTAAGTGTCACGCAAAATAATAATACACACAATGGGCAAGCAGACCACTCTCAAATGTTTATATACACGAACCATGATCACCACACTATCAAGTTAAGGGTTACTTTCTATCCGAATGCATAAAGCGAGCTAATTTAACACAGAGATGTGTAATCAAGGTATATTTGACATAATTCTTGATATTAACCATCTACTTTCGGTTTCTTTATTTAAAAGTTGCTTATCTAAAAAGTTTAACATTCTTGAATATGCCGTATTTTAATAAAAGCTCAATAAGATCGCATGCGCTCTTGATTGCATATAATAATATGCAAAAAATTTATATCGGTATAAAATAATTTTTAATATATATATATTCTTTTTCTTTTGTGCCTTTAGTAATATTTGTCTAAGTAGATGTATCGTCTTAGTACAAGTATCGCCCTAAAATCACATGAATCTAGTACATTTCTTTAAAAAATTCTCCCAGTAGGATTAGAAGCGAAATCTCTTCTTTTAGCAAACCGCATCTTTTGATCAGATTTATGCAAGTCAATCTGAATATTATTATCAATCTGATAAATATATTAATATATAAATGATGGAATTTGAATTATGCATGCAAACTGAATACGAATCGGTTCACCCTGTTGTGATGAAGCGGAGGATCTCCCTAGGAAAAAGAGAAGGTTAGGCACGTTCCACCGATTCTTTTGGGGTGGTCGTCAGAGAAACTGGAACACGTACCACTCTTAAAGAGAATGGATCATATCCGCAGAGCTGGCAACAGCCAAGTGGCAAGTTGCGCATGTTAATAGCTTTACGAGATGAGTAAAATTATTGATGAAAAGGACGATTTTTTTCACGACACATTCTAAATCAATTTTGCGTTTTGAAGTACTGCTGTCAATTATACATTTGCAGCTACACATATTTTTTATTTTCTCGCAAATAATTAAAAACTGAGCGATATATTACGGGTAAAATTTGCAAAAAAGAATGCAGCTGGAATTTTTGTGAAATTAAGCCGAAAACCACTTTATAGAGAATTGCAACAAACTTTTGTTGTCAGTTGTCTAAAAGAGAAAAATATTGCTTTCACCGAAGCACTATACATAAACCAAAAAATATATAAAAATTACGATTAAAAAAGAACGTTACTAAAACAAAAGTTTTAATTTATTTTTTACCGAAGCTTTTCATGAGGCTGAAAAAATAAATCTCTTTTGTTATATCAGTATTCGAATAATTGCTTCAAACGTTTTATATGTTTGAAGTAACGTTAACGTTTGAATAAACGTTTAAATTTTTATGGCACGTCAAAAAACAAGTTATTAGACAAATAATTAGACTGACAATATAATACGCAATAATTATTGAAAAGAAATATTTTATAAGTTATGCATTATGCAAACCCATATAGATATTATTTACTTTGTAACTAGAAACGTGATATACGTGCTCTGCATTTATTTATTAACAACATAAATTAAAGTACATAATTAGATTCGCTAATCATTCATGGATCAAACTATTAATGTCACTGCAAATATATCAGAAAATTTCAATAAATATATGTATAATTAGACAGTTTGATAGATATTTATGTATATTATTTTTGATCTGCCATTAAATATTTATCTTTTAATAACATAATACGACATAATTCGAAACCGCTAATTATCAGTGTAATCTTACATCCGATACTTGATATCATTGTTGATATTTTATGCAGTACCTATATTCACAAAATTGTGGCATGTTCGATCAAAAATACAATTGATTTTTCTGAATATCAGAAATCTCGTAATGGCAAATATTTATTAACAAAATAATTCGCGCAATATATAATTGGTGATCATCCACGCAATATTTGATGAATGCTTGACAACAATATTGAAATCTATCGTTAGAAAGATCCAGTATTCGCTATAATCATACGTATTTACGTGCAATATAATTTAACGATAAAATATTATGATCAACTGTAATTTTCGACTGAAATCCACGTAGTTGCACATGTTAATACCGACGAGTTTGTTTTATAATCTGTGTTTCTTCTCAAGAAGTTTATGTCGGCTTATTATTCATCGTAACGATCTTAAAGCCCGGATTTCCTCGACGTAATTAAAAAACGGTTAAACGTGTTATTGCTCACGGCTGGATTTTCCCGCGGTCTTTACTTTAATTGAAATACAAGGTATTAATTTCACCGCGCTGCTCAAACGTGCTAATATCCGGTTATGCGCCCGTTGGGTTTTTTGATAAAATTTCCACTCGAATCAAATCAATTTACTATATTCGACTCTCACGAAAAGCTCGATATCACATCGAAATCACACGGCGATGTTTCAAATTGCTTCTATCTTATATATCTCTTCGCTTCTCCTACTATATAAAAAAAATATAATATATATATTTTGCCCTATTTACTTACTCTATTATTTACTAAACTAAAAGAGAAGAGAATCGTGTTATATACCGCGTGCCGTTGTAAAAATCAAAACAAGAGAGCAACCGATATATTTGATTCGACGTTAATAATTATTCATCATCACTATATTGATCCTTAGAAATGGTCTTTTATTAGATTATGGGGACAGTAACGTGGGAAAAAAAATTGAAGCTGCACACGAGCGTTATATCCGGAAATATCATTGTTTCGTCGGTTTAAGCACCTTCCACGGAGGAGAGGGAAAAGGGATATGGATTTCCGATATTAAACTTTTCAATTCGTTCTCAAACGAGAAGAACCCGCCAAACTTGCCGAACGGATACCGCCACCCTTTATATTGCCGTCGACCGCATTTAAAAATATTTTATCGTATCCCGGATCAACAGGCGCCCCCGTTCAGTCCCCTTCAATCACGTCGATCCCATCTGCATCGCGGTATATGCAAATTTGTTTTTATGCCCCCTTTAAGCCTCGCCTTCGGTCTAGAATCGCGTGTTTTTACGCGCGAGCAGCTTGTGCTCTCACTGAAACTCAAAAATATATCGTAATTTACGACATCTTTACTTCGAAAACAGAGATGATTATCACCATGAAAAAATCTAATTCATTGATCGATCGGTGTTTGTTGGAGATATGTTACTTGTTCGTTATTGTCATACATGACATATATGATAACACGTTAAAAAGTGACAGCATGATAAAACATTAGTCATACTACGTAACCCTTTGGAATTTCTATATTTAATCGTAACTAACTAATTCATGGAGAGATTTACGAAGCGTGTACACGAAATATGAACAATGATAACGAATTACGGTAACAGCGGAGCACAATCGGGATATATTGAGGGTGAATCAACCCTTATATATCATTATTATACGACATAATAGTCGCTTTGTTGATAGTTCTTTATATTTTTTTCAAATCTATTTGAAAATCAGGAGAAGTTTTTCTTACTCATCCTCAATTTTTAGAAATTTATGATAATAAGTAAAATTATTACACTAATTAAAATAGTGAATAATAGTGAAGTGAAAAATTATTTATTGTGAAAAATTTTAATAAGCAATAATTATATTTTAATAATTGTGACACTTTAAAAAGATATATTATTATTTTAATGATAATTGTAGTCTTGCAATGTAAATAAAATATATATAAAAAGATATATGTGTATGTGTGTATATACTTTTTTCGCACAAAAACTTTTATAGGCTAGATATTTATCAATTATTGAACGAGATTGAAATCTGTATATTCAAGGGCCAAATTAATAGTATAAAAAATAAAACCAGACATTTCTCCAAAGTAACGCTATTCATTTAAATTTGCCTCCGATACGCAGTAGAAAAATACATACATATCTATACATTTATAAATGATTTTTTTGAAGTATATTTTGTATATAATGAGTGAATTTTACGATACTTTTTTTTCTGTCTCTTTCTCTCTCTCTCTCGAAATTTTCCAATTCCTTGTTTCTTTGCAGGATATCTATCTCCCGAATAAAATAAGGCTTAGCACTGTAACCGGCAGTGTAACGAGTTTGCACACCATGAAAAATCATAGTAGATATCATATGAAATGCATCGCTTCCCTGCAGGAAAAGTAATTTATACGAATACGAGAGACTGTACGCGTGAAAAGGAATAATTTGGACGCGATATCATGTCAATTTGAATATCGACATTCTCATAATTTATCCTGATTCAACATTTTTTCCGAGTTATTATAGATAACATCAAGCTTTTCAAATATGCCGATTGACTTGGCGTATTTTTTCTGACGTAAAAACAAATTGCTATTTATCTTCTTATTTATGCTATAAAATATATTTGGACGTTATGTGTTTTATTATTTATTGAGATGCTTTGCAATATGATGCAAAGAATAAATATGATGGATAAATATGTTAGATATAAATTAATAATATGTGCTATTCGCAGAATATTAAATCATAAAAACGTGCGTTGAATTTTATTTGCTAAAAGGAAGAAAGTACAACTCTTGATATATATTGCATAATTATTATCTGTCGAGACTATCGAAGATAATATAATACGATTTATATTTTCTTTCTAGCACATACATACATTATTCACTAGTCAGACAAAAGCGAGATTGGAATGCCTCGTTGTATAAAGAGGTATTTCATGAATGGCTGAGAGAGCAACCTGCCATCCACGGAACAAAAACATTTTTGACGAGCTACTATAGCGAGAAACACGCGAACTCGTTACCTTGACGAGCACAAAACTTGTAGAAAAAAAATTACCCAAATTTTGCGCAGAATCAAGAGAGCTATTTATATATATGAAATAAAGAAAAAGGGAAACGCAAACGTTGTAATAAAATTTTTCAATAAATTTCTATGACACTTGCATTACTCTCATATATTTATAACAACTTAAAATATTTTGGCATATTCTGACAAATACTTTGAAACTCTCTAGCACTAAATAAAACTAATTATATTTTTATTTACATGTATTATTTACATGTATTAAATATGTTATATGAGAGAAAGAAAAATAAATATATCTCTTGAATATTCGAGAAATCAAACATCCAAACAAGTTTTAGGCTGTAACAAATTGCGCATCTTTTTTTAACGATTGATTTCTTTCTGTATAAATATGCTGACGTTAGATGACATGAAGTTTGGAATTTAATATCACTTGATTTTGTCCCTGAGGTTGTTTCTCGATCAGAGAAAGATAAAAGATGTCGCGAGGTCTTGCGGAATATCAGGCATTTTGAAGCAATTGGGGAACGAAATTTTAGATGCGGAATGGAAACGCCATGAGATTCGCTAAATGTGTTTAGAAAGTATCAAGGCGGAAAAAAATCTATCTCGGAAAATTAAGTTTGAAATTTATGACTTCTTCAGAGCAGACGGGAGCTTATCAAGAATACTCAACGCTCTTTAACTTTCGAATGAAAATTTTTCACCTTTTTTCATTTCTCTTGCCAAGTACCAGAAAAATTAACTTGAAGTTTCATCTTTAAAAGATGATTGCGTATTTCAAGCCATAATTCAAAGTAGACTAAACTATTAAGTGCGCAATATTATTTAAGTGCAAATTAAATTTTCTATTCTAGCATGTATCACATTTTTATGTAACAATTTAAATAACAAACATATTTAAAACATTTACTTTTATAGTACTCCCTCTCTAATCTCTTATATAAAAATCAAACTTTGTATAAAACAAACTATATCATTAACTCATTATTTGTAATCGAGATTATTCTAACACATGTATATAGATACTGACACGTATGTATTATTAACGCGTTTACTCTTTTAACAATATTATGCATTATGTACTTACCCTGTGCTTTCAGGTTGTTTGAGGAAAACGCGGAATTGTTAAATATGTTCACAAAATTTCGGGATTTGAAGACGAAAGAACAGCAGTCGACGAGTATGGAACTGGCCGAACACGCAAAAACAGTCATGTCCACCCTTGACGAAGGGATCAAGGGCCTGGACGACATGGACGCGTTCTTGACGTACCTTCACGAGGTTGGAGCCTCCCACACGAAGATCCCCGGCTTCAATCGGCAATACTTCTGGGTAAGTCCTAAAAAAAGACGCAAATTGCCCTTTATATCCTGTAATATTCATGCGCGGCATATGACATAATATAAATATACGGTGGACGTGTCCCAGTTATCGACCATTGACTAGAAGAGAAAATAAGACAATTGTAATGAATGGGGAAAACAAATAAGATACTGTATCTAGCTGTAAGATTAGCCCACAAATTTCTCTGATATAAGTATATGTAAACTTTCCATGAACTAAGAAATAAATTATCTTAAATTTAATCAAAATGTACAAAAAATATTATTTTATTCTTTTTATATGTATTAATTTAGCACAAGGTTAATAATTAAACACATACATAAATATTCCACCGTGTGTGATACATTTTACATATTGATCATTTCCAGTATGTTAAATAAGTTTCAATATAATATAATTAGTCCATCTTTATAAAAACTCTGTACTTTGAAATATTTACATTATTTCGAAAAAAGTACTGTTGTATAAAAAAGTTGGGTACAATGCTAATATATTGTTTTAGATGTCAGAACATTGGTAGTTTACTCTACAATACTGAGGAAATGCAAAGAGAAATTTCTCGCTCGCCGGAGACACGTCTTGCATTTCATTTGGCGAACATTTTCCCTCTGTATGCCGCGCTTATCTCTTATAACATGTAAATGAAAGAGAATAATGTGAAAACTTTGGGAGACACTGTAAACTATTTCAGGACTTGTCTCGAGAAAAGATTTATATATAATAAAAGTATAACGAGAGAGAGAGGGGGGAGGGGAGGGGAGGGGAGGGGAGGGGAGGGGAGGGGGGAGAGAGAGAGAGAGAGAGAGAGACGCTCGACATAAATGCCGTATCATAATTTTCGTTACTTCTTACTTGTAATGCTCATAGATATTCAATAATAATGAGTGGCATGTTTAATTCATGTAACATAATTTAGATAAGATTTATTATAGTTAGATAAGATTATTATGATCTTATATATTTTTTCTTTCGTATTGCAATCAAAATATGATAAATTTATACTGCCTTTTATTTTTAAATAATAAATAATTACAAATTTCATAGAAACATCTCATTAGATTTATTGTTAAAAAATATATATGTTTATAAAAGTATTTTTATTTTAATTAGCACATTTTATAATTCAGACTGAGTAAAATCAATATATGCTCATACGACTAATTAAGAATTAAGTTTTATTATCGTGACTTTATACAATTTTATTATTTCGTTTTCAACATTTTATTGTATTATATAAGTACATTATATTTTTTTTGCAAAATTTATATTATCTTGACAAAGAAGAAATACTTGCTGCGGGAAAGATTGAATAACACATGTTAAGACTTCAACATCGCTAATATATGTCGGGTATTTTGCTCCTTCATGGCTCTTCGTAATCCGCTGCACAGCTGGTGTCTGCTATTTGTCTGGCACGTAACGGCACTGCATGGTGTCTAATGAGAAAAGATTCTTTTTTAACAGTCCTTACATCTTTCTAGCAATTTGAAAAAACTGATAGTATAAAATAAGCGTACAAAAAATATTACGAGAAATATAAAGGCACTAAAAGTTTATTGTTATTTATATGGCTGCAGTAAAAACGCACTTTTGCTGCGCAAATATTTCTTACCTTAAACTGAAATAATGTTTTCTTAAAAATGTTGACAAATTGTCTCACCAAAAATATCTTTATATATACTTTATATACTTCAGAGAACACGTGAATACTATTATACAAGAAATAAATACGGAATAATACATAACGTGACTTCGATTTACTTCGTGCAAACTAATAAGGACGCCTGGAAAGAGGGCAACCGTTGCTTATAAGATTTATAAATATTCCACAATTTTATTTATAACCATGCTAATCGAAAATACTTCGAATGCAAAACACGAAAATCGATATAATAACCCTTTTGGCATCCGACTCAGTCGTAACACGAATATAAATTGGTTACGGTTAATTGTGAAGCAAATAATAGAAAATTAAACAGCAAAAAAAATGACGTATTAACGTATTTTTCTGCTGTGATTCTGAAATGACGAAAACCGAGGAAAATTTCACTTCATATTCAAATATTCAAATATGCTTAACAAACTGCTTATCTTAATAAAGCTGACAATTATCCATGTAAATTGTTATTAAATTGTTATTAAATTTATTGCACAAATTATGTGTTAATACAATATAAACCTTGTCAATACAATTACATTAATAATTATAAAATGAATTAGCAGTTTATTACATTAAATAGATAATTTTCTTAATTAATATGATATTTATTTGAATGAGTGTTTCTCTCAATTCGAACAATTTGCGTTTCAAATCTGCATTCATTTTATTCATTTAAAAATTTTCTTTCTTTCAGTCATCGAAATTATCTGTAATTTCATTTATTTGCTCAACTAGAAAAATAAAAAAGCAACATTTGAATTTTGTGCTATTGCAACAAAATAATGCTGCATATTAAAATAATGCATTTGTATATTAAGAATATAAATTACAATATATATTAATTATTTGACGATTCTTTTCCTTAGGTATGTATCACATAGTTTATTACTTTTTATCGCCGTTGTATTTTTCTGTTTCCTATATTATATATAGTATAGGAAACAGTAAAATACAACAGCGATAAAAGGTAATAAACTATGTGATACATACCTAAGGAAAAGAATCGTTAAAAAACGATTTCAGCACAGGTACGCAAAAATAAAAATATTTCCTACATATATATGCAAAGCAGGCTTTTGTTACTTTCCCAGCGATGGCGAGGGAACTTTCTTTGTACATTTAAAAAGGAAGATATGTGCCGAAATTCTTTCCGTATCGTTTTATCTTCTCAAAGAAAAGAGATGAAAGCTAAAATAAAATTTGCATAGAAAAAGGTAGGCGAGTATAAGAATATTTAAAAATGTGCGTAGTTAAAAGAGTGGGAATTATTATAAAGATATTTTATTAAAATAAAATTAATTTTAACTGAAAATAGTAATATTACGGTATTTAGAACGAAAGATAATTCTATAATTAAATTGTTAATTGTGATAATAACTCGTAGAGAGCACACACATTTCATACGAAAAGCATCTCGGACTTATCTCTCGAATTAATCTTAATCACAGATAACTCGATTTTGTTATTTGATTCTTCTTAGCTGATCAATTTTTGAGAATCAGATCGTTTCCAATTTTTTAGCTTCTAAGTGAGGATAAAGTCAAGTTATTCGTGGAATGTAAAGCGTTTAAAGGATCATATCACGAAGTGCCGCATTTATTTTCGCAGCATGGAATGCTTGTCCATGATTTCAATCATTTGGCATGAAATCAAATCGAGTCTGTCCTCCTTCGAGTTGCACAACTCATGAACTTCACTATATATATATATAAGGTTTGATTCTTATTGGACAATCCTGTGAGATCCATTGTGAATGGCTATTAAGATCGCAGCACAATCATCGATTCTCACATTGTTACCGGCCATACCGCTGAAAACAGCTCAAGATTTAAACATTTCATCATATCGACATTATCTTTTACTAAGACTCAAGAACGATCGTAGTAGCTTTAATTTCATCAATGCCCACGATAAATTTAAAACAAATAATTTTTCTAACGTTCCTCTCCGTTTACTTATAAATGACATATTCAATTATTTAGTTAGAAAATTATACGAGTACAAAAATATGGAGTTCACAAAAATCAATTTCTTGGTCTTTTTTTAGGAAAATATTACAAGCATTCCATATTAATGTTATACTAAAAATAATTTCCTGAATTACAGTTTAAATTATCTTTAGAGAATAATATTCTAATATTTTTTTAACCACAGAGAATTTTATAATACAAATATAAAATTTTCCAAAATTGCAGTTTTTTTTATTGGACAATTTAGTTATTTCCAACCTGCATTAACAGAGAAAATTATGCTATTTTTGATATATAGTTACTAAAAAGATTAATTAATTGTTTTAAAATTTATAAAATTTTTTTATATAACAGCAGAAGAGAAAACGTAAAGAGATATTTTTATATAACTTGTATATTTTATAGAATAATAAAAATTATACATATATATATATATATATATATATATATATATTTATAATAATAATGTACATATATATATATATATATATATAAAAACTCTTCTAAAATAAACTCTTCTAGGAATTTCAGAAAAAATTTAGAACAATCTGATTACCAAAGATTTATTGGCTAAGGAGAATCAAATAATGAAGTTGAATTATCCTCGAACGAAATTAAATTCGAAAAATGTTTTTTATACGAAACATACTTCTCACGTATGCTATTACCATGATTAACAGTTTGTGGAATTATACTTCTGACCTAAATATAGCAAAATAGTAATATTACTCTTTTCTCTTGAAATGTTTTGAAACCCTTGATCTTATAATTTCGCATCACTGTAATAACCAAACGCTCTACTTCCAGAAAATCGAGAAACCGTTTCTGGATGCGGTGGAGCGTACACTGGAGGACCGATATTCGGAGAACGTGGAGAACATCTACAAGCTTACGATCAAGTTCATCATTGAGACGCTGATCGACGGCTTTGACAAGGCACAGAGTGACAAGGCCAAGTCCTAGTCGTCCTAGTCCCGAGGATCTGGCACGTACGCGATCGTCCTCGATCCTACGAAATGTTGACCGCCTCCCCCCTCCCCCCTCACCCCCCCCCCCCCGGTTCGCTCGCCATGCCGATTCCTCGGTAAACGGCGATGGGACAATCGTCGTCCTTGCGTTGGTTCACGCGACGCCACCAATTCTCGTCGCTCCTTCGTTTCTTCAATCCGCTTCGCGGATTCCCGAGAGACGCGAATATATGCGAGAGCGCGTGGCGTTTACGTCGTAAACGTTCTCGCCGGCCTGAGATCTTTCTTTCCCTCGAGCGGGTCTCGTCATTAAACGTATCCGACGTCATTGAACGTCATTAAACGATATTGAGAAACGGTCCTGAGTCAGTGTCTCTCGGGACTTCCTCAAAAAACGCGCCGCAACGCGAGCCGAAAGAGCCGCGTGATTCTTTCGACGGTCGAAGGGTTTTCAGCAATTCGACTCGATTCGATTAATTTATCGGTTGATTGTATTTTTTTTTTCGATACTATAAAAATTATTCTACCTAAATAATATACGACAGTCCAAAAGATATATTGAAGCCATTAGAAAGATGTCTATCGATTCTCGGAACTTTTCTAAATGCCTTTGCGACATTATTCAAAAATTTATATATGGTTTAAGTATGTATTTGTAAGAAGAGAAATGCAATTTCATTGATGTGAAATATATTTTTCTGCTTCCATCAAAAAAATTGGGCTCAATTGCACGTAATTCATTTAGATCCTTCAGTTTAAGTAACTCATGAGTAGTTCTGCAAACGTCGATTAAGTTTAATTCAAGTTTAATTGGTTCTTTGTTTCCTTCTCTAATGCTAGTTTCGGAAAGAAGCAACTAGTAAGTTAAACTAAGATTAAAGTGCATCGGCGATAGCGAAATTAACTCTTGCGGGCTGTAATTTGAAAGTTATCTAGAATATAGCGGGTGATTAATCAGGTTTTTATAAAAAGTTTTTATAAAAGGGTGCCAAAGTGCCCATAAAAAACTCGTGCAAATGTAATTGATCTTTATCAGAGCTTTGCTTTCGAAATTCTTTTACTCGTACACATGTGTTGTCCTTTTTTTATAAAATATTGTCTGCGAATGGAGAAATTCCTGGAGATAAAAGCGGAAATATTTCGAAGAAGTGAAGTGCGTGTTTTTTTAAATTTACCGAATCCGTGTCATGACATCAAGAAAGCTATTTTAATTTGCATTTTTATTATCAATTTGTTATTTTACCAGAAGTTTATATGTTATACATCTCATATATATTACTTCAAGAAAAGAAATGTGAATACAATGAAAATATGTTATAGCAACATGAAAAAAATGTTGACATTGAAATTCATTTGAAAAAAATGTTGACATTGAAATTCATTTGATTCTCTTTAAACGACTATATTCTTCACAGAAAATATATTTCAGAGTTTAATATGAATATGTTATTCAGCTTTGTTTAATGTGTCGTGTATAAATACCAAATATTGTAATTTGTTTTATTTCTTCTTTGTATTATCCGTAATTTATTCCCATTCGCCGATAATAGATTTCTTCTGGTTTCAAAGACCATACGTTTAACAGAAGTAAAGCGCAAGATGATGGCACGTCGTTATTGATTAGACACGAAATTAGAGGAAAGAAGGAGGGAGAGTTTTTCCCTTCCACATGAGAGACCGACTTTCTTAAGAGGATTACTTAAACGTAACTTTGTGGTCAATGATATAATACTCCTCGCTATGAGAAGGAGAATTCGAAATGAAGGTTTTTATTACAATGCTATTACAATCAAAGTAATATCCGACCAGTCGTTCTAACGTTCGTCATAGATCCGTTTTAAGGGTCTATTATGGCGTATAAGAATTCTATTAACTCCTCTTATGAGTGTTATAAAGCCATCTAACGTGTAGATAACGATGACTCTTTTATATAGTTTATCAAGTGTCGCGCAATTTCCTTCACATAATTAATTACGGATTTATGAGATTAAACGTGAAGGAAAAGATGTTTCTATTCCAGCTCCTTTTCCACACATTTTTCACGCCAAAGGCCTTTTACGGATAACGATTTTTCATTCTGCTAATTATATTAAACCGCTTTTACTCGTGCGAAGTATAAAATACTCCCCGGCTTTTGAAGTCTCATAAATCGGGCAAAATTCAATGAATCAGCAAAAAGTTTACATTGTTACATGTGCTGCAAATTGATTCACGTTTAATAGAAACCTTTGTAATTGTTCTCGTATATAAAGACATATAAAACTATATTATCAATCATTATTTAATATTATAAAACATAAAAGAGAACAATAAAAATAAAAATGTTTATTTCTACATTCAGAAAGAGGCAAAAAGAATCATTTGAAACTTAATCTTTTAACTTATATTACAGAAACGGCCCTATGCGACACGTGTTCTCTTTACAATAATCAATATTGTAATTACTTTACGGAGAAATTTTTTCACTTTTTTAAGCCAGACATCGTTACCGTGCCATCAGTTATGGTCAATATACATATTCATTGTACAAATTTCAGATATTACTTATAATGGTATTGCTCGAATCTTGCCGAACGGCGAAGATAGGTACTCCGAGAAATAATTCTCGTGTGCTTTGCGATTTTGATAATACCGCAATATTTTCCGGGAATATCGTCGAGTCTGTTGGTGTAAGATACGCTGGCGTTTTAGAGCCGCATTAAAGCTGCGAATACGGGATTCGAGCTCATCGGGACCGATTTTATACACGTTTCTGCCTTTCAATATGTGCTCGATAATTGATACAAACGCGGCGGCCGACTACCGCCTTTATTCGCGCGCGAAAGCCTTGGATTACATAAGTCGCGCAGGATACCCTCCGCGATGCGAGGCCGAATGCACGAGAATGCAAATGCGCTTTGTCTTGAAACGGGGTCGTGATTTAATCGCAAAAACAACGTGAATGCAAAAGCTTTACCTTGCCCTTTTATTATAATCCCGACGCGTATAACGAGAATTTATTTATTTAATTATGTAGAATTTGTCGTATGCTCGTCGCGCGAGAGCCTGAAACGTCATTGGAAATTTGTAGAACGTGTTAGAAAACGCGTCGGTCGTTTTACAGAGAGAAGTTCTTCACACGCGCCGCGATGTGATAAACATCTTGACTTCAATCTCCGCTACGTTTGGTGCAATTTACATTTTAATGAAGCGTCAAAATTAACGATTTTCTATGTATGTTATATTTTGTTGATTTAATAGGTGGAAAGCTGTGGCAGTTACCGATGATCGGCGGTATCGTATTAACGTATCTCATTGATTTGCGCATAAAATGTAACCGTATTTAGAAAATAATGTGCAACCTCGATAAGGAGCCAATTAAATCAGCATGTCAAACGTTATACTTATATGCTCTATATATAATCGAGCATACAAGTTTTAATTAGGCTTTTGTAAAGTTAATCGAAATTTGCAGAATTGAAATTATGCCAGTTTAAGGAGATATCAGAAATTATTTGCCAATTTTAATTTTTCAAAAGTTGTACATAATTTTTTTATATTTCCGATATTTTTTATATTTAGTTTAATTAAACTACAAAAATTTTAGAAACATTTACTTAATATTACCATTTGGACAAACACACAATGATACAAATTTATGTATATTAATTGTATAAAAATTTGTCAGTCAAGATATTTTCGAAGAAAATTATTCCAATAATGATTGAGAAATGTTTATATATTGTTCTAAGGTTTGAAGACATATATTTGCTATAAGATATGCTTTTAAGATCGCGTCGATAGATATGTTTGCGAACAAGAGTAAAATCACTCGATTTTTACCTTAAAACAACAGATTAACCTAAAAACATATGTGTGCGCGCGCGACCTGTATTCGTTTGTCGCAAAATCGATTGAAACGATCACAAATGACATATAGATGGAAAGACAAACAGAAATTATTAATACATCTCAGATCGATCACAGAATAGTCATGGCAAACGATTAAATTAAATTCTAAACGTGTAACCAAAGAGGATAATCATTTTCAAATTCTCGGTGTGATTCCGTCAACTTTCAATCTTGAATTTCTTTGTGACCAAAGCATTAAATAATCGATATATAATACTTTATTATATTTATATCTATTATTTCTTGTTACTATTATTAAGCATTTATTGTTATTTTCAATTTCTTTACTTTCAATTTTCTACTTCTTTCGAGAAATATTTGCTTGAAAAAGATATCCGCTTGCTTTCTATGCCACGAAAGGACTCCATAACTTTTCACTTTGTACATACTTCGTTTTTCCTTTTTCAGCTTTTATTTATAGAAAAGCAAAATTGAAAGTACAGAGTGAGAAGCTGCGAAGTTGTTTCATACAATATTCGAGCATTCGATGCGAGGCTTACTTTTCAAGCACGCTCGAACGTACGATTCTGATTCGACTTGCTGGTGATTCGCGGCATCACCAAGTCCGAGAAAACGGCGGGACCCTTCGACCGTCAAAGGAGAACTTGTATAAATTTTTACTCGTATCATAAGGCAGGAAAAAGTGTGGTCTCTAGGGCAATCGGCCCTTCGCACGCGCAAATGTCAATTTCCTAGGAGGTCTCGGGAAGGCAGACAGCCCCTCTGTATCTCTCTGTATCTTCCTCGCCGTCTTTATCTATCTCTATTTCTTTCTGAGGTCGATTCGCCTATGTTGCTCTCTGTGTGGAGGCCGACGGATCGTTACATATCTTTGAAAAAGGCCGTAACACACGTATGCGGACGACTGCAGAGAACGCGTAGCTTATGAGAAAACATCCAATTTGTATGACACGCAACACGAATTCACTAGAACCCTTACACTTATGTATATCTCATATATTTTGTTTGTCATAATCATTTAAAAAAAACTTTCTTTTTTTTATTTATCAATAATTATCGTAAAATAATTAAAACATAAAATTAGTTCTACCATTAAAAATTTCATTATCGTTATTATTTGAATTAGACAAATAATTAGAAAGAAACTTCGTTGAAAAAAGTGTGGTTGATTGAAATGGGAAGGAATTAATATTTGCTGCACGTATATAATTTTCATGCGCTAAAGAATGTTATTTTTATATCAATAATCTGCCATCACAATGTGTATACATTTATTATCAAAATAATACATCATTATTCGAACACTTTGCATAGGGCTTAAGAATCCGTGGTATTTAAAGATGAGTATCCTAATAGACATTCGTTGTTCGGATCATTTCGAAAACGTCAGACGTGGTCTCGCGCAAGAAAAACAGAATATGAATAGCGCCCTACTTATTCTAAGTTCCAATTTGCGTTCTCCTTTAATCGGGAATGATCATTAGTACCTCGACAAAGATAAATTGCGCCGTGAAAAAGAAAAACGAGAACAAAGGACAAGATAAAAGTCATTTTCGTTTTTCCCTCGACGATGCGTTTAGGAGTTCGCTCCCTTTCAGAGCGATCGCCGATCGCTCTATCGGTCATTAACTTCATTAACTAATTCGATGAACCACGAATAATCAAACTAACCATCGTGCACAGAGAAACTTTCTGCGGGACAATAAACGACGTAAATAACGAGCGTGCTGCAAAATCGATTTTCCAACTAATTGTAAAATGCGATACACCAGAAGGTTTTTGCGAATACCGTACTTCAAATGTGTTAAGTGCTCGAATTTTCGATGGCAATTTCTATCTTAAGTCTAAATTATTATTCGCTCTACATGCAACGTGGCGCGATATTAATATTAAGCGTGTTCGAAACACGCTATTGCGAGAAGCCTCTAATAAGAAATTTCTATGTCGCACTTTAAATATGATAAGCACTAAAGTGCCATATCATTCATTTTAGACATATGTATATTACTCATTTATTTTGAATTAGTGTTTGGCATATTCGAAACATATTATTGCGAAAATAATGATAAATTTTCTCAATAACATACTTTGAATGTGACAAACGCTAAAATATTATATTTATAGCGGATCAGCCATATGAATGACGATAGAAAATTTCATCTTAGATTAGTATTATCATACACTTTGTTTCACGCGACTTGACATAACACAAGCGCGTTTAGCGTGTTGAGAACACGCTATTGTTAATGTACCTAATATGACAGAGTTTTGAAAATCCAATTCATGTCGTATTACGTTCCGCAGTCGTTTTCCGCTCGCCAAGAATAGCGAATACGTTTCCTCAGAGAGAAAGAGTGCGTGTGTTCAATAGTGAAAAACAGAGAATAAACAGATAAGCGCAAGAGGATAAGTCTCACCGATGCGCCGATCGCGTATAAAGTCGTAAAATCCGCGAGCGCGTCCGATGTGAATGCACCTTTATTCACCGAGGCTAAAATCGATCGAACAAATTAGGTAAGGTAATAACGCTTCCGCGGTTCGCGACATTCCATCGTCGTCGAAGTTCGTAAACCTCCGGTGTAATTATTCTATACTAAAAAAAAAAAAAGACTACTGGGTTGAACTTGAAAGCGATTACGTTCCTTCAAGCGAATTTTAAATCAACATGATAATTAATGCAAATTATTATTTACTTTTTATCCTTACAATTATTAAAGCAATTACATTGATAAAGTTTACTGGTGCGTTAATACATAATCTATTTAATTGATTATGCTTGTATGAAAGAGATTGTCGCTACTTTTGGCATGAAATCAATTGAATAAATTATGTATTAATGCACTAGTAAACTTTATCGACGCAATTGCATTAATAATTGTAAACAGTTTCTTTCTTAATGTAATTTTTTTATTCTTTACCCAATATTTTCTTCCTATTCATTGCTGGATACGTACACTACTGAATAACTAATCATCGATAAATGTTCGCTAAATATATATTTATGTTTACGATCCTACGAAATAATACAAATATATTTTTTTCAGAAACAAGGACCTAAACATATATTACTAATGATTGTATATTGAAATTGTGTATGTTTATTATTATTAAATAAGGGCTAACAGATGAATGAGATAATACAACATTCTATTGAGAGAACAATATTCTATTGAGAGAAAGAGAGAAAGATGAAAAAAATTAATAGTTGATATAAAATTATAAAAAATTAAATTATTTTGATTTTATCACAAAGTATTGTTTTTATCCAAGATAATCACATATTTTACTTGATTTTAATGATAGATCAAATCTATTTGCAATATTAATTTTACTCCTTTTTCGTTATAAGTTCCAAACAACTTTTATATAAAATTAAGAGAATTTCAAATATTTAAACTTTAATCTCTCGATATCTGAAAGATAGCTATGTGACGAAAATATTATTTTCGCCCATCAAAAGGATTGATCTAATGTGCCCAAGCAGTCATTTAGTAGTGCATTTATCCTACCGTTTTGATTTGTGTATTTTAACTTTTACCAGTGTGATATCAGTGGCTATCACGAAGTCACATTCGGAGTTTGTGACTTCTTCCTGGCGAACCGCGATCAATGCCGCGATAAATGTTGCATGAAATGAATATTAAGAGTCTGCATAAAGCCGTCGCCGCACGAGAGAATTACGGACCATATTGAGCGCCTTTTTCATTCTTTCCTTGACGCCAAAATGTAACTCGAGGATTTTGCCGGGCAAACTAAACAATTAAATATAAAATTCATGCAATCGAGAGTGTGATAGCTTTCAATTACAAAACAAAGAAAAAGATTGACAGGAAAATACTCGAAGGATAAAAAAGTAAATGAAAAGTCTTAAGTATGAAATTATATCTAAACATGGATATCTTACAATTATAGATTTAATTTTCAGTGTTGCTCTAAACTTAAAAAGACTAAAATAAATTGGTGAAATGATATAAAGTACGTTCGGTAAATATTTATTTTAGCGTAACATTTATCAAGATCAAAATCATCTACGGGTATTACGCTAAAGTAAACATTTATATTAAAATCTCTTTAAATTTGATTATTTGATTATTTTTTACGACATATTTTTAGCAAAAAACCTTTCGATAAACAAGTAAAACTGACATGATGAAAATTCTATAGAAACAATATTTTGATATGTTTTCTTCTCACGATTTCCTGTCAAAAGAATCTTAGAATCGGTCACGTACGGCTGGACAGAGA